>JAPQWV010000511.1:0-443275 GCA_027422505.1 Craterostigma plantagineum | reverse complement strand
GGTCATCCGGATCGATCCTCCCGATATGATGTGGCCTAGAAAGGAAATCTCGCTCAAGCCGAAGTCACACTTCTCGCGCTTGAGGTAGAGACGATGCCGCCGCAACGCCTCAAAGACCGCTCGCAAGTGGCCCACGTGCTCCTCCACCGATTGCGAGTAGATCACAATGTCGTCCAAGTAAACGACGACAAATCTGTCCAAGAACTCATAAAGGACATTATTCATCAAGTTACAAAACGTGGCCGGCGCGTTTGTGAGGCCGAACGGCATCACCAAGAACTCGAACGACCCGTAACGCGTCACGCAAGTCGTCTTCGCCTCATCGCCCTCCGCGATGCGCACCTGCCAATATCCCGACCTCAAGTCCACCTTCGAGAAGCACTCGGCCTTCGCCAGCTTGTCGAACAAGTCGAGTGCGTTCGGTATGGGATACTTGTTCTTCACCGTAACCTTGTTAAGCGCGCGGTAGTCGACACAGAACCGCATGCTCCCGTCCTTCTTCTTCTGGAACAGAATGGGTGAACCGTACGGGGCCTTGGATGGTTGGATCAATCCCGCGTCCAATAGCTCGTCTAGCTGCCTCCGTAACTCGGCCAACTCCGCCGGGTTCATCCTATAAGGTGCTTGGGCCGGCGCCTTCGCGCCCGGCTCTAGCTCAATCTGATGGTCGATCGCGCGCCTGGGTGGCAGCTCCTTGGGAAGTTCGGCCGGCATCAAATCCGCAAACTCGGACAGCACCTCCGCCAGCTCCGTCGGCACGTCGTCCGCACCCTTCCCATCATCGAGCAGCAAAGCCGCCACGAAAGTAGGCTCGCCTCGTCGCAGCCCATCACCGAGTTGTAGTGCCGAAATCGCCTCGGCCTGTCGCGGCCTCGCCTCCTCGCGTCGGCCCGCGCACTCAACTCGCCCACATCCGTCTCCAATCTCGATCTCGTGCCTCGAAGGATCGATCGTCACCTTCGCTGCCCGCAAAAAGTCCAGCCCCAGAATAAGGTCATAATCGTCCAACTCCGTCACCGTTAGATCGATCCGCCCCGTCCAACCGCCCACGCTAAGTGTCGACCTCGCAAGGCCGCTCACTTCCGTAGACCTCGAGTTGATGGGCTTGATGGTGGCTTTGTAGTAGCGAACGTCTAGCTTCAAATCCTTGATCAACCGTCTCGCCACAAAAGTATGCGAAGCGCCCGTGTCGACGAGTCCGAACACCTCGACCTCGTTCACCCTACACTTCACAAAAAGTAAGTCCGCCGTGGTAGGTATGCTCCGAATTGCTACGATCCGAAGCGGGTTCATGCGCGTGATCTCAGCGTCGGCCTCCTCTCCCGCCGCCGTGACCGTGGCCACATGGCCCCGCGCCCCCCTTCGGGCATTGCCGCGCCCGGTGTCCCGGGAGCCCGCAAGTGTAACAACCGCCCCTCGCATCAGCCGTGCCCTGTGTGACCGGCCCCTTACCCTTGGCCTTGCTTCCACCAACCTTCTTCTTCTGGACCTTCTTCTTCGGATTGGTCGCCTTAGAAGTGGATGCCACGTTCTCCCTCTCCGCGGCCCGTTGCTCGGTCGGCCTGATCTCGATCAGCCGCTCTGCAACGGCATAAGCTGTCGCAAGGTCCTGGACACCTTGTCGAGTAAGCTCTAGCTGGGCCCAAGGCTTGAGCCCGCTCTTAAACTGGAATAGGCGATCCGTCTCGGACATGTCGTGGATGCCGAGCATAATCGAGGCGTACTCGCGCACATAGTCCCGAATCGACCCCGTGTGCTTGAGCCTAACCAACGCCTCTCTCGCAGCCCACGTCGAGTTCCCCGGTAGAAACTGTGCCTCAAGCTCACGCTTGAAGTCGGCCCAAACAGCAAGCCTCGGCCGCCCCTGCTCCGCGTCTTGCGTAAGCCGCGTGCGCCACCACAGCTTGGCGTCGTCCTCGAGATAGTTCAACGCCACTTCCACCTTCTCCGCCTCTTGTATTCCCGCTCCATGGAAATACGCTTCCACGTCGTAGAGGAAGTTTTGCAACTCCCTCGCATCTCGAACTCCCGAGAAGGCACGCGGCTCGCGCGTGGTCTTTCGGCCCGTCGGCGCGGCCGGTGCCGTGATGCCACCCGCCACCAAGACTCGAAGCGCCCCATGCTCGGCTTCGATTCTTGCCATCCTCGCCACGTCCGCTGCCCTCTCGCCCCTGAGTCCGGCAACTTCGGCCAGAACCTCCGCGAGGTTCGGAAGGCCGTCGAGTATCGCCTGCTGCGCCGCGATCCTCGTCTCCAGGTCCCGCTAATCTGGCCGCCGTAGATCGGCTGCCGTCCGCCATGTCGTATGGCTCTGATACCAAAGTACGATGGGCCGTTCGAGGTGGAGGCTCGAATCGGAAGGGTGGCCTATCGGCTTAAGCTACCGGACCACATGAAGATCTACCCGGTGTTCCATGTAAGTCTTTTGAAGAAGTATCACCCCGGTGAGACTTCGAGGGAGGCTACGACGCGTGTGCCAGAGGCGGCACTTAGGGCGTATGATCGAAGGATTTTCAGCATCCTTGACCATCGGCGGGTGGGAGGTCTGAACGAGTTCTTGGTCTTATGGAGCGGGGAGGATCCGTCCGAGACTTCGTGGGAGAAGTTCACGGACATCGCGCAATTCGAGGAGGAAGTTGCGGCGTATTGGAACTGGAGGCATGGTGCAGGCCACGGACAGAGGATGTCGACGGGGCCGCCGACTTTTCCCGGGGGGGGGGAGGATGTCACGAACGTGAGTTCCACTATGCCTGGGTCTTCGACAGGCTTACCAAACGAAGGCGTGCGAGGCTAAGGCACGGAGTCCTTGCGACACTTAGACGATTTCCGGAGATTGGCGAACGTTCGGGACGCGTAGGTTCGGAGCGGCAATTGACGGAGCGACACGGGCCACGCCGGCGGCGGCGCGGCCACCCTTGGAGCACGCGGGTCGACCCACGGGCCGGACCACGGGTCGGGTCGGACTGGGTCAAACCGGGTCAGACTGGGTCAAGACGGACCGGGTCGGAAGACGGGCCGGGTCGGGTCGGGTCGGTGAAGGGTCGGGTCGGGTCGGGCCATCCAGGCCGCGGCCGGACCGCGACCAGGCCACGGTGGCGGCGCACCGGCGCGCTGCCGGCCGGGGCCGAGACCAGGCCAGGCCAGCCCGGCGGACCAGCGGGCGGCACGGACTGACCATGGCGCGGCTTGGCCACGAGGGCCAGGCCGGGTGCGCGCGCAGCACTCGGGTGCGCGCGGCGCTGGGCGCGCGCGGCACTTGGTGCGCGCGCGGCCCTGGGCGTGCGCGGCACTTGTGCGCGCGCGGCGCTGTGCGGGCGCGGCACGGGGCGCGCGGCACTGGGCGCGCGCGGCACTTGCGCGCGCGGCACTGTGCGCGCGCGGCACTTGCGCGCGCGGCACGGCATGCGCGGGGCAGCGATGCGCGGGGCTAGGGCGACGAGATGGGCTGAGGCGTGAAGGAGCTTCTAGAAGGAGATTTGGTCCAAGAAGGTTTGAGATCTTCTAGGGAGATCTTGGTTACCATATTTACTATATTTAGGAAGATATGGAAACAAGATATGGAAAGATCTTATTTGGAGATCTTTACCAAGTCTCAAAAGGAAACTCAAGGCCTATAAGTAGACCCATTCGCCCAAGACGAAGAAGCATCGAGCGACAGAGAGAAAACAACGAGCGGACGAAGTTTTCTCGAGCGAATCACTTGGCGAATAGCGTGAGTTTGTCGAGGGTTCCAAGGGTCGTTAAGATTGCGTTTGGGGCAGTCTTGACAAGGGATTTTAGCGTGTAAGATCCCGGGTCGAAGGGACGATAGGATTTGGGTAGGCTTGTGTGCGATCGAGTCGAACGAGTCCGGGACGTGTCCGGATCGTTCCTATCCTATTGTACATCTTTGTGCTTAATAAAGATCGGCCATATTGGTGGCTGGCCTTCGGCCAAAACACTTGTTCTTTCGATTCCGCTTTAGTGAGGACGAGTGTCGTGAGGGCGTGTCTTGCCTTGGTTACGAAGCGAGCGCGCGGAGTAAGCCAAGGGAGAGCCGTGTTGCGGGCGTTGAGGTTTGGAAATTTAGCGAAAAATTTCTAAGTCCTTTTCGGCGTGACAAGAGTTGGTATCAGAGTTAGCATATAAAAAAAAATGGTTAAAGTTTTAAGCGCCAAGCGGAGTTGACTTTCGTTGACTTTCTCTCTAACACCGTCAGTGTGTGCGATTTTCACACAGTAGGCGGGATTTTCAATTTTGGATCGTTTTTGTGCGTTTTTGACGTCCGATCGCCGTCGTCTCCGGCTCTTCTTGGCCGGCCGGCGATCCTGGTATCCTCCCTCACCAATCTGGTCGAGGTGGGACTGATTGGAGCGAGGTTTTAGCGTTTTTGGGGCGACTAGGGTTTCTTGGCGAGATGCAATCGCCGGGGATTTCACCCGATCCACCTGATCGGGCCATGGCGACGATCGCTGATCCGGTGGTGATGGAGCGTGATCAGCCACCACCGACGGCGCAAGGGGCTGACCCGGCTCTCCCGGATTTGGATGCCTTGACCGCGGCATACCCGGATTTTGCAGCGTGCTTCGATGGGGTTCGTTTCCGGGCACTGCAGAACAAGATTGCCGGCGCTGATGGGACGCAGATTGAGACTGGGTTTTCCGGCGATGGAGGACAGCCCAATCGGGCTGTTTCTACGCCCATGGGTGACGGCGGACCTGCTAGGGTTGATCAGGTGATTTCGCGCGAATCTGACGGCGCGGATGACGGCGCTGATCAAGGGATGGTGACGGCTAGGGCTAATTTGGGCATGCCTCAGACGGCGGGCCAGGCTGGGAAAGGGCCTAGGGTCTCGTATGGATCGCCACCTGCGCGTATGGGCTGTGCTAATGCTGCAGTTCCGCTGCAGGTTCCGCTACAGGGAATTCTGCGAAACCCTAAGCGTCGACCACAGTGGTGGCGGCCTGGAACTCCACCGCCAACGCGTCTGACGGCTCGGCGGTTCGTGGATATGGAAGCCATGATGGTTGATGAACCCGTTGATGAGGAAATCGTGGTTGATGATAGGACGGAGGCTGCGAGGACGGGGTTGGTTACGACCCAACCAGCTAGGGTTTTCGGGTCTGAGCGGGTGATTGTATCGGCCGAGTTGCCCCTTCGTCGTCATCTGCTGTTGCGCTGGGGAGGACGGAATTAATCGGCGACGTGGGTTTACCGATGCGGCACATGATGGGTGATGGACGCTCACCGGGAACATCGACGACCGTGCAGCAGATGAGGGCGCCCGGGGTTGAGGCTGTGGTTTTTGGGGCTGGCAACGTGGATGCACCCGCGGTGGCTGCCATGACGGGGAAGTCGCTTGGGAAGGGAGGTACTAACCCGGTTCATGGATCCGTCTTTACACGACTGGGGCCGGGCACGATGACGGCGGCAGGGCATGCAAAGCCGAATTCCTTTGTGGCGGCTGTCCAACGAGATGCCCCTTCACGACCATACGTGCCATCCAAGACTATGGCATTATCATACACACCGCCGACTGTAGTGAATGGGGTGGCTAGAGTGCGAGCAACGGCGGAGATGGCACGCCGAGGGTGCGATCGATGGCAACATACGATTGTGGGCTACTTTCTAGGGCGTAAACCGTACTTTCCTTTTGTGGAACGCCATTTTCGATCAGTTTGGAAGGGCCTTGCTGAAATACGGACAACTATTAATGGGTTCTTTATGTTTCGGTTTGAATCCAATGAGGCTAAAATGGGTGTGTTAGAGGGGGGCCCTTGGCTCATGCAAGGGCAACCCTTATTCTTGGAACCGTGGCGGCCTCGCATGTCATTTGCACGACGCGAGTTGGTGGAGGTGCCATTGTGGGTGAGACTACGGAATGTACCGTGCGAGTTGTGGACGCAGGAAGGCCTTGGGTTGGTTGCGAGTGCTGTTGGGCGTCCATTGTTTGCGGATAGTATCACGGCGACTGGGGAACGATTGGACTATGCACGTATCTGTGTCATGAAACCGCTCTCTGAGCCGTTTAGAGAGACTTGTGAGGTGTTGATCCAGGGGGATGGTGAGGAGGATGATGCTATTGTTCCGATCCAGGTGGAGTATGACTGGAAACCATCTCCGTGCTCGCACTGTAACTCATGGGCGCATGGGGCAGCACACTGTCCACAACAAACTGCCAAGCCGGCCGGGGCAGCGCTTGCGACGAGTGACGAGCCGGGGCGTGTTGCGGCAGCGCCTCATGGGAAACCTCGCGGGACCACTGGTGAAGAACATCAGCTGGGCCGGAATCGTAGACCGGCCCGACAGAGAGCGGGTCCACGGCGTCCTAGTCGGATGGATGTGCCTCGCAGAGCTTCCCCACCTCCGCAAGATGCATGGCAACTTGTGGGGGTCAAGGGCAAGGCGATCTTGGGTACGTCGAAGGAGAGACGAAGTGATAGATCATCTGCCATGGTTGGGCAGGGGGAGGGGGCCATGACACGGCCCCCGGATGCCGATGTGCCCTCGACTTCGGGCGATCGGAATCGATTTGAATTGCTTCGCTCAGTACCTGAAGTGACTGACTTGACTATCTATACGGGCCCTAAAGCAGATGCAGCCCGCCCAGGGGTGCCTTTATGTTAGGCGTCGGATCCTGGAATGTGCGTGGTCTTAATAAGCAAGACCACAGGAGGGCGGTGGGGGAATTGATTTCGCGTGAAGGGCTATGTATGATTGGGCTAATAGAGACGCGAGTGTCGGCGTCTAATGCTGATTTTATATCGACAGGCATTAGGACTCGTTGGAGTTGGTTCTTTGAGTATGATGACGGCCCAGCGTCGCGCATCTGGGTAGGTTGGGACCCATCGGTCCTGACGGTGGGGGTTCTTGGTTTCTCGACTCAAGCTATCCACTGCAGGGTTCATTCGTTGGTGACCAAGGAGACATTCTTTATTTCCTTCGCATATGGGCATTCAAGGAGGGAGGAGAGATTGTCCTTATGGGAGGATTTGACTGCTATGTCCGCTGAGCGGGTGGCGGATGCCTGGATAGTCATGGGGGACTTCAACGCTATCTTACATCCGGATGAGGGAAGAGGGGGATCGCCCTCTATTCAAGATATGGCGGACTTTCGAGCATGCTTAGTGAGTGCGGATCTTTTGACGCTACCGACGATGGGCCAGGTCTTCACATGGTATAATCAACAACGTGCTGAGGCTGGGATCTGGAGGCGATTGGATCGGATTTTGGGCAACCCGCAGTGGTTTGCCAGATTTACGGATGCATTCTGTCGTTGTGGCTTACCTGCGACTTCAGATCACTCGCCGATCCTCTTAGGTGCCACTGTAGCACGGCAGCATAAGGTGACGTTTCGATTCGACAACTTCTTGGCGAAGGATCCGAGATTCTTCGATTTGGTTCAGAAGGCCTGGAGTGTGCCTATTACGGGCTATCCCATGTTCGTGTTGGTGAGACGGCTGAAGATGTTGAAGTCTTCCCTCCTAGAGCTGCGACGGTCGAAAGGGGATTTAACGGCAAATGTCACGGAGGCCAAATTTTTTCTCGATATTGCACAGGACTATGCTACACGGTATCCAAATGAAGAGGGTTTTTTTGACCTGGAACGGATATGCCGGATGTTATATGCGAAAGCGGTGATGGCGGAGCAGTCGGCATTATCACAGCGGGCTAAGCTTGCGTGGCTCAAGGATGGCGATCAATGCACGTCCTACTTCTTTCGTAGGGTCACCATGCGCCGGGCTGCTAATCGGATCTGGTCCTTGGAGACGGCCACGGGAACCCTTCTGGAGGAGCCGGATGAGGTGGAAGGCGAGTTGATTGTGTTCTATCGGGACTTATTGGGTCAGTCTATGCACTCGGCGCCGATTGCTGATTCTGATGTGCAGAGTGCTGTTGTGCGGACGCTCTCCCCAGCGAATGCTGCTTCCATGATTGGCGTAGTCACTAACTTGGAGGTTCGGACGGCGCTTTTCTCTATGGGGGATGAGAAAGCGCCTGGCCCTGACGGGTATACAGTTGCGTTCTTTCGGGCGGCATGGGGATTGTGGGAGATGCGGTGGTCGAGGCGGTACAGGACTTCTTCGTTTCGGGGAGGCTACTTAAGGGGCTCAATAGCACACTCATCACATTGATCCCTAAGAGGGATGCACCGAGGCGGGCGACTGACTTTAGGCCGATCTCATGCTGTAATGTACTTTACAAGGTGATCTCCAAGATCCTGGCCAACCGACTTAAGATACACTTACCTTCGTTGGTGCACGGCTCTCAGACAGCGTTCATACCAGGTCGTCGCATTAGCGACAATGTGTTGCTAGCGCAGGAGCTGTGCCTCGGGTATAAGTCCAAGGGGCGTCCGCCACGAGCGATGTTCAAGATTGACTTGGCGAAGGCCTACGACAAGGTCGAGTGGGGCTTTTTGCTGTCGGTGTTACGCGCCATGGGATTTCATCCTACGTACATTGGATGGATTCGCACGTGCCTCACGACTACAGCCTTCTCGCTAAACTTGAATGGCCAGGTGGTGGGGTTTTTTCAGGGAAAGAGGGGTCTGCGACAGGGGGATCCCATCTCGCCCTATCTTTTTACCTTGGTTATGGAGGTTCTCCATGGGCTGCTCATGAGGTATGTGTCGGAGGAACCTCGGTTCCGATACCATTGGCGATGTGAGGAACTCAGACTGGTTTCGTTAGCGTTTGCGGATGACCTCCTTCTCTTTAGCCATGCGGATGAAGTGTCGATTGGGGTGCTGAAACGAGCGCTGGATGAGTTTGGAAGGCTGTCTGGGTTAGTTCCTAACCCTGATAAGAGCGAGATGTATCTTTCTCGGCGGGCTGAGGGTCTGACGGCGTCGTTTCAGGCCCTGATGGGATATCGTGTGGGCCATCTGCCAGTTAGGTACTTGGGGGTGCCGCTTATCACTTCACGCTTGACGATTCATGACTGTGCGCCGCTACTCCAAAAGGTGGATCAGCGATTAGGGTCATGGCTTAATCGCTCCTTATCCTACGCGGGCCGCCTGCAGCTGGTGAAGTCGGTGCTGCAGGCTCTTCATACGTATTGGTCGGGAGTTTTCCTACTTCCTAAAGGCGTGGTCAACTCCTTGGAAATGCGCTTTAGGAAGTTCTTGTGGGGAGGGGGATCAGCTAAGGTGGCATGGGACGTTCTATGTCTTCCCGTGAGAGAAGGGGGACTGGGACTAAGGTCTATCGCGGTCGACAACAAGGCGTTAATGCTGAAGCACTTGTGGAGTGTTCTTACCAGAACACCAGGCTCGATTTGGGTTGAATGGCTTTATGGGACGCGGCTGATGTCTCGCTCGATTTGGGACCTACGGGTGTCGGCGAATGACGCTTGGAGCTGGAGAAAGATGCTACAATTGAGACCATTGATCCGATCTCTGATTACGTTCCGAGTTGGGGACGGGTCCACGATTTGGTTGTGGAAGGATCCCTGGCTCCTTACTACTCCATTGATTGAGCGTTTCCCTCGGGGTCCTGTTGCGATGGGTCTACCACAGGATGCAAGACTTAGTATGGTTATTGATGCGCATGGATGGAACTGGCCTGGGCAGGGGGCGGTTGAGTACATAGAGATCAGTGGGCTACTCCCGAACGTTGTGCGCGGGCCTCGTGATGGGGTGCTGTGGAAGGGATCGCCGGACGGGATTATGATGACTTCGATGGCTAGGGACGCGATGAGACATAGGAGGCCACCTGTTTACTGGGCTGCACTGTTTGGGGGCCCTTTGAAGGTTCCTAGGCACGAGTTCATTCTTTATTTGGGTTTGCAGGATCGCCTCTCGACTAGGGACAAGCCGTGGATTGCTCAGCGGGCGGGAACTCCAGCTTGTTGCCTTTTGAGCTGCACTTTGAGACGACCCAACATCTCTTTTTTGACTGCCCATTCTCACGGCAGTGCCTTCGACTTTTACGGCGGCGGATTAGGTGGATCTGGCCCTATCAGGAATGGAGCACTGGTATTCAGTGGGCGGCCTCCCGGTGGCGAGGGAAGCATCTTTTACAGGCTGCTTATCGACATGTCCTTGCCTCGCTTGTTTATCATATTTGGCAGGCCAGAAACAGACGTTGGAAGGAGGGGATCATCACGACGCCTCACAGGTTGGTAGGGAGTGTTCTTGCATTGGTTATCTTGCGTATTGGTGGTACGCCAGCCAAGTACGAGCTGCATCGGGTGGCCATCCGCAGACTATGGCGTGTGGCTTGGTAGCGCGTTTGACTTGTGTAGGTAGTGTTTGTACCCAGTAGCCTGTTACTGGTTGGATTGCGGAGCTTATCTCCTGCTCACTATGTACATACTTTTTCGCTTATATATATATGGGACATTAAAACCAAAAAAATTAACTTAGCATATATCTCGTGGAATTCAGCGTTGGTTAATATGATTGACCAAGGAATAAGACATGAATATCTTTATGTATTATGCAAGATTTATTAGATAATTTGCATAACTAGTGTGTTAGATTATTATTTTGAATAATTTCGCATCATATTTTAAATCAGAAAATGATTTAATATTCGTTGATATGATTAACGGATTCGAGTCCCGTTTTAAATTAAGTACACTCCCTTGCTATTCTATCCGCGCCGAATTTAGAACGAATATTGGTGGGACCTACTCAGTAGGCACCGTATTCAATCTTTAAGAGTCGTGGGGTATGTCCGATATGCCATATCAAATAGAATGAGTTTGCTTATCAAGAGACCAAAACTGTTTTGGGTCTTTGGGAGAAGTTTTGTTGATATACGATGTTAACAAAACCAAGAGTCAAATATGATTTGATTAGCAAGGTGTTGCTTACCTAAAATAACTGATAAAGTTTCATGCCGCCGCTGGTTTATTCTTAGTGAAAATATGGATCTTGGATCTACTACTATGGGGCATTAAATTGTAGTGGGAGTTTTATTCTGTGAATAAAACATTTACGTGAAAATAACTGAAACTTTTTCCTCTGTGACGTAGATAATGGCAGCACAAGCATTGTCGTTGCGTTCACTTTTGGACAAGGACAAATTGAGCTCTAATGGGACCAATTTTATTGATTGGTACTGTAACCTAAGAATCGTTCTTAGGCAAGAGCGCAAGGAATATGTAATTAATACGCCCATTCCCAAAGATCTCAATGCTAATTCAAGTGTTGAAGAAGTCGATGAGTACGACCGACATTGTTCCGATGAGATCGATGTACAATGTCTGATTGTGGCGAGAATAGCACCCGAATTGCAGAAGCGATTCGAGTTGAGCACGTCATACGATATCATGGAGCAGCTCAAGAAAATGTTTCAAGAGCATGCACGTGCTGAGAGGTATAATGTGACTAGAGCTTTGCTGGCATGTAAGATGTCTGAGGGTAACTCTGTTGGTGATCATATGCTCAAGATGTTGAGTTATGTGCAACAGTTGGAGAAACTTGAAGCTCCTGTGGGCAAAGAGTTGGCCACAGACATTATTTTCAACTCTCTTCCTCCTAGCTATTCATCGTTCATCATGAACTATCATATGCATGCGATGGATAAGAGTTTTGATGAGATTCATGGGATGCTGAAAACTGCTGAACTTGATATGAAGAAAGGAGTTTCTCATGTGCTCGCAATTCATGCAGGTGGAAAAAGGATTAAGAAAGACAAATTCAACCGCCAAATAAAAGGCAAACCAAATGTTGGTAAAAATAAGGCCAAGGTTGTCGCTTCGAGCGCTCCCAAGGTCAAGGTTGCTGCTACTGCTGAGTGCTTTTACTGTAAAGGCATTGGGCACTGGAAGAGAAGTTGTCCCAAGTATCTTGATGACTTGAAAAATGGAAAGGTTCCAACCGTTTCAGGTATATTTGTTATTGAAGTTAATATTGCTACTTCTGATTCTGAATGGGTGTTTGATATCGGATCGTGCGCTCATATTTGTTCGAATATGCAGGCACTAAAGAATAAGAGGATGCTAAGAAAAGGCGAAGTACAACTACGTGTCGGGAATGGTGCAAGTGTTGCAGCTGTTGCTATTGGATGCATAGATGTCTCTTTGCCGAGTGGACTTATTTTAGAACTGAAAAATGTTCATTATGTTCCATCTATCTCTAGAAATATTATTTCTATTTCATGTTTGGACATGGATGATTTCATTTTACCACTAAGAAATGGTTGTTTTTCATTTTATAAGAATGATTTATATTATGGATGTTCTTATGAGAAGAATGGTCTATATTTGCTTGAGATGGAAAAACAAGTTTTAAACATCAATAACAAAAGATCCAAGATTTCTCATGAGAGTATGACTCTTATGTGGCATTGTCGCCTAGGTCATATAAATGAGAGACGCATTAAGAAGTTACAAGAAGTGGGACTTCTTGGTCAATTTGATTTAGAATCAATTGAGACATGCGAATCTTGCTTGCTCGGGAAGATGATTAAAGCGCCTTTCACCAAAAGAGGCTAAAGGGTAAATGACCTACTAGGACTAATACATAGTGATGTTTGTGGTCCGATGACGACTAATGCTCGGGGAGGTTATCAATACTTCATTACATTTACTGATGATTTCAGTAGATACGGTTATGTCTACCTGATGAGACACAAATCTGAATCATTTGAAAGGTTCACAGAATTCAAGAATGAAGTTGAAAACCAGCTCAACAAGAAAATAAAAGCCTTACGGTCAGACCGTGGAGGTGAATATTGGAGCATAGAGTTTGGTGCTTATCTTAAAGAATGTGGAATTGTTTCACAGTTGACTCCTCCTGGAACGCCACAATGGAATGGTGTTTCTGAAAGGCGGAACAGAACCTTGTTGGACATGGTTCGATCTATGATGAGTCAAACTGAACTTTCTCTTTCCTTTTGGGGTTATGCGCTTGAAACAGCTGCATTCACACTAAACCGAGTTCCTTCTAAGTCTGTAGAAAAGACACCATATGAGATGTGGTTTGGTAAGGTACCAAATATGAATTTTCTGAAAATTTGGGGTTGCGAGGTTTACGTCAAAAGGTTGATGGTTGATAAACTTGGCCCCAGATCAGATAAATGTTCCTTCTCGGATATCCTAAAAAAACCAAAGGATATTATTTCTGTCATAAGTCGGAGAACAAAGTGTTTGTTTCTCGACATGGCGTTTTCTTGGAGAAAGAGTTTCTCACTCGAAAAGGCAACGATAGTAGCATTAGACTTAAAGAAATTCGAGGGACACTACAAAACGATATGGTTATGGGTTATCATGTATCCCAACCCATGATGTTTTCCACCAACGCGAGTCAAGAAGAGCCAATTTTGCAACAACTTGCGGAAGAAGCTCAAGTATTGCCTCAAGTTGATTCGACATCAGTCGAAGTTGAACAACCACAAATTGTTGCGGATGAGGTTCAGCCGGAAGAACAACCTTTGCGTAGGTCAGCACGGATAGTCCGAATGCCTGCAAGGTTCATGTGGCTACATGAGATACTAGTATTAGATACCGAGTACCCAATGACTTATAAAGAAGCATTAGACAGACCTGACTTTGATGAGTGGCTAGGAGCCATGAAATCCGAGATGCAGTCCATGTACGACAATCAAGTTTGGAACTTAGTCGATCTTCCTGATGGTGTAAAAGTCATTGAGAACAAATGGGTTTTCAAAAGGAAGACAGACATGGATGGTAATCTGACTACATACAAGGCACGACTGGTAGCGAAAGATTTCAAACAAGTTCAAGGAGTTGACTATGACGAAACTTTCTCACCAGTAGTTATGTTTAAGTCGATTCGGATCCTTCTAGCAATTGCCGCATTTCACGACTATGAAATATGGCAAATGGATGTCAAAACTGCATTTCTAGATGGTGATTTAGAGGAAGATGTGTACATGACACAACCAGAAGGTTTTGTAGATCCATTGAATGCTAGGAAGGTATGCAAGCTTCAGAAATCCATTTATGGGTTGAAGCAAGCATCACGAAGTTGGAATAAACGCTTCGATAAAGAGATCAAAATGTTTGATTTTATCAAGTGCGAAGAGGAACCTTGTGTATACAAGAGAACTAGTGGGAGTGCAATAGTTTTTCTAGTATTGTATGTAGATGACATACTTCTTATCGGCAATGATATTCCATCGCTGGAGTTTGTCAAATCCTCGTTAATGAAAGTGTTCTTGATGAAGGATTTAGGCGATGCTGCTTACATTTTGGGCATCAAGATCTATAGAGATAGATCGAAGAGACTCATAGGATTGAGTCAAAGTGCATATATTGAAAAGGTGTTGAAGCGGTTTTCTAGCAAGATTCCAAGAAAGGTTTCATACCTATGTCACATGGTATACATTTAAGCAAGAATCAGTGTCCTAAAACACCTGGTGAGCTGAATGAGATGAGTAGGGTTCCATATGCTTCGGCAATTGGATCTATCATGTCGCCATGATATGCACTCGCCCTGACGTGGCATACGCGCTTAGTGTGACAAGTAGATACCAAGCAACTCCGGGCATAGCGCATTGGCGTGCAGTTAAAAATATTCTCAAGTACCTGAAAAGGACTAAGGATATGTTCCTTGTTTATGGTGGTGAACCTGAGCTCGTTGTAAAAGGTTACACTGATGCTAGTTTTCAAACCGACCATGATGATATGAGATCGCAATCAGGATATGTATTTCTGCTCAATGGAGGTGCCGTTAGTTGGAAGAGTTCCAAACAGGAAACAACAGCAGATTCCACTACTGAGGCAGAATACATAGCTGCTTCTGAAGCGGCTAAAGAGGGATGTTGGATAAGAAAGTTCGTAACTGAGCTTGGTGTAGTTCCTAGTATTAATGGCCCAGTTGAGTTGTATTGTGACAACAATGGAGCTATTGCTCAAGCGAAAGAGCCTAGGTCACACCAAAGATCCAAACATGTTCGACGTCGTTATCACTTAATACGAGAAATCGTTGATAGAGGTGATGTGAAGGTTTGCAGAGTTGATTCCGCCGGCAACACAGCCGACCCACTAACAAAACCTTCACCTCAAGCCAAGCACACTTCTCATGGTGAATCTATGGGTATTAGATACGATGGAAATTGGCTTTGAATTATATGATTATTCTGAGGACCCTTGTTTATTGCTACATGCATAGAGATGTTTGGTTTTGGCTTTAGATCAAGTGGGAGATTGTTAGTATTGTGATCAAGAAGCCAACATTTATATTGTTGCGCTTTTTAATTTTCACGAATTGAATGATTTATATCATTTTGTTCCTTGAGTAAATTAATTATCTGTGGGTCTGTCTGGGCTGTTCCGGTTTGTTGATGTGCTTGCTGGTCGGTTGTTTCATTACCGCTTGTCGCGTCGTGAGCATCATCATGTACGCTAACCATGTACTCCTGTTTCTTTCTTTTATTTAGTGAAAATTCCCAAAAAAATTATTTGTGGGTCGTTTAAGTCGATGACTTAAATTGTAGAATTCCATATTGAATTAAATAATATTTACTCTAAATTATCCTTAATCTTGATATTTAGCATAGAACACTAATTATCATGTTTAAGATTAATGTGTGGATTAAATGATAGTTATATTCTGCAAACTATTTGATAAAGAGTTATCTATTAAAACACACAGATATATAATGGAGATTATGATATCGGATAGACCAGAAGTGAAACATACTATGGATTGTGTTTGTGTCATTAATGTTTCATACGTGTCTTGAATTCTTTTTTTTTTGGAGTAAGTTCCGTGTATATATATAAAGGGGGTAAATGTACAGATGAGTGAGGGTGTGACTCCTCACGTGCAAACCAGTAACAGACTACTGGCATAGACCAACAAAACGAAACCTAAAACATCCAACTCACTACCAAGCTACTCGCCAGAGACGTCGAATGGCTGCTCTCTTTAGATCAAACTTGGGCGATGTCCCAGTAAGCCGCATACAAACCATATCGAGGACAACAGCAACCAGCCTATCTGGAGTCGTGATAGCCCCCTCCTTCCAGCGCTTGTTGCGTGCCTGCCAAATGTGATATACCAACGAAGCAAGGACGTGACGGTAGGCGAACTGTAGGAGATGATGGCCACGCCATCGCAATGCAGCCCACCGTATACCCTGCCCCCAGTCCCGATACGGCCATCCCCACCTGATCTTCTGCCTCAGCATCCGAACACAGTCGCGTGAGAATCGACAATCAAAAAATAAATGTTGCACAGTCTCAGCATGCAGCGCGTCACAGAGAACACAAGCAGGGGTTCCAGCGTGCTGTGCCACCCAGGCCTTATCTCTAGTCGATAAACGATCACGGATGGCAAACCACAGTATGACCTCATGTCGAGGGATCTTCAAAGGCCCCCCAAACAAGGACGCCCAAGGTACAATAGGCCTTCGTACGCGTAAGGACTCCCTAATCAGTCGTGTCGTCGGTCGGCCATCTGGCGCTCCCTTCCAACAAATAGCATCGGTCCGATTTGGCTGAACCCGTGGAAGGTGCGGACTAAAATCCAAATACTCCACCGCCGACTGTCCTGGCCAATTCCAGCCTTGGTGGTCGATGACAGAGCTTAGGCGGGTCCCTGCTGGCAGCCCCATCGCCAGTGGGCCTCTAGGATAGCTCTCCAATAATGGGACAGCCCGTAGCCATGGGTCTTCCCATAATAACAACGACGAACCATTCCCAATAGAAAAATCAATGAAGGGTAGAATCAACTGCCTTAACTGCATCAGCTTCCTCCAGCTCCATGCAGTGTTAGCCGAGATGGTGATGGTCCAAAGCGATCGCGTATGCAGTCGTGTGCTGTACAACCACTCCACCCAGATCGAGTCAGCAGGCCGGCTGATCACCCTCCATAGAAGCTGTACCAGAAGAGCCCTATTGTCATTAGCGATCGAGCGAATCCCCAACCCGCCCTCATTAACTGGCAGACAAACACCATCCCAAGCTACCTTGGCCGAGGCACCACCCCACAAGAATCGGCGAAATCGTGCTTCCAAGGCACGGATGATTCCCTTGGGCAGCAAGAAGACCCCAGACCAATAGACGTGTAAAGCCTGAAGGATAGATTTAATGAGCTGCACCCTACCCGCGTAAGATAGTGACTGATTCAGCCACGATCCTAGACGAGAATCCACCCACTGCAACAGTGGTGCACAGTCACTGAGAGTCAGGCGTGAAGCAATCAGTGGGACCGCCAAGTAACGCACTGGCAGGCGGCCTGCGCAAAATCCCGTCATAGACAGTAGCTGGGCCTTGATGCCCTCCGCCCTCCGTGAAATGTAAACCTCACTCTTGTCCGGATTAGGTGTAACCCAGACAGCTGAGAGAATGTCATCAGAGCCTCCTTCAGCACCCCTACAGAGATAGGATCTGCATGGCAGAAAAGGAGGAGATCATCCGCGAAGGCCAACATGGGGAGCGAAGTGGTCTCACAACGCCAGTGATAGCGAAAGCGCGGTTCCGCCTGTATATGACACTCCACAAGGCCATGGAGCACCTCCATGACGAGGGTGAAGAGGTATGGTGAAATGGGGTCCCCTTGGCGCATTCCTCTCTTTCCAGCAAAGAACCCTGCCGGTCTCCCATTAAGGTTGATGGAAAAAGTGGTCGTTGTCAAGCAGCTCCGTATCCACTCAATATATCGTGGGTGGAATCCCATCGCCTGCATCGTCGCCAGCAAAAAACTCCATTCCACCTTATCATAGGCCTTGGCTAGATCGACCTTAAGTATAGCCCGTGGGGGACGGCCTTTGCTGGTGTACCCTAGGCAAAGTTCCTGTGCCAGAAGTATATTATCACTGATGCGCCTTCCAGGTATAAATGCCGTCTGCGATGCGTGGACCAGCCCTCCCAGCACTGATTCCAACCGATTAGCCAAAACCTTCGAAATTATTTTGTATAGGACGTTGCAGCACGATATGGGACGGAAGTCTTTCGATCGACGTGGCGACTCGCACTTAGGTATGAGCGTGATAAGCGTACTATTAAGCCCCTTAAGTAGGCGGCCCGTAGCGAAGAAATCCTTAGTCGCTCGTATCACATCAGGGCCGACCGTCCCCCAAGCCACTTTGAAGAAAGCGGCTGTATACCCATCAGGTCCCGGCGCCTTCTCATCCCCCATAGAAAATAGCGCATGTTTCACCTCAAGGTCTTCAACTGGGCGGACCATGTCTAAGGACGTAGCTGGGGAGAGCTTACGCGTGATAGCCCCCTGTACCTCGGCCATGTCCACCGGTGACGCTCGTGCGGATGTGCCAAGTAATTCCTGATAAAACCCCAGTAACTCCCCTTCCACCTCTTCTGGCGTATTAAGTAGGTCTCCAGTTGGGCCTTCCAATGAGATGATTCGATTAGTCGCTCAACGAACCGCCACCTTCCTAAAGAAGTAAGATGAGCATTGATCGCCATCCTTGAGCCAAGCAAGCTTGGCCCTTTGGGATAACGCCGTATGCTCTACATCGACAGCCCTAGCGTATAGAAACCGACAATGCCGTTCAAGATCATGAAACATAATCTCTAGGGGATATTTCGCTGCGAATTCCTGTGCAATCCCCAAGAAGCGTAATGCGTCCGCAACATTTGCAGCAAGGTCTCCCTTTACACGTCGCATGTGCATGAAAATGGGCTTCAACAACTTGAGCCGTTGGACCAACACATACATAGGAAACCCCGCCATGGGGATACTCCAAACACGCTGAACATGTTCCAAAAAGCCCTCCTCCTTAGTAAGAAAGTTCTCAAAACGAAAACTCACACCGCGTGGTCTCGGCGCTGACACCCCTAATGACAGTGGTGAATGATCCGATGTGAAATGGAGTTCACACCGATAAAACGTATCTGGCCAGCGAGCAAACCACTGTGGGTTGCCGAGCATGCGATCCAACTTCCTCCAGATGCCTGCCAGAGCCCGTTGCTGATTATACCACGTGAATTCATGGCCCATCGACGGCAGCATCATAAGGTCGGCCTGTAGGAGACATGCCTGAAAATCAGCCATATCCCGTGCTTGAGGTGCACCCCCACGCCCCTCACTCGCATGCAAGATAGTGTTGAAATCCCCCGCCACTACCCACGCATCCTCAACTCGCAACGCTGAAAACTGAATCAGCTCATCCCAAAGGGCCACTCTATCCTCCCTTCGAGATTTCCCATATACGAACGAGATAAACGCATGTTCACGCGTATCAAGCTGTTCCACGCGACAATGAACAGCCTGAGCAGACTTTGCGACAATTGTGACGTGAAGCAAAGAGGTATCCCAGCCCACCCAAATGCGAGTAGCCGGACCATCATCATAGTCAAAGAACCAGGCCCAACGCGGTCGAATAGCCTCTGAAATGTGGGCTGCGTTCGACGCAGCCACACACGTCTCCAGAAGACCAACAATGCGCAACCCCCCACGGGCAATCCAATCCCCCACCGCCCTCCTGTGGTCTTGTCGGTTAAGACCACGCACGTTCCAAGACCCAATCGGCATTATGAATGAGCCCCATGTAGGGCTGCGTTTGCTTTAGGGCCCTTAATGTGAGAAACCTTATCAACATCCTCGTCATCATTAAAATTCCGCAATAAGGCAAAGGAGTTTTGGTCAACTTGCTGTTCGTCGACCGTCCGCCGTGGAGAAGAGCCAGACGCGGACGCCTGTACCCCCGTATGGGTGGACTGATCCGACCTTGGATTCGCCATACTCGGCGCTATCTGCACCGCCTTGCCATGGGCACCAATTTGTCTCCACTCAGCTTGGGGAGCTCGGCCTCGACCTTGTCGTGAATGGTCACGAGGCGGTCCTTGAATACGTGGTCTATCATGAACCACCACACGAGCATCGGGAGGGGCTGGCCGACCAGTTGTCGGGTGTTTCTGTCTCGGCCCCGGCGTATTAGGCTTTCGCAGAGGCGCCGGGCTTGGTTGCCTCTTGGGGCATTGTGTGTCCCCATGGGCCCATGTCGCACAGTGGCTGCACCTAGTCAGCCTCCACTCGTATTCAACCCTCACCAAAACCGTACCCGATACACATCCTTCGGCAGTTGGGATCTCAATTTCCACTTTCTCGACAAACGGCGTGTCAAGCAGCTTCATGATGCAAACACGCGCATAATCAATACGCTCTCCTTTGGCCGTAATCCCACCGGCAAATAAAGGCCTACCAACACCACTAGCTACCACACCCAACCCCGCTTTAGTCCAAAATTCACTTGGCACATTCCACAGTTTCACCCAAAAAGGAACCTCCACGAGATCCTTCCTCTCCAGCGACATTCCAGGACGCCACACTTCTAAGAACAGCGGTTGGCCATGCAAGAGCCACGAGCCACCTTCCAACACTTCAGTCATAGCCGTGGCCGATTCAAAGCGAAACCGGAAAAAACCATTTCTAGTGGCTCGAACCTCCACCAAGCCAGTCCATCGTGCCCTCACAAACCGGTCGACGAATGGGAAGTATGGTTTCGGCCCAAGGAAATATCCAACCAAGGTATGGTCCCACCTTGCAATCCCTTGTTTTGCCACGTCCCAGGTAGGGGCCACAACGGATATACCAGCATTTGTCAACTTAGGCGCCACATAGTCAAGCGCTAACCGTGCTTGGTCCCCTCTCTCTCCCCGTATACCCACGTTGTGGGATGTCGTATCAGCCCTAGCTTTCCCCACCACTACATCAGCAAACGACGCCGAGGGCGACGACGATTCGGCGGTGGCCTTGACGTGTGGGGACGAACCTGGAATCAGCGCATCAGTGAGCGAAACCCTAGCCAACGACCGTGCATCCGCAGTGGAATTTGATTCACAAACCCTAGAATGCTTCGGAACAGTACCGGGCTGAGCAGCCCCACCCTCCTCGACGACTATCTCCTCATCCACCGGCTTATCAGATGTCACGAACCCCATATCCACAAACCGCCGAGCCATCATACGCTGAGGTGGTGGTGTCCCAGGTCGTCCCCATTGCTGTCGGCGGTTATGATTCCGAAGGATACCCTTGAGCGGAGCAGTAACGCCGGTTCGCATAGGCGGAGATCCCACCGAAGCCCTAGGCCCAATGCGACCCCCCGCCAAATTCTGATTGATCGCCGTAGTAGGAACCCGCGGCCCCTGAGACGGGATGGTCTCCCTTCCCATTAGACCCGTAACCACAACCGCATCAGATTTATCAGAATTTGCAGAAACCCTAGCAGCCTTTGCTCACTCTGGTCGTCCCATGGCAGATCGGCGCTCCGCATCAGAGTTGGCCACTGTAGATCCATGAACCGTGCTCATCAAAGAACGAAACCGTGCACATCAAAGCAACTCACGAATTCAGGATATGCCACGGCAAGAGCATCCAAATCAGGCATGGCTGGCATCGCCACATTGCCCGTCGCTGCCGTGTCAACCGGATGACACTCACTCTCCGTCTCCACCATCGGCAAAACCCTAGGCGAAACATCCTCCGCCATCGCAGCACCCAGTCCAAGAACCACAGATGATCGTCGGCCAGTCAAGAAGGACCGGAAACGACGACGATCGGTGCTGAGACCGCAATGAAACCTTCGAAAATTTGAAAAAATCGCCAACTGTGTGAAAATCGCACACACTGAAGGTGTAATCGCGCTACTGTGTGAAAATCGCACACACTGGAGGTGTAATCCGAAATCTGACGTGTATTGAATTCTGTAATATAAGATGTTCATTTTTCAACACTGGAAATGCGCGTCTGTTAGTATCGCTCAACGTTAGCCGTAAAAGGTAACCATACGGGTGGTGTTACGACCAGAGTGACTAGTGCAGTGGATTACGTTCATCAAGAATATTTTGTCCCTCATATTTAATGAGTGATGATATCCACGGGCCCCTTGATAAAAGTGATATCGTAATCCATGCAATGTGATTAAGAGCAATCATATTTACGATAAACTTTTGGAATCAAGAAATAAATAAGTTGCGAGGATGACACACTCCTACCTTGAACTTATTTAGGATATTATGTGACAAGGAATTGACATGGGCAATTACTGCTTAAGGATGGTGATACGTATTTGATATACTTATTATCTATGTCACTTGGGTATTTTTAATACATTTGCTAGATGCTAATTATGATTTATAGATTTAGAATGTGTTCTAATTCTATTGCCAACGTGACATGGATCCTACTGGGTCACACAAAAAGGAATGAAGGATCAAAGAAACTATATTTTGTATATTACATGGGGATATAAATATGATGATAAATTAATTATGGAGTAATTTATTTGAGCATCATATAATACGAATATAAATAAGATTCAAATAACATATAAGATATGAACTTATGATAAATATATATGCAATATATATTTAAATACTGTAGAGATTTATGAAATCGGTTATTGCCCTAAATTAAGGGCTAATCATGAAACAATATAGTATATAAGGAAAACTACATTGAACGTGGGGTATGTTCTATGATTGGTCATGATTGCTAAAGGGGATATGATCTCAATTATGGCAAGAAGAATAATTAAATTAGATTTAATTATCTTATCCAATTATAAAGATAATTGGCCTATAAAAAGGGGAGATCGTGGCCTTATATGGGATCTGATCATCGAATAGCTATTTAGAAATTACAGTATATACGGGATAAAAGAAAAGGGTTTTGCTTTGCTCGTAAAAAGAGTGAATCGAGTTACGTCGGCCGAATACCTTCTAGCTAGTGAAGGTCGACTCTTTGGTCCTTTTCTTGGTGGATATCGGTAGAGATACCATACATTTGGTATTTGAATTCGTACCCAACCTCAAGGTAATAGCAGGTATGATCTCTACGAATGAGTTAAGTTTAATTCGCATGGATCTTGGTGGAATCGGCTTGATACGTTGATTTAAAATTTTTTAATTTCCGCTGCGTGTAATAATTTGATTATGTGCGTCGATTCCTTACAGGGGTATCAGAGCCATCTTGCGTTGCTTACCTTGTTCTGCAATAGATATATTTGATAATTTATGAATTCACATGATCAATCTGATTGCTTCAACGTGTTGTTCAAGTTATATTCATAATATATTTGTATATATGTATATAGATGCAATCATATGTCATGAGTGCAATATCATGAGATGATCGTTACTGCCTTGCTTAAAGTATTCATATATATAATATATGCTTAGATGTCATGATGGTGTTTTCAATTCAGAATATGTGTTTCATATGCATGATTCAACGTGGTTCATCATGGCTTCTTTAATGATTTAATATTCTGATAAAATATCATTTGCTGGAGTGATTTTGGCCTTTTTCGATGGGTTTTCATGATGATGATTTTTCGATAAGCAGTTGATTATTTTAGTATAAACAGAACATGAATAATCTATCGATATATATGTGTACCCAATCTGCGATCATGATGATGATTAAACTGTTTGGATCCATGTACCACCTTGCCCTCAAAAGACCACGGAGCACCGCCACCATCCGCGTTGTTTTGACATGTTTCCATGTCAGGCCCGTCAGTACCTACAACACGTACACTGAGCTCCTTGCCCAATAGATGAAATAAAGCATGACGTAATCGTGCACTCAATCCCAAACCCGGCATCTAACATGTAATGCACGTTCTTTCTTTTCTCACGCTAATCTCCCATTTCACAAATTAGGGCCCTAGGTTAGACTCGACACCTCGCATGCCAATCACAATAACAGTAGCCTACCGTGGAAGTTCACATCAGGTCACTTCTTCTGTATAATATATAAGACGGTCGAACCTCGGGAAGTTCACGCCCAGGTAGACAAAGCGTTCTCATCTGTCTAGTTGACAGAACGCTCACACCTCTCTGCCAGGTGTCATGAGTACTAACCTCGACTCTTCAGCGAGTCACCAATCACAAAACCATCATCTACCCACTTAACAAAGCGTTACCGTCTCCAATACGGTACACACGATATCAGTTCTTCACCGACCCACACGGTCTGAACTTCTCTCGTTGTAATATGAAATGCAAATGACAGATAAATGCATGATATACGTAATTTATTCAAATCACATAAAAATATTCACATATTTCAAGTAAAACACGCAAGCGTGAAAACACATAAAAGCACATATTGTTTACGTGACGTAGGTGATTATTTCACCTACCTGTCGTCCTAAATTTCCTAACCGAAATACCTTGGACCTCTGGATAGAAAACGATAGTTACATCAGTACAAAACACGCTCTTGGACAAATTACAATAAAAGACTTTATTTCGAAGTTGTCACATATTCATAAATATACATGTTCCGAAAACCCTAAATACCAAATTCGACTTGCGACGAACATTTTTTTAAATATATTTTGCACGTTAAAAACATTTAACCCAAGAATTTATTATTAAAAGTCCCGGAAATTTAAAAAGACTCAAAAATTATTTAAGATGCCCGAAAATTCGACCAGAACGAAAACAACGCCCAAAACCTTTTTCGAAAATATTGCATGCCGATCCCAAAGTTTTACATTTTCGCAAAACAGAAAATTTCGAAATTCCTTGACCCAAAAATTCATTCTCCACTCCAAGATTTTTAAGAATGCTGAAAACATTCTTTGCCCAAAACTTTCAAAAGTCGTAACTTTAATTTCCAAAAATATTTACACCCAACGAAAACGTCATACGACCAAAACGCTCAAACAGCTAAAGTCAACTTCACCTTCCTAACACATGTTCAAAATCTTATAACAACAAAATATCAAAAGGTCGAAAATAATATTTATCAAAACTAATTTTTCTTCCTTTATAACCCATATTTGAAACTCACATTAAATCAGGAACGTCCTAAAACTAATGTAATCATATATATAAAAGTAGAATAGGGTCTCTACTGTGCCGCCACGTCAGCAAAAAATTCCCCCAAAACCATCAAACGACGTCGTTTTATTGTATTTTTGTCTATGTTCAATGAACGAAGTTGAACAGTTCTATTTTTTGCTATTAAATAAAAGGAGAATAGGGTGGGTCTCTACTGTGCCGCCACGTCAGCAAAAAATTCCCCCAAAACCATCAAACGACGTCGTTTTATTGTATTTTTGTCTATGTTCAATGATACGAAGTTGAACAGTTCTAATTTTTGTTATTTTGTGCTGATGTGGCGGGCAATTAGCCATTTTATTTGTTTTTGGTATGCTATTCAGAGCCAGTCGCCTCCCTAATAAATGCAACTCTCTGTATCTAACCATTCACGGTAAGGAAAGCAACAGTCGATTCATTTCTTAATCAATGCAGCCCTTTGCATACCCTACCCGAGCGAGTGAAGGGCCTGGTCGCCAAGAGGAAGCTAACGAACAAGGAGGACATCGATGACGTGAGGCGAGAGGTGCAGATTATGTACCATTTGACGGGCCAACCCAACATCGTCGAGCTCAAGGGCGCCTACAAGGACAAGCACAACGTCCACCTCATCATGGAGCTCTGCGCTGGCGGCTAACTCTTCAATAGGATCATCGACAAGGGCCATTTCACGGAGCGTGGGGCGGCTTCTCGTCTGAGGACGATTGCGCACGATTGTGCAAAATTGATTAAAGGGACGAAGGCATAAGCGTGACCCAGCCAAAGATGTCGTCCCAGGCGGTGGGCTGCACCGAAGCACAAGGTACCTCATGAACTATCTCACTACTGCTTGTAGATCTAGGGATGAGAAACCATCGACGTCAGTGTTTCGGCCATTCGTCGAGTAAGAAAAGCTGTGACATCAAATTTGCGGCACTTAACGAACCATTGTTCCATTTCAGCCGTAGACATTCTAGGTTGAGCCTCAATTTGTCTGCATATCCTTTCGTTGAAAGGATGTAATATCTTATAGTGTCTCTCTTGGCTCCTTTTCAGGTTTTCGAGAGTGTGGTTTGGCATGGGGATTGGATTTAGTTTAGCTGCTGTCATCGGAGTGACTGTTGTCGGTGACTCACTTAATGGACATTCATATGTTCTTTATGAGAAGAATTTTAACCTCCTAGATATTAAATTTGAACTTTTTTCTTACGGTTTAGTTGGCTTGCGCTGGCAGGTCATTGTTTGTGAATTGGTTTGGGCACTTCTGTTCTACACAGGACATGGAGGGACCCGAGACTCCTTACTTGGGATTTCCTCTCTGGTCTGTGTTACTTTCTATTTTGCTGCTATTATACTTGCTTACATGAGTTTTTAGTGTCTTCTTTATACTTGTGAGACATCGTGCAAGTTAGCTAGCATGCTTTACTTTAAAATAGGTTGCAATTTGGTTATCACTGTTTTCATGTTGCAGCGTACAATTAACTGCTATATTGGATATCTTCTTGTGTTTTCTTTGTTATGGAATACAATTCGCTACCCTCAACAAACATGCTTCCATTATTCTTTCTGTGATTTTGTTATGTCTTTTGTGCAGATTGGTAGACAGAACATCTCACTTTTCAGTATAGGATACTTTTCCATCACCGGACAAGAAGAAATCGAGCAAGCACGTCGATCCCACTGTTCCCATCTTCAGCTTGGATGATATCGAAGAAGGCGTCGAAGGTGGTAGTTAGTTATTCGATCTAACTTCCATTTTTTCTTCTTACACCCATAACCTTCTTTCGCCTTTTCGTCATTCGTTCATTACGTCGTTGTCTTCATTAGGCGCTAGATTCGACGACGAGAAATCACTGCTCATGTCCCAAATGAGCCTCGAGAAAGGATTTGGCCAATCTGCAGTTTTCTCACGTGCGTTAATAATGGTTTTGGGACGCCGTTGAGGATACCCAAGGTGGTCAAGAGGCAAGGAGAGACCATAAGCAAAGGGCATAGGAATTATGAGCTATGCTCAGTTTGTTTCTTGGGATTAGGTAAACAAAATACAAACAACACGATTTTTAACGCTGCTAAAGATTCGATTTTTACCAAAGGTGAAAGTCGTTTTTTGCTGTGATTCGTTCAGGCATTCAGTGGGAAGGCCTGGGCCGCCGCCTTCGCTTGATTTTAAGCCGTCGGTGTTCGATCCTAAGGAGAAGTATTGGACTAAGTTTCCATCGGAGGGTTCGAAGATAACTCCGCTGCATCAGTCTTGCAAGTTTAAATGGAAAGATTACTGTCCGAAAGTATTCAGGTGAAGTGATGAAGCAACCTGTAGTATGATTTTTGCTTTTACATTTTTTCATATGTTGAAAAAATCGCCCAAGTAATCTTTCTTGCAGGACCTGAGGATTCTGTTTAAGGTTGATCCAGCGGATTACATGCTGTCCATATGCGGCAACGATGCATTGCGAGAGCTTTCTTCGCCTGGAAAAAACCGTGATTTTCTTTTATTTGACGAACGACGACCGTTATATGATCAAGACGAAGGCTGAAACAAAGGTGTGAGAAAACAGATAACTTTCCTTCGTTACAGAAAACGAGCATCTATCAATAGCTTTGGTGTCGATAGGTGCTTCTAAGGATGTTGAGCGCGTACTATAACCACATCCGATCGTTCGAAAACACGATGGTGGGCCTTCACTGCATCAAATTAACTGGGCCTGCTCAGAAGAAGGTAAAAATGTCATATAAACATAGCATCCTTTCGATGAAAAATGTCATATCAACATCGGGAATTTGTTCTGTTCTGAGTATACGATCCATAGGAGATACGACTTGAAAGGTTCGACCTTTGGGAGGTTGACCGATAAACCAGAATCAGAGATTGATGCGACTACAACGCTCAAAGACCTCGACCTTTCATCTTTCGACTCGAAAAGACTTGGTATCAAGAATTTCGAAGGTAAAGCAAAGCAAGGCAGCACATTATTTATTTACTGGCAAATTCTCTTATGGTCTAAGAAGTTGATTGTTATAAATGTCGCAGACAAATCGATAGGGATTGCAAATTTCTCGAACAAGAGAGAGTAATGGTCTATAGCCTCTTAGTCGGCGTTCACTTTACAGAAGCTTCATGCGGCGATCAAACACCTACTGGTAAGTGAACTACTGTTTGCCTACCTTTTTGGCTATGTGCAGGAATCTGATATTGTTCTCATGCCTCAGAAACTGGGACAGTTTCCCGACTATCAAGGGCATCAGTAGATCAGCTGATCTTAGATCCTAAAGGGTAAGAACACACACACACACATACGCATACATATAAGAATACATTATTGTAATTCTATTCCACGACAAGGAAAAATGTACACTTGCAAGGTGGGCTAGCAGAAATTTAGGGATTAACATGCCAGCAAGGGTTGAAAGAACAGAGAGGGATGATGGCGGCGTCGAGTATGGGGCAGTTGATAAGAGAGCCGATGGGGGAGTACTATGATGTAATACCGTTCTTCGGAATCATAGACATACTTCAAGGCTATCATCACCAAGAAACTAGAGCATGCTTACAAGTCAGTCCAATACGATCCAAACTGTATCTCAGTCGTTGATCCAAGGCAGTATTCAAGGCGCTTCCGCGACTATATATTTAAGGCCTTCAAAGATCTTCACAGAGAAGTTTTGGAGGCTCTCTTCACTTTGCCCGACAGAACTGAAAAAAATTCACGGTTGAAAGAGCGTGAGGCTGTGGAACAAGGATTCCCCATATATTGTGACTGAACTTCCTAAGGAGACACTAATCGAAGATTTTACCTTCATTTCAAGACAGCCCATTAGCACTGAAAGTGAGTTCTTGCATGTGTTGGTGATTCTTTTTCTTTCTTTCTTCAGGAAATTATCAGTTGACTATTGTTTTATATTAGATGCATGTGGTAGATGATGATGGAAAATGATGATGAAGATGAAGAAGGTGGGGCGATGAATCTATGGAAGAGAAGCTTAACTGGGATTGGAGCCATATGCTCATTAAAATTTGCTGCTACAACTGATTGCATTTGTTTAGCAGCGGAGGAAGAAAGGGCAAAAATCTGCTCAAGAATCAGAAGCTTACGTTTCAGATCTATGCAAACGACAAGGTTGCTTACTTACTCCTGAGCCTTATTGGTAAGACTTCTTTATTGTTTTAATAGAATCGTATTCTTGATTTTTTTATGTTTGTTTGATTTGCAGAGGATTAAGCAAATGGTTCACCATGCGAATAAGCTCAGCGAAGCTATGAATGGGCTTAGTGGGACTCCTATCCTAAGGGCTCATATCACCGTTGGAGGATACTATGATGCACCTCTTTGAGGGTTTTATGACGTCTAAATAATGCTCTGTTTTTTATGTGTCTCATATATTTAAGATCTTTGTGATGCGATTAGTGCTCTACCCAAGCGAGTGAAGGCTCTGCGACCGCAAGGGTTTTCTTGAGCGTCAGACTTCTCTTTCATGGAGGTCTGCAGAGGAACAGTGATGCAAAATTTATTTGAGGGACAATGACGACGAATATTAAGTCTGTAACAAGGCTGGGAAATGAGTCTGTAACAATCTTTGGTACGGTTCTCAAACTTGATCTTAGCTCGATTGTAATTTTGTCATTTTTCATCTCGCCTTGCATCGGTTTTAGTCAATGTTTTCGGATTTTTCATGGAAACGCTATATGGAGCTGCTTTATACTGCTGTTAATTTAGCTAAAATGTTCGTGTCTGCGTTTGATTAGGAAGGTATGCGAATTTTACAGTGTGCATGTTGTGTGTAATTGCTTGAGGAAGGTACACGCTGGTATTGAAGTGCTAGTCAGCGTTTCTGAGCTGTAGAACATTGTTTTTTAAGATCATTTGCGAAAACAATGTTTGTCAACATCTTTCTAGCTGTGAACTGCTAAATGTAATTTTTAATTAGATACTCCTTTTTTCATAGTCTGCTTAATTATTTATAATGCTATTACTCGCAAGTATACCAAAATCATTTTCTTATCATATACTGCTTGTGCAGTGTTCTCATTTCAAGCCTGGAATTTTCTTCATTGTTAAAAGTCATTTGCTCTGTCAAACATTGCTCGCTAATTAAGGTTGGAACGCAACCACCAAATTAATTATTGGAATCATGAATAGGCGTATATATGGCAGACTTTGTGGCAGACTTTGTGGCAGCCAATCATGTTTGATATCTTAGTAGTTAATTCCAATAATTAATTAGCGAGCAATATTTTTCCAATCTAATTACTGAAATCAAAACAAGAGAATCCCTAAAAGCAAACAAGAGAGATTAGCAAGATTTTAGGCATATAAGAAGAACACGTATAAAACAAGGTTGTCACGTAGTATTTTTTCATCGCTCATAGGCGAACAATTGCAGTGTATTACGATCATATTACAAGACATCTCAGAATTTATTGTATGAATGTTTAAAACTGTGTGTGCGCCCGAAAGAACTAAGTTTGTATGATTGTAAGACTGTAAGACTATGAGGCTACACTACTTAAACATTGCAAGACTGCACGATGCACGACAATGAGATTGTACTACTTAAATATTGTAAGAATGTAAGCCTGCACAATTACTACTTGAACACTGTAAGACTGCACGACTGTGAGACTATAGAATTTGTTTTTATTATTGTTTTTATAAGAAGCTAAAGATAATCCTACAATAATTTTATATTACACAATAAAAAATTGATATGAGGACAAAACCTGTCAAACTTCAAAATTGTTTTTATATTTGATAAAAAGTAACCCAGTGCATACACCATTTTAGCTTCTTTACTGTATGAGCCAAATCAATACAATTACGGTCATACGTATCAATTGGGGTTTCATGAAGAGTATTTGTAGGACCCCAGTCCCCGCGAACTAGGTCGGCCAATAAATTACGTGTATGATCTAAGTAATTTCGTGTTACATGCGTATGTATTATACGTCCACGTAAATTCGTATGAATTCTATGCTCGTAATTTTTATGAGAATTAAGGGAAATTACGCGACATTAATTATATGTTTACGATGACTCCCAACAAGGAGGAAATTCTCGAGAATGGAATATAGAAATGTGGGCTAAGATTTTATTGGACCATGAAGCATCAAATGAGCTAAGAAAATTCATGGGAATTATGACCCACAAAATTTGGGCCAAAACATTTAACACTTGGCCCAATTCAATGTGAAAGAACAACGTGGGGGACAACTTCCCTAAAACAAGGAAAAACCCACGCTACTTTGTGCCTTATCTACAATGAGCTAAGGAAAATATCCAACTAAAAACAATTCAAAACACTTTAATTCCCAAAAAGAAAACCAACGAAGCAAGGAAAGGTAGAAAGAAAGGAGAAGGAGAAGAAGCCGAGCCAAATTTCGAACCAAGAAGCTTGAGAACCGAAGTTGGTAAGTAAAACCCCTCCTTAAGCTCTTAATTCTTTATCTTAGAAGTAGTTAGAGCATTAATGGCGATAAATACAAGTGGTTGGAGAAAACCACGAGAAACCCTAAAATACCGAGCTTAGGGTCGCAACAAGGATTTTCGTGGGTGCAAATATGGAGTTGGATAGTTTAGTATATGATTTAGAACTTATAATCTAGGGTAGAACAAGCTACGAAGCACGGCTGTGGGATGATGAACGACGAAGAATTGAAAAACGATGATAAAAGTCGAATTATGATGTCGAGTCATTTATTAAGATAAATGTCGAATGCTTGATGTCGACTTAGCATATCGACAAGTATTAAATGTCGAGGTCCATGAAGAAATGCATGTCGACATTTTCTAATACAAATGTCGAATGATAGGTAGAATGCCGAAGCAATGATAGGAAAAGATGTCGAGATATTCCAAGGTAAAATGCCGAAGTGCTAAATGTCGAGTCCTCCAAAATGGCAAGATAAGATGTCGAACGAAATAGAACACAAAATGTCGAGTCCTCCTAACTGATAAATGACGAAATGATAGGTTGATATAAATGTCGAAACAAGTGTCGCACCAAATAAAATGTAGAGAGCTAATGGAAATGTCGAGGTCTTTAAATAAATTAAAATGTCGAGTTCCTAAACATACACCAAAATGTCGAGACCCTTCAGCCCAAATGTCGAACCCAACATCGATATTTTCCCAACAATGTCGAGGCATAATTTCCTATGCAACCCGAGATTCATCAATTGTCGAAAGGCAATGTCGAAACCCTTATGCACCTCGACATTTAACTTCTTCATGTCGACATTTTATTATACCCACCTCTCGCCATCTTAAGTACGATATCAAATTATATCTCGACATTTGGTATGTTATGGGTAATCCCGAAAACATATATCGACAACTTAGTATAATGTAAATGTCGAACCCTCATGTGTATAATATCGAGCCTTACACCAAAACAAATGTCGAGATCAACTTTAATAATGCAAACGAATCCTTGTAATATCGAGACCTTTACATACAAAATTAAGGAAAATATTTCAACACTTTTCAAGTACATAGATAACCAATATTTTAGATGACGTACTGATATAATAATTTTATGATTAAGGTCGAAAATTAGGAACTCCGCCGAACCAGTAGCGGTTAATCTACGGATTCCAGGTAAGTAGAAATTCAACTACGACACGTAACTTGCCTGCGTCCGATTAAGTGAATTACGTGCTCGTGTATTTTCTATGAAATGTGTGCGTATGACATGATTTATTTATATGCATGATGGTATGATTTGCATATGTACATGAGCATAGCATGAGCACTTGCACGCATGCATAATATGTAAGGAACGAGGTAAGAGCGTGCGTAAGATCGCCTGTGTGCGATGTATACTCGCCGATATTGGCGTTTGTGTTGACTCAAATGAAGAGTCACGGCTTCCCCTATGCAGCCTTTAAGGCCTGAATAAAGGCTACGCTAAGGCCTGAATAAGAGGCTACTCTAAGGCCTGAATAAGAGGCTGGGGAATACCCCGTATACGGGAAGTACAACCTGGAGAATGCGGCCCGGGGCACACGCTGAGAAAGGGAAGATTCCTTCGGGTGACCTACTAGCGTGTAAAACACTACCCGGAGGGAAGATGCCTTCGGGTGACCTCCGTGGTTAGTGGCCTCGGTGTTGGCTACCAGTGAGAAGCGCCCGCGTGGAGGCCACACTGAGTAAGGGAAGATTCTTTCGGGTGACCTTCTGGTGTGTGAACCTCCACACTTGAGATCTCTATAAGACGGCGTATAGTGGGAATTGAAAGCCGAGGGCCCGTATGAAATAAGAGTATAAGAAAAAAAAAGGTAGGAGCGTAAGAAAAGAGTACGAGCGTTAGAAAACGACGGCGTGGATTGTCGATCGTTAGGACACGTGCATTCATGCATAATTTCTGCTTACTGAGCCTCGGTGGCTCATTGTTTATGTTACGTGTTGTAGGTACTGACGATCACGGTACGTGATCAGACTTTTATGCGAGGCCGATCTTTTGACGCAATCCGACCGCTTTTGAGGTGGGAGTGTGTGTATGGATGACGACCTGTGAAGGCCGGGCGCATAGGGAGCTTTTGGCTGTACACACACACACACACTTGTATTTGTGTGGACACGATTTCGATGATTTGTAGAACGAATCACGAATATTCTTTTGACATGTATATAAGACTTCCGCATGCACGTTTAAAATGAAAAAGTTTATTCGCATTTTTACGTACTCGCACGGTAACAAAGCATTAACACTTAGATTTAGAACGGAATACGAGGGCGGGACGACGGGTCCTGACAGAGTGGTATCAGAGCTTCGGTCACAGGTCCTGTAGACTGTCCATACACACACACTCAAAAGCGCGGAAGCGGCCTTGCTAGTAAGTACTATGTTATGTGAATTGCTTTTATGGTTTAATTTATTGGCCTTAGGAATTATCAGGATAGGTTGAGAAGATGGTTAGACTTAGGGGTGAAGGAAGTAGGGAGTCTGATCAGGGTAGGGATACTAACAACCCTCCTGATAGCCGGGATGCTACCATCCTGCAACTAACTGAACTGGTCCGGCAACAATCGGCCCAGATTCAGCAGCTGATCCAGCAGCAAAACACTGGCGGACCATCAGCCAACCTACCTCCCCCGCCCGAACGAATTGAGATGATCGGGGAGAGGTTCAGGAAGCTAAATCCTCCACTGTTTGAGGATGCTTTGGACCCTACCTCCGCTGAGGATTGGCTGAGGACGCTGGAGAACATGTTCCAGCACAGCCGCACCCCGGAGGCGGAAAAGGTCATGTGCGCTGCCTACCTGCTAAGGGGGAGCGCCGGACACTGGTGGGAAACCGTCTCAGCCGTCGAAAACCCCCTAACGATGAGCTGGGATAGGTTTAAGGAGATCTTCAGGGGAAAGTATTACACCGCCCCTGTCAGAGCACAGCGGATGAATGAGTTCATCAACCTCCGCCAAGGAGCAATGACAGTGGCGGAGTACATCAGGAAGTTTGAGCAGCTTTCAAGGTTCGCTGCTCATATGGTTAGCACGGACACGCTCAAGATCGAGCGGTTCATGGAAGGGCTGAAGCCCGAGTTATATCGGGATGTAAGTATGGCGGGAGTGCAAGGGGCCACGTATGCACAAGTGGCTGAGAGAGCGCTCGTGGCGGAGCAGGCCGAGTCTAGAATAGCTCGCGCCCAAGAAGCTAAGCGCAAGTTCGCACAAGGGCCGCAGGGGAGCGGAAGTAATCCGAAACGGCAATTCGTTGCCAGGGAAGGGAAACAGGGGCCTCAGAATCAACCTGGACCACCCCCACAGTTCAAACCCAACCAGGGTAGACCCCAACTGGATCTACCCGTATGCCCGAAGTGCGCACGGAGACACTCGGGAGTCTGCAACTCCCAGAATGCCGTCTGCTACAAATGTGGCAAGACAGGCCACTACCTGAGGGCATGTCCGGAAAGTGGATCCGGGAACCAAGCTAGGAACCAGATAGAGCCTCCAAGGGTACCGGCCAGGGTCTACACTATAACCTCTGAGGAAGCAGAAAACAACCCGGCCGTAGTAACAGGTACCCTCATCGCCTATGGAACACCCACATGCATTCTAGTTGACTCAGGAGCGACCCATTCGTTCGCGTCTACGAAGTATGTCGCGAGAGTAGGAGTCACGCCTCACCGAGCTGAGTGCGAATTTAGGGTAACAGTTCCGAACGGAAATCCCACCCAAACTAATCAAGTTTTGCGGGATTGCCCAATAGTAATCGGGGACAAGGAACTGCCTATAGACCTCATAATTATTCCCATGAATGATTATGAGGTGATCCTTGGAATGGATTGGCTATCGAAGTACGGAGCTGTCATAGACTGCCAGCGCAAGATAGTCACGCTTAATGCGGATGGGAATGAACCCCTTAGGTTCGTAGGAACTAGCAAGGGGACCATGATCTCTAGGATATCAGCGTTGAAAGCTCAACGACTGATCAGATCAGGGTGCGAAGCCTATTTGGTATTTGCTATCAAAGCGGAAGAGAACGCTTCCCCGAAGTTCGAGGAAGTACCGATAGTCAAGGACTTCCCTGACGTATTTCCCGAGGAGTTACCGGGACTACCACCCGAACGGGAAATAGAGTTTGCTATAGATCTGGTACCTGGAGCGGCACCAGTATCTAAGGCCCCATATCGGCTAGCACCGACGGAGATGAAGGAATTGAAGGATCAACTCGACGAACTCATGCAGAAGGAGTTCATACAACCGAGTTTCTCTCCTTGGGGAGCGCTGGTGCTATTCGTGAAAAAGAAAGACGGATCCATGAGATTGTGCATAGACTACAGGGAGTTAAACAAGTTAACGATAAAGAACAAGTACCCACTCCCTAGGATAGACGATCTGTTCGATCAACTGCAAGGTGCAACGGTCTTCTCTAAGATCGACTTAAGATCGGGCTATCACCAACTAAGGATCCGGAAGGAAGATGTCCCGAAGACGGCCTTTAGTACCCGTTATGGCCACTACGAATTTCTGGTGATGCCATTCGAGTTAACTAATGCGCCCGCAGCGTTTATGGACTTAATGAACCGGGTGTTCAAGCCATACTTAGATAGGTTTGTCATCGTCTTCATTGATGACATCCTAGTCTACTCGAAAACGAAGGAGGAGCACGAAGAACACCTGAAAACAGTTCTAGGAATACTACGGGAGAAGCAACTATACGCCAAGTTCAAGAAGTGCGAATTCTGGCTTGACCAAGTCGCCTTCTTGGGGCATATAGTGTCAGGAGAAGGGATTTCTGTGGACCCAAAGAAGATAGAAGCTATTAACAATTGGCCCAGGCCGACGAACGTGACGGAAATACGAAGTTTTCTCGGTCTAGCCGGATACTACAGGAAGTTCATAAAGGACTTCACAAAGATAGCATCGACACTGACGAGGCTGACCAAGAAGAATACGCCTTTTCAGTGGACCGTAGAATGTGAACGGAGCTTCCAAGAATTGAAAGAAAGACTTACGACGGCCCCAGTTCACACAATACCTCCGGGAACTGGAGGATTTACGGTGTATAGCGATGCGTCGAAGAACGGGTTAGGATGCGTACTAATGCAGCACGGGAATGTAGTAGCGTACGCTTCTCGTCAACTGAAAGAGTACGAGAAGAATTACCCGACGCATGACTTAGAATTGGCTGCAGTAGTCTTTGCTCTCAAGATTTGGAGGCACTACCTCTATAGAGAGCGGTGTGAGATATACACGGACCACAAGAGCCTCAAGTACTTCTTTACCCAAAAGGAGCTGAACATGAGGCAGAGGAGGTGGTTAGAGTTAGTTAAGGATTACGACTGCGTAATCAACTACCACCCAAGCAAGGCGAACATAGTAGCCGATGCCTTAAGCCGAAAAGCAGTTAGTGCAGAACTGCAACTGCTGGAAGTAGAAGTAGTACGGTTAGGCGAAGTTGAGGCACAGCTAGCGGCTTTAACTTTGCAACCGACACTGTTGGAGCAGATCAAGACAGCGCAAGGAGCAGACGAGTTGTATGCGAAGATTAAGGAGGCACAACCGGAACAACCCACTGGAGACCTTATGATACGGGAAGACGAACGATTATACTTCAAGAACCGGTTGTATGTGCCAGACGACGCCGAACTACGACGGCTAATAATGACGGAGGCACACGCTACGGCGTACTCGGTACATCCAGGAGCGACGAAGATGTACAGAGACCTCAAGGAAAACTACTGGTGGCCAGGCATGAAAAAGGACATCGCGACCTTCGTGAGTCAGTGCCTGACGTGCCAACAGGTCAAGGCCGAGCATCAAAGGCCGGCGGGAACCCTACAACCGTTACCCATTCCGGAATGGAAATGGGATAACATTACCATGGACTTCGTAGTAGGACTGCCTAGGAATGCGAAAGGGCACGACGCGATTTGGGTGATCGTCGATCGACTAACCAAGTCTGCCCATTTCCTACCAATAAGTACGACGTATTCCATGGAACGATACGCGGAGCTCTACATCCAAGAAATAGTGCGACTGCACGGACTTCCATCATCGATAGTCTCGGATCGCGACTCCAGATTTCTATCGAAATTCTGGACGAGCTTGCAAAAGGCGATGGGAACGAAGCTATCCTTTAGTACCGCCTACCATCCGCAGACAGACGGTCAATCCGAGAGAACGATACAGACGTTGGAGGACATGCTGCGAGCATGCGTACTCGATTTCAAAGGGAATTGGAGTAAGTACCTCCCACTGATCGAGTTCTCATATAACAATAGCTACCATGTCACCATTAGGATGGCACCGTACGAAGCGCTATACGGGCGTAGGTGCAGATCCCCAGTGCATTGGGACGAGGTTGGCGAACGGGCAGTGCTAGGCCCTGACATAGTACGAGAAATGACGGAAGCCATTATCACCATACGAGAAAGAATGCGAACGGCACAGAGTCGACAGAAAAGCTACGCTGATCGAAGACGTCGACCACTGGAATTCAAAGAAGACGATATGGTGTTCGTTAAAGTATCGCCGATGAAGGGCGTGAAAAGGTTTGGGAAGAAAGGAAAACTGAGTCCTAGGTATATAGGACCATTTAGGATACTGAAGAGGGTAGGCGAGGTAGCATACCAGCTGGAGCTGCCTGCGTCATTAGCGCAAGTGCATGACGTGTTCCACGTCTCGACAATGCGAAAATACATAGCCGACCCGAACCACGTGCTAGGAAACGAGTCCCTACATCAACAATTGAAACCGGATCTCAGCTACGAGGAGACTCCGGTGGAGATATTGATGTACGAGACCAAAAGACTTAGGAACAAAGACATTCCTTTAGTAAAAGTGTTGTGGCGGAACCAGTCCACGGAAGAAGCCACATGGGACGGGAGGACGAAATGCGAATTCGTTACCCCGAATTGTTTCACACGGGCTGATTTCGGGGGCGAAATCCTCCTTAAGGGGGGGAGGATGTAGGACCCCAGTCCCCGCGAACTAGGTCGGCCAATAAATTACGTGTATGATCTAAGTAATTTCGTGTTACATGCGTATGTGTTATACGTCCACGTAAATTCGTATGAATTCTATGCTCGTAATTTTTATGAGAATTAAGGGAAATTACGCGACATTAATTATATGTTTACGATGACTCCCAACAAGGAGGAAATTCTCGAGAATGGAATATAGAAATGTGGGCTAAGATTTTATTGGACCATGAAGCATCAAATGGGCTAAGAAAATTCATGGGAATTATGACCCACAAAATTTGGGCCAAAACATTTAACACTTGGCCCAATTCAATGTGAAAGAACAACGTGGGGGACAACTTCCCTAAAACAAGGAAAAACCCACGCCACTTTGTGCCTTATCTACAATGAGCTAAGGAAAATATCCAACTAAAAACAATTCAAAACACTTTAATTCCCAAAAAGAAAACCAACGAAGCAAGGAAAGGTAGAAAGAAAGGAGAAGGAGAAGAAGCCGAGCCAAATTTCGAACCAAGAAGCTTGAGAACCGAAGTTGGTAAGTAAAACCCCTCCTTAAGCTCTTAATTCTTTATCTTAGAAGTAGTGAGAGCATTAATGGCGATAAATACAAGTGGTTGGAGAAAACCACGAGAAACCCTAAAATACCGAGCTTAGGGTCGCAACAAGGATTTTCGTGGGTGCAAATATGGAGTTGGATAGTTTAGTATATGATTTAGAACTTATAATCTAGGGTAGAACAAGCTACGAAGCACGGCTGTGGGATGATGAACGACGAAAAATTGAAAAACGATGATAAAAGTCGAATTATGATGTCGAGTCATTTATTAAGATAAATGTCGAATGCTTGATGTCGACTTAGCATATCGACAAGTATTAAATGTCGAGGTCCATGAAGAAATGCATGTCGACATTTTCTAATACAAATGTCGAATGATAGGTAGAATGCCGAAGCAATGATAGGAAAAGATGTCGAGATATTCCAAGGTAAAATGCCGAAGTGCTAAATGTCGAGTCCTCCAAAATGGCAAGATAAGATGTCGAACGAAATAGAACACAAAATGTCGAGTCCTCCTAACTGATAAATGACGAAATGATAGGTTGATATAAATGTCGAAACAAGTGTCGCACCAAATAAAATGTAGAGAGCTAATGGAAATGTCGAGGTCTTTAAATAAATTAAAATGTCGAGTTCCTAAACATACACCAAAATGTCGAGACCCTTCAGCCCAAATGTCGAACCCAACATCGATATTTTCCCAACAATGTCGAGGCATAATTTCCTATGCAACCCGAGATTCATCAATTGTCGAAAGGCAATGTCGAAACCCTTATGCACCTCGACATTTAACTTCTTCATGTCGACATTTTATTATACCCACCTCTCGCCATCTTAAGTACGATATCAAATTATATCTCGACATTTGGTATGTTATGGGTAATCCCGAAAACATATATCGACAACTTAGTATAATGTAAATGTCGAACCCTCATGTGTATAATATCGAGCCTTACACCAAAACAAATGTCGAGATCAACTTTAATAATGCAAACGAATCCTTGTAATATCGAGACCTTTACATACAAAATTAAGGAAAATATTTCAACACTTTTCAAGTACATAGATAACCAATATTTTAGATGACGTACTGATATAATAATTTTATGATTAAGGTCGAAAATTAGGAACTCCGCCGAACCAGTAGCGGTTAATCTACGGATTCCAGGTAAGTAGAAATTCAACTACGACACGTAACTTGCCTGCGTCCGATTAAGTGAATTACTTGCTCGTGTATTTTCTATGAAATGTGTGCGTATGACATGATTTATTTATATGCATGATGGTATGATTTGCATATGTACATGAGCATAGCATGAGCACTTGCACGCATGCATAATATGTAAGGAACGAGGTAAGAGCGTGCGTAAGATCGCCTGTGTGCGATGTATACTCGCCGATATTGGCGTTTGTGTTGACTCAAATGAAGAGTCACGGCTTCCCCTATGCAGCCTTTAAGGCCTGAATAAGAGGCTACGCTAAGGCCTGAATAAGAGGCTACTCTAAGGCCTGAATAAGAGGCTGGGGAATACCCCGTATACGGGAAGTACAACCTGGAGAATGCGGCCCGGGGCACACGCTGAGAAAGGGAAGATTCCTTCGGGTGACCTACTAGCGTGTAAAACACTACCCGGAGGGAAGATGCCTTCGGGTGACCTCCGTGGTTAGTGGCCTCGGTGTTGGCTACCAGTGAGAAGCGCCCGCGTGGAGGCCACACTGAGTAAGGGAAGATTCTTTCGGGTGACCTTCTGGTGTGTGAACCTCCACACTTGAGATCTCTATAAGACGGCGTATAGTGGGAATTGAAAGCCGATGGCCCGTATGAAATAAGAGTATAAGAAAAAAAAAGGTAGGAGCGTAAGAAAAGAGTACGAGCGTTAGAAAACGACGGCGTGGATTGTCGATCGTTAGGACACGTGCATTCATGCATAATTTCTGCTTACTGAGCCTCGGTGGCTCATTGTTTATGTTACGTGTTGTAGGTACTGACGATCACGGTACGTGATCAGACTTTTATGCGAGGCCGATCTTTTGACGCAATCCGACCGCTTTTGAGGTGGGAGTGTGTGTATGGATGACGACCTGTGAAGGCCGGGCGCATAGGGAGCTTTTGGCTGTACACACACACACACACTTGTATTTGTGTGGACACGATTTCGATGATTTGTAGAACGAATCACGAATATTCTTTTGACATGTATATAAGACTTCCGCATGCACGTTTAAAATGAAAAAGTTTATTCGCATTTTTACGTACTCGCACGGTAACAAAGCATTAACACTTAGATTTAGAACGGAATACGAGGGCGGGACGACGGGTCCTGACAGTATTTCATCGATCGTGCTACCTATCTGCACAAACGACTGACTTTTTCTTATTAACCATCGATGCACGGGGGTTATTTTTGTCCAGTAAAACACAATTTTCAAGTTCATATTTTATTATCCATGTTTCGTCACACACATCAATCTTTTTTATTGTGTAATATAAAATTATTGCGTAATAAATCTAAACTTTACAAAAACAATAATAAAAAACATATTCTACAGTATCAAAAGCCGTGCAGTGTAAGTAGTGCAGTTTGCTAGCTGTGCATCGTACAGCCTAACACGATATAGTGATATTGATCTGAAAACTATTCGGTTATGCATATCCACTAATGAGGAAGATAAAAAGGCTTATCAAGTTTAGAACCATAGCTTTTGAAGGCAAATGAAGCAAATTTGTTTTTTATGATGACCTCTTTGTCTTCATCATCTTAGGTAAAATTCTGAAAATCAGCCTCAAGATCACCATATGTGTCATTTGTAGTGAATAAAGAGCAATACGTGTAACGCCTTCAATCTTACAGTCTTGCAATCTTACGTTGCTAGGGTTTACCTCCTTACAGTTGTAATGACTGTTGCAGTCCTATGCACTCTTACAATTCTAAAGACATATTAGCAGTCTTACACAGTCTCTGAACATAAATGTGTTTTATAGGCATGTAGCAAGTTCTCATATACGAGGATCGTTCTTTCTCCATCGAGGTACAATGTTGCCATTCAAATTGTGACGTTGACAGTTCCCACTGAAAGTCTGTTACGTAAAAGAGTCGGTGTGTACCTTTATATGGCAATTTTCACAGGCCATGTTCCCTTTGCTTGAGTTATGTTTCTTGCATAAATCAAGATTTTAGGCATAAAAGAAGAACACGTATAAAACAACAAGGTTATCACGTACACGTAGTATACCATTAAGTTCAACACAATATTTTTTACCATAGATTTTATTGAATGTGCTACATGACCGAAAAATATCAGCCTCACTTTACTTATATTTCATATATTTTTTACTTTCTTACAGCTAAATAATATAAATTACTACTTTATAAAAACTAATTATAAATACCACATTTGAATAACTGTATTTAAATTTGTGGCAAAATGTTGTTCAACTGCTTAAAACAACAAAACCTGACCCCATCGGATATCCGATGAAGCAAACAAATTAAAACAACAAGAGAAATAATACATTCATACAATTAAACTGTATTATTGAACAGTGAAGCAGTTGATCTTTTATTTGAATACAATCATAACATTGTAATAACGAAAATTTGAGGATTATGTTTGACTGTCATGTATGTGTGACCGAAAGAACGATGTATAAGTTTGTATGAGGCTGCAATACTGAAACATTGTAAGACCGTGCAAACAACTATGAGACTGCACTCAGCTGTAAGACTGCATAAACAATGTAAGACTGCACAACTATTAATTAAACATTGTAAGACTGTACGATGCACAACTATCAGACGGCACTGCTTAGACATTGTAAGACTGCATGGCAGGGAGACTGTATATAATATTTTTTATTATTGTTAAGAGCTAACGATAATCCTATGATAATTTTATATTACACAATAAAAAGATTGATTCTGAGAAGATTAAGAAGTTCGGGGAATTCCTCACTGTATCAATATTCTTCAACAACTGATTGTAGTTCTTCGAATCAATAATATAAATATGTCATTGTTTGTCTCGATATTTTATTATGTTATGGAAGATTTAAATCTTTTGCTTTCAATATTGCCACCACATAAAAAAATGCAACATAATTCATCTGTCATAGGCGAACAGTTGTAGTGTATTGCGATCATATTACAAAATATCTCAGAATATTTACTGCGAATGTTTAAGACTGTGTCACATTTCTGCGACCGAAAGAACTAAGTTTGTATCAATATTGTGAGATTGTAAGACTATGAGGCTACACTACTTAAACATTGTAAGACGGCAATGAGACATTACTACCTAAATATTGTAAGACTGTAAGCATGCACAACTACTACTTGAACATTGTAAGACTGTAAGACTGCACGGCTGTGAGACTATAGAATGTGTTTTTTGTTATTGTTTTTATAAAAAAGCTACAGATAATCTTGCAATAATTTTATATTACTCAATAAAAAATTAATATGTGGACAAAACCTGTCTAACTTCAAAATTGTGTTTATATTTGATAAAAAGTAACCCAGTGCATACACCATTTTAGCTCCTTTATTTTATGAGCCAAATCAATACAATTAACGATCATACGTATCATTTGTGGTTTCATGAAGAGTATTTCATCGATCATGCTAATGCATAAACGCCTAACTTTTTCTTATTAACGAGCGATGCACGGGATTAATTTTTGTCCAGTATAAAAACAATTTTCAAGTTAATATTTTATTAGCCAGGTTTGTCACATACATCAATCTTTTTGTTGTGTAATATAAAATTATTGAAAAATAAAAAAAAAATAATCAAAAACATATTCTGCAGTCTCACAGCCGTGCGGTCTTACAATATGTAAGTAATGCAGTTTGCTAGCTGCATCGTGCAATCTAACACGATAAAGTGATACTGATGTCACAACTTAGGCTTATCAACTATCAGACGGCACTACTTAGACATTGTAAGATGTAAGACTGCACGGCAGTGAGACTGTAGATAATATTTTTTATTATTATTTTTATAAGAGCTAAGGATAATCCTGCAATAATTTATATCACACAATAAAAAGATTGTATTTATATTTGACAAAAAATAACCCCGTGCATAAACCATCTTAGTTCCTTAATTGTACAAGCCAAATCAATCAACTAAAGGTCATGCTCATGCATGTCATTTTGTGGTTTCAGCAAGAGTATTTCATCGATCATACTATCTATCTGCATAAACGACTGACTGTTTTCTTATTATCATAATTAACGGTCTTTCATGCCATTTTATGGTTCATCAACATCGATCATGCTATTTATCTATATACGTCTGAATGTTTTCTTATTGACATATAGTGCCCTCTATATAGTTGGGATGAAAAAACCCGTGCATCGCACGGGTCTAAACCTAGTTAGCATAAAATACATACTACATCCAACTACGATTACACCTTGAGAACTTCATCTAATTCGTATATAGCACATAAATTATATACAAAAACATTCGAACACTTGTTTCACATAACCACCGAATCACTCTACCATTTCGTAAATGATATCTTTCGTTCCTAAGTCATGTATCAATATTCGCTTCCAAGCTCTAAATGTAAGTAAGAGACAAATCTATCTTCATAATATCCATCATTTTCGAAAACACATAAAACATTCTGAACTAATTAACGTATTTAGGTGAAATATTCACCTCCAGACCGAATTCACGTATGGTAGGTGAAATTTCCACATAACTTTCCCCCAAGCTTGATCTTGCTACGTTAGATTCGTAAGGTCCCCTTGATTATCACACGTTCTCCATGGAAATATTCTCTATTCTTCTTTCTCTTTAATGAGGTAAACGTACGTGGGGAATCTTTTCTTCTTAGTGTAGATATTATAGAAATCTAATTTGGTGATAAGGCTTGAAATTTTTTATAGATGGTAACGTAAGATTCCATTCCTCCTTTTGTTCTTTTTGTTAATATACCGAGTGGATATACTTTTCTTTGTTGGCAAGATGTAAATCAAGCTATGAAAGCTTCCTTGTGTTTGTTTGTATTTACTTGGGATGGATGCTTAACGTGGGTTTGAGTTCCTACATCTTGTTGTTATGTTTATTAATTTGAAGTGCTAATTTAGTTATGTTTCATGTTACGATGGTTGTGATGGTTAAACAAATAGATAATAACTCATTTCTTCTTTTATTATTCAAGAAATTGGTCTCTAATGCAAATGGTAGATCACAACTCGTTTCTTCTTTTCTCACTTTGGCTCCCCTCATTTGTGCTTCTCTTTAAATGTGTGCCTTATATTCAAATGGTTGTTCCTAGATTATGACAAATGGGTGACAAGGCACCACATGACCTTACTAATCAAATTAAAATATTTCCTTTGGTTCTCATTATTTTACTACTATACTAACATGGTTTACTAACCTAACCAACGTGGTCTTACTTATACACTTTGTAATATTCTCTTTTGATTCCTTATTTTACTACTAAGGGACAAACCACTAACATGGTTTACTAAACAATTTGTAACCTTCTCACTATTTACTTAATAATATCAATATAATAATTTATCTTGACTTCGCCCTTGTTACTTACTTGAAATTCGTTTGGGCCATTGGCCCATTTTAGTTTTATTTATTTCGGTTTCGGTAGTAAATCAATCATTTACACTTGAATTTTATTTGGACTTGTTTGAAATAATATTAGTTATTGAATCTTTTTTTGTAAATATTTACTCCATTAACTAATTTGATTTAATTTATTTTTTTAAACTTCTAATAATTTATATTTTTCATCCAAAATTTTAGATTAATATTTCGAAACTTCCAAGTTAAAAATTTACTCTGTTAAATTACATCAAAACCCCGTATTAAATTTTTTTGGGTATTACATATTAACAGGAAAGTGAATTGTTTTTATGTTTACATTATGTGCTATGTTTTGTGTGTAGTCGTTGTAGAAATTGTACCCAGAATGCAAAAAGGATTACCCAGGGAACTTGTTAATTCACAAATGTTTTAATATTGGATCGTGTCAAATACTTTATTATTACATTATTAACATCAATAATTCCCATTGATTGTGAAGACCCATGATTAAACTGAATCTATTTCACCTTTTATTCGACCATTAAAGTGGAGATTTCACCCGTTATTCAACGAAATTTTCGAATTGATTTTGAAACATTGTTCACTATATACATCAATAATTTCTCTTGATTAGTAAAACCCATGAGAATTGAATCCGATTTGACCTTATTCGGTCAATAACGCTGAGATTTAAGATGTTTCCAATTATTGTTGGACGTTGTCGACGACATTCATCACAACCCGTAATTGTGTTGTATTCTTATTAACAGGAAGCGAATTTTTATTCTGTTTATATTACATGTTATTTTTTTATATTACGTGTTACCCATAATGCAAAAGGAGTTCTCCAGAAAACTTATTGTTAATTCACAAACATTTCAATATTGGGTTGCGTCAAAATACTTCATTATTCAATGATAAGATCAATGATAATTCACATTGATTATCAGGTTCCATGATCAACCTGAGTTGATTTTGATCATTGAACTGGAGATTAGGTTAACGAAATATTAGAATTTGGTTAGAGATATTATTTCATTATATACATCAATAATTTCTCTTTCTGCTTCCGGAAGAAGTCGAAGAATTTCTTGGGAATCCTACAAGATCGGTTCGTTCTTTTTTCTCTGATAGATGGTCAGATCAGCTAGACGAATGATAAACTGAAGTTGATTTAACCATATTCAGTCATTAACTTCAATTTTTGACGGATTTTAGTTTGAAATTTTTTATTCGGCCGTATGAAGAAGACAATGCCAAAAATTCGTAATCTTTGTATCTATGATGGGCAAATATGTCTTTTCGCAATGATAAGATATTTATCACTAAATGAAACTAATTTTTGGTATGTAAAACGTATTTGGGGCCTAAATTCTTAAAATGAAATATTCAATAGGGGCTGACACCTAATATATCCTCTTTCTAGGCATGTCGTTCCCGTGTTTAATGCAAAACAAAGACTTTTCTTTATTTTGTTTTGATCTGTTCAGGTTCAGTGGAGAAGGCAAATTGATGTCTCTTTGATTTATCAAAAATCCACACGAAGAACCCATTTTTTCTCTTCTTCTGTAGCGCCTCGCAAATCTTTTCTACGTTTACGGCTTAAAAAGGTTGTTTTCGACATATTTAGCCACAGTGGACTCTCGCAAGTCCTAATGTCAGGACAGGAAACAGACTACGAAGCAATTGAAGGATACGTATATGAGTTTAGTATGAGAAAATCAACTCTTACGAGGCAACTAATACTCCTGAGTTTTCAGTCCAAACAAATTGATAAAAAGAGTTGCAAGCATGGTTCGCCGTCGCGGATGCGGACGTCGATGCGGATACGAGCGATACGGATACGTTGCATTATGGTGTCGCGGTCGCGGGCGATACACAATTTTTGTAAAAAAAATGTATAATTATATAAGTTTGTTTGCACTTATACCATATAATATTAAGAACTAATTTCTTGTAGACTGTTTTCATATTAATTTAATTGGTATCAATATCAATTAACTTCAATTATATTTATTTTTACACTTTATTTTGAGATACATTTGTATAGAATATATATAATAATGAGCTATAACAATTTGTATATTGATTTGTTAATTTAATGCAATAAAAAAATCTGTTTATCTTTCCTTATATTAATTAAAACTTGATATCAGTTTTTATTGCAAATAATATTTTTTATACATGAACTTAGATTTTTTTTATCTAATTACTAAGTTAAAACTAAAATTTGGTCTTATTGAAAAAGTTTCTTTTATTTATGGCCCAGAAGCCCATTGAAGAAAATTATTAACAAATTAGGCTTTTTTTCTTCCAGCCGTCCTCCTTTTCATCCTACAGTCTTCGTCTTCCACATTTGCCGTCGTCGTTTTCTTCCCTCGTCATCCTCGTCTCACACCTTACAACCGATATCTTGTTGCTGCAACCGATAACTCGGGCCGCGCCGATCCACGATACCCATTATCTCGCGATTATGCCCGCTGTCTTGCCGCGACAAAACCGTCACCGATCTAACCCGTCTCTCCGGCACGGCGGGTGGCGAGTCCGTTCCGGCACGGCCGAAACGGCCGATGTCGCGCTGATACGGCGAACCACGGTTGCAAGGCCAAAAAATTGCCCTTTTAAGTTTTAACAAACTAATCCATCAGAACTCCAAGACAGCATGACTGGTTACTAACAATACGTTAGCAGTACGTCTCTAAACCGTCATATTTGATTTAATTCAACAGCTATATATGGTCAATCATTTGAAAAATGTGTCAACATTATCCAAAAGCTATACATTGTCATAGCGTAGTGCGTTTTATTTCAGCTCTTTCACATTTAAGCGTTGAACTTTCCATATATATATGAATATATATGTATCATCTCTGATATTAACAGTATCAATTCCTATTTGATCTATCCGTGTCGATCAGCAATCTCACGCTAACACCATTTCTTCTTCGATCATGTGTGTTGAGGAATGACCACCGTCGGATTCGTTATTCAATGTAATTTCCGTGTTTGCTAGTTCTAAAGATTGATTCAAGCTATAACTAGCTCAATCAACCCAAGTTAAGCAACCCAAACACACACAACTCTAACGCAGATTTTTAAAGTGGTTCGGCCCAACTTGTGCCTACGTCCACGGATCAACCGAACTTCTTTTCACTTAGTCACCAACTCGAAGTTTACACAGCACTCAAGCTTCTACAACTTCCGTGTTCTACCCTCACAGTGATTTCCTCTCTATACAAAGAAATAAGCTCTCAAAAGTGATCACCCAAAACAGAGAAATCTGAGATCTATTTATAGATGCAATTCACACCCATTGTGTGAATTGGTCTTGATCCTAGCCACCAATCTTTAGCCACTTGGACGTCCTAGATTGCCCCACGTGCCCCATTGCCTTTGTGCATGACCTTAGCAAGCAAAGCATGACCCAAGCAACCAATTCCGGACAGGTCACGGCCTCTAGCATCCTCGGTCACGGCCGTGACCAAGCATGCTTTTCCTCATGTGTGGCTACTGGCATCAGTCACGGCCTGGAACATATCAGTCACGGCCATGACAACTTCGAACAAGTTTCGCGCGCTCACACTGTCGTCCTTCACGGCCTCAGACATCACCTTCACAGCCGTGACTGTGACGGGCACTCCATTCTGCCATGCGTCACGGCCTCTGGCAGCTATGTTCACGGCCGTGACGCCGGGCAGCATCTCACACTGCCATCAGTCATGGCCGTGACGCCTTGTGCGAGTGCCGACGAACCCTAGCTGCGAGCATGTTTCGATCCGATCTCTTTCTCCGGTCAATTCCGGCGACTTCGGCGAGGTTTAGGTTCGCTCTTCCCGACAATCTCCACGTCGAGACTATAACCTCACAATCCCAACTCCAAGCATCCTCATAGCTGCCCTAATTCACACACTACACTCGCTTGAACTCGCCCGGAAATCAGCTTCGCCATTGTCTTCCTTTGTCACGAAAATCACATCCGTGAGCTTCGATCTCTCCTCAAAGCTCCACCTCGACTAATGTGCTCCTGCTCGGTTGATCATCCAGCACCCTTAGGAGCTGCGTGCCTCAATCGTGAACTTGCCGACCCCAAGTAGGATTGAAATTTCCCACTTGGGATCGACTCGAACCTTTGAGCTCACCATCTTCGTTTTTCCCGAAGATCCATTCGATCCTAGCCTCTTGAGCCACCTCATTGACTCCCCTCCGGCTGGAGAACACCTTCCTTTTGGCCTTCTTCGCATCCAAGACCGCAGCAGCTCGGACACCTGAAAATCATTCAACCTCATTCTCAGAAAACGCAGTATTCCTGTCAGATTCGTCCCATCTTGTAGCTGAGCTTCCACCATCTTCCTCCCCAATTTCTGAGCTATTTTCCGCCTCTGAGACCTCCCCACCATGTGGCCTCATCCTTAGGCACGAACATCTCCGTTTCGGGCTCCAAAAGATCGTCGCACGAGCTCATCAAAACCAGCCCCGTAGCAGGTTTCTGTTTTCCTGTTTCGAGCTTCACTTTTGCTCCGCGTTTCTCCACCTCGAAATGTGACTTCTGTTGCTCCTCTTTCACAGCTTTTGAACCACCACTTTCCTAGTTTCTCCAGGAGTGGATGTCACCACGGAGCAACCCTTCAAGACTTAGATACCGCGCCTTTTTACCCCTTCCAGAATCAGCCTGCCCTGTTTTCGTACCTTCGTTTTCCCGGCTGCGACTTGAGTGTTGTATCCCCTCCTATCCAATGTTCCAATGGATATCAAGTTTCGCTTCAACTCCGGAACATACCTTACGTCTTTTAGGATCCCCAACACTCCATTTGCTAGCCTCATTCGGATGGATCCGCAGCCCCGAACCTCGTAATTTTTCCCATCGCCTAGCGTGACTATTTTTCCCTTCAACGCCTTGAAGTCGTGCGGCCATTACTTCTTGCAGGTGATGTGGAAACTTGAGCCGTAGTCTAAGATCCACTCCTCATTCCTCTCGAGCTCGGATACATTGAGCACCTCGGCATACTCGAGACCATCATCCGCCAAGTTAGCCGAGTTTGCACTTCCTCCTTTTTGCAGCTTTGGGCACGATCTCTTGAAATGCCCCACCTCGTTGCAATGATAGCACCTCTTAGGCTCTGGATGATCTTTCTCGTTTCCCTTCTTCTTCCACGATTTGGCCTTGTTCTGCACCATAAGCATCTCAGCTACACCTGCATTTTCAGCAACATGTTTAGGTAAAGCTTTGTTGTTGAGCTGTTTTGTGCTTAACGCAGACATCACATCCTCCAAATTGAGCTTTTCCCTTCCGTAAAGGAGAGCCTCCTTGAAGTAATCGTGGCTTTTGGGCAGAGAACACAGCAGCAACAGAGCCTGATCTTCGTCCTTGATCTCCTCCCCGATGTTTTGAAAGTCGAGCACCAATTTCTGAAACTGGTTTACTTGCTCGTCGAGGACCGCCCCTTCCTCCATTTGGAACCGATAGAGAGCTTGTTTTGAGGTACAATCTACGAGCCAAAGACTTGGTCATGTAAAGGGCATCGAGCTTCCTCCAAATTTACTCCGCCGAATTCTCTGAAGCCACTCTTTGAAGCACTTGATCTGAAAGTGATAAGATCAACGTTGAGAACGCCTTCTCCCGTATCTTCTTCTTTGCGGCTGCCGTCAAAGTGGCCGGCTCCATCTCAGCCTCGGTCTTGAGAGCCTCCTCGAGCCCCTTCTCCACTAGCACCGCCTTCATCTTGAGCTTCCACAGACCAAAGTCGTTAGAGCCATTGAATACCTCCATCTCCAACTTCGTCATAGCCATCCTGGGAATCGAGCTCTCGTCCACGCTCACCGCACCACTTGTTGAGGAATGACCACCGTCGGATTCGTTATTCAATGTAATTTCCGTGTTTGCTAGTTCTAAGGATGGATTCAAGCTATAACGAGCTCAATCAACCCAATTTAAGCAACCCAAACACACACAGCTCTAACGCAGATTTTTAACGTGGTTCGGCCCAACTTGTGCCTACGTCCACGGATCAACCGAGCTTCTTTTCACTTAGTCACCAACACGAAGTTTACACAGCACTCAAGCCTCTACAACTTCCGTGTTCTACCCTCACAGTGAGATCCTAGTCACCAATCTTTAGCCACCAATTGTGTGAATCACCCAAAATAGAGAAATCTGAGATCTATTTATAGATGCAATTCACACCCATTGTGTGAATTGGTCTTGATCCTAGTCACCAATCTTTAGCCACTTGGACGTCCTAGATTGCCCCACGTGCCCCATTGCCTCTGTGCATGACCTTAGCAAGCAAAGCATGACCCAAGCAACCAATTCGTGACAGCTCACGGCCTCTTGCATCCTCGGTCACGGCCGTGACCAAGCATGCTTTTCCTCATGTGTGGCCACTGCCACACGGCCTGGAACATATTAGTCAGGGCCATGACAACTTCGAACAAGTTTCGCGCGCTCACACTGTCGTCCTTCACGGCCTTAGACATCACCTTCACGCCCGTGACTGTGACGGGCACTCCATTCTGCCATGCGTCACGGCCTCTGACTGCTATGTTCATGGCCGTGACGCCGGGCAGCATCTCACACTGCCATAAGTCATGGCCGTGACGCCTTGTGCGAGTGCCGACGAACCCTAGCTGCGAGCATGTTTCGATCCGATCTCTTTCTCCGGTCAATTCCGGCGACTCCGACGAGGTTTAGGATCGCTCTTCCCGACAACGTGGAGTCAAAAGCAGCCAATAAGCCTCTTCAAGACATTTCGAAGCTTATCATGTAGTGACATCAAACCCTCGCCACTTCACAATTCTATCTCTCATGTTTGTTTTCCCACTATCACTCTCAACCCTAATACTCAACGCCCTTCAAATCTCAGCTTCGCCTGAAAACCCCAACTCCAATTTCATTACCTCTCACCCTCTCTTCGTCCCCCTCTTCGCTCACATCACGGTCCTCTTTTCCCTGTTCGCCGCGCCATCGATCAACCACAGCACCTTCCATGCTTACTACGATGTACCCCTAAAGGTCGCTACATCATTACAAGCTATCCTAGACCTTGGAACATTGATCATCACTCAGGCGGTATTCAGCTAGGTCTTCTTCGCGTACGCTGGGCTAATTTTTGTGGTGTACTACATAACTAGTACATAAAGGGTAATGGATAGCGGTTATTTTTTTGCTACACGAGACAGTTTCTACGCAGACAACATCCATGCACATAACTGAAGTTATAGGTGATGGTTTTTAACCGTGGCTTGTAACTTATATGCGATGGTCGTTAGGAGTAACCACAGATGATAATGTAAACAACTGCGACAATTTATTTTATCAATATTTGCTCTTATTATTTTTATTAGTTGTTCAAATACAATGTATTCAATTTTTGGAATGTAATCAATCAAACAATTAAATTTCCCAATAATAACAAAATCGAAAGACAACAAAATACAATACAAAACATCAAATAATATTTAATCAAAGTATTAAACTATTTCCCATAAAAATATTTTCTCAATGAATTTCTAATAACATGTAATAAAAGAACACTCACAACACGACAAACTTCATTGAAGTACTCGGCCCACAACTCACAAATCTCTTGAAGCGTTGCGTCGTTGCAAGTGATGCCTTCTTGAAGAAGATACTTAATTGTGTTCAATAATTAGTTATCCTTCTAATTAGGGGCTTTATTGTATATTCAATATTGTAGGATCTAATTGTAAATATACCAATTAGATATGTATAACTAGCGATGTACAGTATTGGATTCTATGAAATGTTTAGAAACACACAAAACACATTCTCACACTCAAACTTTCTCTCTCTCACGTGTTCTTCGTTGAAGGTATTCGACCGAAGGTAAATCTCGTATTTATAATCGATAACCTTTGAATTCATGCCTAGGATTTCGGTAGTTGGTATTCTAGGACCTAACAATTGGTATCAGAGCGGATCGTAATTGATTTAAATCGATATTTGCTTGTTTTGGATTGAATTTCATTCTGAAAGTTTTTTCGATCGAAGATTTTTTTGCACGCAAAAGTTTATTTTTTAATCTATGAGCTAATATCCGCATGTGTTTTTGTTGAATCAGCTTTGATACTTCTTGATTATCTGCTAAGAATTAAATGCGTACTGATTTTGATCATTAAGATCATCTACTTTGACCGAATTCTGAATCTTTTGTGACTGCGTTTTGAAATTGATCAGATTTCGTCAAAATTGATAGGTTTTGCTTTAAAACGTGCTAAATATTGTGTTTGGTCATGCTCAGTACAAATTCGAGTGATTACCCAGAATCTCAGTGTTCAATTTGATATTTTCAGTTGAATTTGTGTAAATTTGCGCGTTCAAGCTCTGCTTAGTGTTCTGTGATCGTTTCTTCGATCGAAATTAGGGTTCGAAAAAATTCCAAAATTTCACTGTTTAGTTTTAGAATGGATTTTCAACGCAAAATTTTTTCGACGATTTCACTGTTTTCGCTCATTTTACTCTCATTTGACAGGAAAAACTCTATTTTCGAATATCTGTTTTTCGGGCCTCACACTGTTTAATGTTTTTCGGGTATAACTAAGCACAAAGGTTTTTCGGCAACTTTCACTGTTTTTGCTCGTTTTACTCCCATTTTGCGCGAAAAACTCTATTCTCGAAAATAACTAGATTTTCGAATGTTACTAAGCGTTCGTTTTTTCTACTAATACTGGTTTTGCTAGACTAATATACGCTCTTGACACAAAAAACTTGTTTTCGATTTCAAGCTTTTCGATTACAAGTTTTTTCGAACACAAACTTTTCGAGACTTATTAGGTCCCCAGATTATCAACTCCACGATCCTAGGCTTGAATTTTAATTAACTCGATCATAATTGTTGAGAATCAAATTTCAATTGAAAAACTCAAATGAAGAATCGAGAGAGAATTTTACTAGTGTGAGAAAGTCTTTTGTGTTTCTCTCTCTAGAATATGAATTGGCAGCCCTTCGGATCAAATTCTAAAACTTTCTCTATTTAATTCGTTCTTTACAATGCTACTCATACCAAACAAGCTTGGTATAATATCAAACTAGTCCTCAAACTAAGGACAAATACAAATAAAGCCCTAATTATAATAGTTAATAAAATCAAAGCACAACTCTAATTGGTACTCTACATTCTCCCCATGTGTGCTTGATTTGCCTTCCGCGCTATCTGTCATCGTCGGGCATAGTACGACCTGCGCAAGCCCAATGCATGCTCGCAGTTCCTTATGGTTTCTCTCAGCTTCAGCCGTTCCTCGATGTCTTCAAAATGTTCCATCATGAGGGATTGCTCTCTCAAGAACCTGTGAAGACGCATCATGGTGTCTCTATTAATCTCTTCAAATCTCTTCTCAATGTTATTCCAGAGTACTTTGAGCATCCCATCACAGAATTTATTGACTTCAGTCTTCATCACTCTATTATTTTTAACAATTGGATTGTGGTAGGTGATTGCCGAGACTGAGCTTATGTTCACGTGATTGTTGGGAAGCCCTTCGATCTCAGGTCCTTTGTTGAACGGAGCGGTCATGTTGACCTTCTTCATGTTGCTCTCTAGAGCCACCTGAAGGTTGTGTGCTGCAAAGTATTTGACTTGGCGCACCATGAACCGGTAAAGTCCCTCGAGTCCTTCCTTCTTTATAAAGCCTTGAGGACCCTTGTACTTCTCTATGTACAGCTGGTAGAGTTGGTACACCTCCTCGGCAGGGAGGTACGGTAGGTCGCTCTTGCTTAGCTCATCTCGAGTTCTGTCTATCCATTCTATGATATAGAAAGGAGTTGGAAGATTGCTGATCGACACGTGGTGTGTGAATGGAAAGTGCGACAAGTGATAAATAAAACGTATACCTAATTACTATCACCGACGTGCGATAGGCAGTGGACCTATCGTTTGTAGTGCAGTAAAGTGAGTAAACGAGTATCGAACACAAGGAATAAATCAAGTACTAGTAATGACCTATCGACTCGATATTTAGCCTAAAGAAAATACGCAAGTTGTTTGTGACTTAACCTAACACTTACCCTTAAATCGACTAGAGATTCAAAGAACACGTTAAACTGGTACGAAGCTTTCAGATAATGGAAAAGTGCTCGGGATTCGAATCCCGCTAGGTACTATTGGCTAAGACACTGGATTATCGCTCCTACGTGGTTCTGACTAGATCGCAGTAATTTTCCTGCCCGCTCGCGAGTTTGCTGTCGCCCTAAATGCTCGCGGGAATCTAAAATTTAGTAATTACTAACGGCGAGGATCGAGTATTTGCTTTCGCCCTATACTCGAATCCTATCTTCTACGAATGGCCTAATCGTTATTTAGCTGTCGCCCTAAACGATTTTCCACACGATTACTTTAACACATAGACATATTAAAGCAACGAAACAATTTCATAGAAAGATAAATAGTCAAAAACACATAGTCACAGTAATTATAAGTCTTAACTACGAAATATCCTAGCGTTCATCTAATCCCGAACACAACGGGGATTTAGCTACGCATAATTGAAGGAAAAACACATAAAGAGATAAGAATTAAGAGTAAAGAACTCATAATCGATGAAAGCACGGGTAGATCCTCGTTCTTCGTTCACGTCTGCGTGGAATTCCGTCTCTTGCGCTCCGGGACGTGATTCTGCGTTCTTTCGTGCTAATTTTCGTCTCTAGAGAGGTTAGGGTTTGTATCTGGTAAGTTCTGCCCTTTCTGGGACGAAGTTGGGCTTTTTATAGCGATTCCCGTGACGGTCACGGCCTGGGACATGGGCCGTCACGGCCGTGACCATGGCCGACTTAACTTGATATCCTCACTGCCCAGTGTCACGGTCACGTGCAAGATCCGTCACGGCCGTGACCATCTTCAGTCGAACTTTCTGCCGCATGTCACAGTCTGGTGCAAGGGTCGTCACGGCCGTGACCAAGGACAGCGTCTTCTTCCTGACTTTCTGCCGTGAGTCACGGTCTGGTGCAAGGGCTGTCACGGCCGTGACCGTCATCAGCGACATTGACTCCTCTCTCTGTCCCTCGTCACGGCCAGACACATTATGCGTCACGGCCGTGACCGGGGGCAGTGTTACACCTTTTCGCGCCGTTTTGCCTCGTTTTCGCTCCTTTTCGCCCGAAACTCGTCCTAAGCTCCTTCAACAACAAAACAAGTGTAAATATATCGAATAAATGCATAAATTGATTGCTAAAGCTCTATTATACCCCGAATAAATAATATGATAAACGCATTAAAATACGTTTATCAAACCTCCCCACACTTAAGCATTTGCTTGTCCTCAAGTAGATTAGAGTTCAGAAGAGGCATCCAATCAGGATAACGGCATGATTGTTCGCAATTTATCATCAAAGCATAGAAAGCACGATACGAAATCAAGCAAACAATCACGGACATTACACTAATGATCTGCACTTATCAATCATGAGCTTCCCTAGCGCTGCAATTCGAGACCTATACCTCACAAGGATTCACTCAAGTGTATAGGCTAGCATATGATGAGTCGCTCAATTCGTGCACTAGTCCAACCCCTACCATAAACTTGCAAGTTAATCGCATCTCTACTATTCAAAGAGCAAGTATAAATCCGAGGGTCTTTTCGGGGAAAAAAAACGGGTCGAACAATCATGAAGCGGCAAGCATACATAATGACCACTTAATCTTAGAGCTAGGACACGTGCTCGAAAATTATCAGAGAATATAGCATGATCAAAAAGACAGTCACACGTCCCAACATAAGACTCAACGTTCTCGCTCTAAAATCCTAGACTTTTCTGCCCGACCCTCTCGACTCAGTTCCCTTTCATTTTCTGCCCTTTCACCTTAGTTACGCTCTACTTTTGTGCACTGCCCTTATTCCCTAAAAACATCAAGGTTCGGCTTTTGTCGCATAGAATACATCGTCACAGCGAATGCCGTGTACCTAAGGATACTTATTACCGAAACCTATATCTTGCCAAAGGGTTATGGGCAGGCTTATGCAAGGGATCGGGTCATTTCAGAAAACGGTCAAGTAAGGCACGAGTCATTTCATGAATAGCAGAGAAGAACATCAAAAAAAGACCTTTACTGCGTGCGATTTACACACACTAACACAACCGAGACCTTTCATCTTCTACATCGTTCCCTTACAACCGCCGACCACCTTCAGCCGCCGACGACGACCCCGCCTCATTGCCGACCGGAACCACCCTAACACCCGCCTTCCACCGGCGGGACCAGACGGCGATGGGAGGGCCGTGACCTTCCTTCTTCCCCGCCCACATCACTCAAAACCCTAAGCGACGATCCATTCACTCCGACCCCACCCCCAATCCCCACCACCTACTCCGACCACCTTAGTCAACGCCGGCACACCCAGCCCAACCTTCGCCCTCCACCGCCGGGTTCAGACGGCGTTGGGAGGGCCGTGACCACTCAACTTCAAACCCTACATACACTTCGTGACCGTTCATCTCCCATCATCCCTTCACACATCGCGACCCATCTCTTCCCCTAGTTGAATCCCTTGCTTTGCTTCAATGGAACCTCTTGATGCTGCCGTGGAAGTGGAGGGGCCTATGCCTGATTATGAAGCCCTCTTGGCGAACATCGCCGAGTTTCGTGAGCGATTTGGCGTGGCTGCCTTTGAAGATCTATTCAATCGTGTTAATGGGGGAGCAACCAACCCGCGCTTCTCGCCGGCCACTGCTTGACCCGAGCCGCCGGTTATTACCCGACTGGTGCAACGAAATGACACCTCCGAACATGCCATGAACAGCCTTGAATCTGGCCGGACCAGACCTGCCCCGACCAACAACACAGTGCCTTGGATCCCCCGGCGCCGTAAACAACGTACTACGGACACCATCGTGCCGATCCGTGAAGTACGACATGACAATCGTCCCCCCATGCGTCGTGGTACGCCCCCACCACCTCCGGGTTCATACATGGTCGGCGAAGACGACACTGACGCCGAAGAGACACCGCAACATAATCTCGAACGTCGTCTCCCTATAGGCCGGGACAAAACTAACCTGGACTTAGGGCCGTTCGAGGTGATAAACCATGGATATAAACTGCAATAAAAAGAGACTGAGACGATACCGGCCATCGTTACCAGCCCAAGGCTTATGGCAAAGGATACGAACGGTGGGACAAGGGTTTTGACTGATGGGCTAGACACCCCGACAATGGATGCGGCGAGGATGGGACCTAACAACCGCAATCCTTCCCCGCCCGGGAGCAGCATTGCTAATACGGAGAAGGTTGACGACAATCCTTCCTTTGCTGCCGTAGTATTAGGCGCCACACCAAACTGTGTCGAACCGGGACGGGCGACCCCCATGCGACTTGCTTTGTCTTACACAGCTCCAACAATAGTCGATGGAATTCCTGAGGCTCGGCCTTCATGGGAGGTGGCTAAGAAGGGAATGACGAGATGGGAGCACACTCTTGTCGGGTATTTCCTTGGAAAGCGACCTTACTTTCCCTACGTCGAGCGTTTCGTCCGATCTATCTGGAAAGACCTCGTCGAAGTCCGTACTACGATAAATGGGTTCTTCAAGTTTCGTTTCGCAACGCGGAAGCTTCTACTGCTGCCCTGGAAGGTGGCCCGTGGCTCATGCAAGGCCAACCATTGTTTCTTGAAACCTGGCGTATGGGAATGTCCTTTGAAAGGACACATCGACCGGTAGTTCCGCTATGGGTAAAAATGCGCAACGTACCTTCGGAACTTTGGACGCAAGAGGGGCTAGGAATTGTTGCAAGTGCCCTTGGCAAACCATTATTTGCGGATGCTATGACGGCCAAAGCCGAACGACTCGAGTATGCAAGGGTTTGTATTGAGAAGGAACTCGAGGACCCCTTTATTGAGCAATTCAATGTTCGAGTTCCTACAGATAATGGCAAACACTCGGTAGTTCCCATTCGCGTGGAATACGAATGGCGGCCTAAGAAATGCACAACATGCAGTGCTTGGACCCACGGAGCTGGCTCATGCCCCAAAACCACAACACAGGCCACACGCAAGACCCGCCCTCCACATACACGGCCTAGCACGGACCCACGTCAAGCTAAGGATAAGCAGCAAACGAGCGAACGACCAACCTCTGAGGCACAAATGGGCAGCAAGAAGCCTCGGCATGACTCCAACAAGCAACGCATGTGGCATATTGTTGATAAAGGAAAAGGCAAGGCAACTAACGAGGCTAGCACTTCCGCCCACCCCAACGCAGAAAACATCCACGCTGAACCTAATGGACCGCCTAACATGGGAAGTTGTTCGACTGGTACAAATGACCATCCACTGCCTACCCCTAGTGATCACAACAGATTTGAGGTCTTAGCTGATTGGGAGGAATGCACTACCGTTACTCAGGGTCCTACAGCAGCCCTTCCCACGGGTTTTCCATGATACCTTTCGCCACTTGGAACGTGCGTGGTCTAAATAGGTTAGACCACAGATGGGCGACAAAGGACTTAATTCTGAAGAATAATTTACGTGTTATCAGGCTGATGGAGACAAGGGTCTCTGAACAAAATGCATCTACTCTTGCCGACTCTATAATGCAATGGAATTGGTTTTCCGATTATGAGGATGGGCCTGCGTCCCGCATTTGGGTTGGATGGGATCCACGCCATGTGACAGTTACGGTCAAAGCCTTTACTACCCAGTCTGTTCACTGCAAGATACATATACCGGGGGAGAGGCAAGACGTCTATGTCTCCTTCGTGTATGGTCACAACACCAGAACCGAACGGTGTGCGCTTTGGGCTGATCTTATTGAAGTTTCGAGATCACGGGCTAACCATCCTTGGATCGTCACTGGTGACTTCAATGCTATCATTGACGGTAGCGAAGCTAGGGGGGACTCCCACGGATGGCTGCAGAGACATGACCGCCTGCCTAACCTCTTCGGACCTTACTACCCTTCCGAGGGTTGGGGCTTTCTTCACCTGGTATAACCAGCAGAGTGGAGCGTCCGGGATTTGGCGCCGACTTGATAGGATGCTTGCCAATCCTTCCTGGTTCGCTAGGTTTGGAGATGTACACTATAGATATGATACGCCGGCCACCTCGGATCACACGCCACTCATTCTCGTGACTAGCCACACCTTGGGGGAAAGGGGGGCCAACTTCCGATTTGATAACTTTCTAACCAAGGACCCCAGATTCCTAACCTTGGTGGAACGTGCCTGGAGCCAGCAGGTGGGCGGATACCCCATGTACTCTATCGTCAAACGGCTCAAACGGATGAAAGCGGATCTCCGCTCACTTCGGCAGGACGAGGGCGATCTGAATCGCAACGTACTTGAAGCGCGGCAATTCCTGGACACGACCCAGGAGTTGACTTATATTTACCCTTTGGATACTAACCTTTCGCTTCTTGAGAAGCGTTGCAGATTTGTCTTTGCTAAAGCTATCGAAATGGAGCATTCTGCCTTGGCCCAGCGTGCCAAGGTGGCGTGGCTTAAGGACGGGGACCAATGTACGGCCTTTTTCTTCAAGAAGGTGGCCACACGGCGGGCCATCAACCGCATATTCTCAATTGAAAATGAAGCAGGGGAGAGCTTTGAAGGTGATAGTCAAGTCAAGACGGAGTTGCTGCGATTCTACACGGAGCTCCTTGGAGAATCTACCAGGACCAGCCCTATCACTCCTGACATCGTTGACCCCTTTTTCGAAAGGAAACTCAACTCGGCCGACGCTGACAGGATGGTGCAACCAGTCACGGAAGGAGAAATTAGAAAGGCATTATTCTCTATAGGGGATAATAAATCTCCTGGGCCGGACGGCTACTCGGCGGCTTTCTTTAAGCACGCTTGGGATATTATTGGTGCCGACATCACCCACGCCATCCAGGAATACTTCCGCACTGGGTACCTTTTGGGGGAGCTTAACGCGACTCTTATCACTCTGATTCCGAAGTGCGACTCTCCGCGTATGGCGAAGAACTTCAGACCTATTTCGTGCTGTAATGTGTTGTATAAAATCATCTCGAAGGTCCTAGCTAATCGTCTACGCGGCTGTTGGGTAGTCTCGTTCACCCGACCCAAACGGCCTTCATCCCAGGTCGCCGCATATCCGACAACATCCTCTTAGCACAGGAGATCTGCCATGGCTACAACAGTATGGGGCTGCCGGCTCGAGTGGCGCTTAAAGTGGACCTCGCCAAAGCTTACGATATGGTCGAATGGGACTTCATATTGGCTGCCCTGGAAGCGCTGAAATTCAACCGCACCTTCGTGGGTTGGATCCGTGCTTGCCTGACCACACCTTGTTTCTCCATCAACATCAATGGTCGCCCCGAGGGATACTTCAAAGGTAGACGTGGACTCCGACAGGGTGACCCCATATCCCCTTATCTCTTTACTCTTGTAATGGAAGCCCTGCATGGCATCATTGGTGAGAGGATTAGAATCATTGGTCAATTCCGCTATCTTCGCCGATGACCTGCTACTCTTCTCCCACGCGGATATTGCCTCTGTTAGCATCTTCAAGGAAAGCCTCGACACTTTCGCGACTCTATCGGGCCTTAGGGCCAACATTCAAAAGAGCGAAGTGTTCATCTCTAAGCGTGCGGATCAGCTGAAAGGGCATATACTTGACCTCACGGGGTTCCGGCATGGTTCCCTTCCGGTGCGATACTTAGGGGTTCCTCTGATCACGTCACGTTTGACTATTGCGGACTGCGAACCACTCATCCGCAACATCGACCGTCGGTTAGGTGCCTGGACCAACCTCTCACTCTCTTATGCAGGACGGGTTCAGCTTATCAAGTCCGTCCTCCTTGGCATTCACACTTACTGGGCGGGGGTCTTCCTCCTCCCCAAGAGTATTATTCACACGATTGAGGCACGGCTCCGGTCTTTTCTTTGGAAGGGATCTACTGCCAAGGTAGCATGGGCGGACATTTGTGCCCCTCGGGAGGAAGGAGGTCTCGGCTTGCGCTCGATTGAGGCCGACAATAAGGCTCTGATGATGCGCCTCCTCTGGAGCATCTTGAGTGGTGACGAGACTTCTATCTGGGCTGCGTGGATCCGGCAAACGAGACTTCATAACACCACACTATGGTCGATCAGACCCTCACCCAGATCCTCTTGGAGCTGGAAGAAGATTCTTAAGCTCCGTCCCTTTTTCGCCCCCTCATTGAGTTTCGCATCGGGAATGGGACCAGTATACGACTTTGGACTGACCCTTGGCTGCTCAGCACCCCTCTTGGTGATCGTTTTCCGCGTGGGCCTATGGTCATGGGCCTCCCCCTTGATTCGAATCTGAGCACTGTCATTACGGCGGATGGATGGAACTGGCCGGCTCGCACCACAACGGAATTCTTGGAGATTGCTCCACTCCTTCCACAAGTGAGGCCTGACGAGGAGGACAAGGTACAGTGGATCGCTACGGAGGACGGACGATTCTCCACCAGATCGGCTAGGGAGAAGCTGCGGATACGACGACCTACCGTCCCCTGGTGCACGCTTTTCGGTGGACCTATATCCATACCTCGGCATGAATTTATCCTTTGGCTTGCTATTAGGGATAGACTGGCTACACGCGACAAACCGTGGGTTGCAGAAGCTGCGGGAAGTGCTACGTGCCTCCTTTGCGATGTCGGAACCGCGGAGACTACGCGCCACCTCTTTTTTGATTGCCCTTTCTCTAAACGCTGCTTGCAATTATTACGTAATCACTTGCAATTTAGTTGGCCTCGCAGGGACTGGTTCGAGGGGATCCGTTGGGCGGCTCGACGGTGGCGCAACAAGCACCTTGCCTCGATGGGCCCACGTCATGTCATTACCTCACTTGTCTACCATCTCTGGTGGGAACGAAATAGACGTTGGCGTGAGGGAAGACGGAGAACGCCTGAGAGGGTAGTCAACGAAATTGAGACGATCCTGAGCATGCGCCTATCCACTATGCCACACAAATACCAGCTCCAACTCCACGCGATGAATAGGATTTGGCGTATTAATTGGATGATCTAGGTATGCTTCTGATGCGTATTCTTTGGTTGCAGGTCATTTGCTTCGCTGGCGGACTTGGCGCCCTGTCTCTTTGGGGAAAGCTTTGGAGTCCTAGTCACGATGGCCACCTGTCTGTTTGACGTTTCATTACCTCCCTCTGGAAAGATTGGAGTGGGTGTATGAACGCCCCCGGCCTGATTTGCGGTAGCATCTTTTGCTTTCATTTACCGCCTGAAGTCCATCCCAGTGATTGGATCTTCTTTTTGCGCACTGCGCTGTTTGCCCCCCGGCCTCTTAGCCCCGCTGGTACTACACCTGGTGCCAGGGACCTGTTGATGGTTGTGGTCTTGACCCCCCCGTGTAGCCTTAGTCTATTGAGTTTCTGCTGTTTTTGGCTTGGTCCTTGAGGGACCTTTAGGGTTGTCTGGGCTACTTGGTTGTGTGTGTGCAGTCTGGCTGTTGAACATTACCGCTTGGTACGTCATGAGCGATATCATGTACGCTGTCATGTACTCCTTTCTTTCCTTTATTTAGTGAACTTTCCAAAAAAAAAAAAGAGAAGAATATCAAATAATACACTGAAACGGTAACTCTCAAGTTCGACTTCTGCTCTATTCTAATTAATTGGGGGTTCATATAATCTCTGGAGGCTTATTCGGGTCAGGGGCATTTCATAACATACGAGGTAAGCAACGAATAGGCTCAGGCTCAACGTGGCTAACTAATGGGGTTCGTCATGGTTAAGAAAATTTTCGGCCCTGGACTTGATTCCTATTGCCCTCATCATTTTCACACTAACACACCAAAACAGTTTCAACACGCATCAGACAGGCAAGTTCTAGAGAGATATAGACTAGGCACGTCACACAACCAAGAAAAATGAGCATAAGCTCGTCAGGCTCAAACTCTCACACGAGACAGGGTTATGTGTACGGATCTCTCAAAATAGTGCTATATCTATTCAGGCAGATAAGATTCAATCAGTCATGCATGTCCTAATTGCTCACAGAATTTCATAGAATGCAGACCAACTCGAGATAAACGCAAACAATCATGCCTGATTCAGTAATTCATGCCTTTCCAATGAACTCAACGACTCACGGACACGTCATAAAAATTTAAAAATTTTCACGTAAGTTCTAAAACTGAGTTCCCCTCCCCACACTTAAGTCAGACGTTGTCCTCAATGTAAAAATGATAAAAGGGAAAGAAAAAGAGTTTAAAAGAACGAGACTCCCCTGACGTGGTCGTGTCGTAGTTGTTTATTATGCGCGTGAAGGTCGTGTTGTAATCCATTAGGCGTATCCTGGCGCTAGCTAGAGATCAATAGACACGAAAAGAGAGTAGTCATAAGAATAACTAGAAACATAGTTATCAATGTCATAAATGAAACACACGCGACTACGCAAGCAAACGCAATGTCATAAAGGAAAAAAGAAGGGATCCTAAGGAGGTGGCGGCGGTAGCTGTGGTGAAGGTGGCCTCGGGCGCAGGAAAGCCATCGATTGCTGGGAATACTTGAGCGCCGTGTCCGTGGCTTGAAGGGCCTGGTTATAACGCTCTAGCTCTGCGTCGTAACGGCGGTGGGCTTCCTCGTTCTGGCGCTCGTACTCTTCCTGTCGGCGCCGAGTCTCTTCGTTGTATCGCTGGAGCTCGTCGTCCCTCTGTATCGAGTCGGCGTTCATGCGCATCATGTCCTGGCGCAGTGCTTCAAGGTCCGCTGTAGACGCGAAGCGGGCGACGCCGGAGGACTCGCCGTGGTGGTAGCCGGATGAGTAGGAGGGCCCTGTAGTCGTCGTGTCTGTCTCCACTGGGTGGGGACCCTCGAGGTAGAGCTGGTCGTCGGGGACGGCTCCGTGGTCGGTCTGGCCGCGATACATCTCGTGCCAGATGTACACCTTGTTGGCACGAGTCCAGGTGGGCGCCTTCACGAGCATCTTCATCTTCACTAATGCCTCCTCGTTCACGGGGTGGCGCCCGCCTACAATCTCCATCTCGGGCGCATTCTCTGGCCAGTAGCCTAATCCCTTGATCACCTTGGTGATGAGTGGTCCTACGGCGATCTTCCCATTGCGTCTTGCTTCCGCCTGAGCGCTGAAGGCGTGGGCCACCGCCATCCCCAAATGGACCCGTTCGCCTCGCTGTAGCTTGGCCAAGTAAAACAAATCGCGGAGGGTGACTGCTCCGTGTGAGTCACCCCTCGGTGTAAGCGAGGTCGTCAGGAGGCGGTGAATGTAGCGTAGTCCTGGGCTCCTCAGTGCAGACGCCTTCGACGTCTTCGCGCTGTACGCCGGTTCGCCGGGTCGGGCGATGTCAGCCCAGCAACCCTGTCGTCCGCCCGGTTGATCGAAATAAGTGGCGTAGGGCTGGTGTGGGTGTGGACGTGGTACGCCAAGTGCACGGCACAGGTTGTCGTCCATCACGATCTGCTCTTCGTTGAACGCCCGGAATCTGAGCTTGCTGTCGCCGTATTCGTCGTAGGAGAACGTGGCAAGGAACTCTAGGGTGAGTTCCTTGTACGCAGGTTCGTCGATGCCCAGGAATGTGTTCCACCCACTGAGTGATAAGTACTGGGCGACCTGCTAGTCGATGTGGTGCTTCGCCAGCGTCTCATGGTCGATTTGGTCCATGGCGATGAACTCCATTCCCTTCAGCCTGGTGTATCGCGTCGTCTGGGCCTCGTCAGTGAACTGACCCATGGCTTCTAGCATTGTTGGCGGGGGCCCGCGTCGCCTTTGACGAACGGGCGAACGCGAGGCCGGCTCACGTGAGGCTGAGGATCGACTTTTACCCATAGTACCTGAAAGTGAAAGTGTGAGCTAAAAGAGATAGCAAATAAACGCAAGCAACCTGACTCGACCAAAATATTTACAGGAGACATGTAGTAATCTCGATCACATGCAAAAGTTCAAAGCGGCATTTTGTCGAACACGTCACGGGCAAGTTGTGGTAAGCATATCAAATCCAAGATTAATGTTCCAAATCAACAAATTACGCATACCCAACATGTCAATAGCATGTAATCATCATAAAATAGCACGAAAGACACGAAATTGGGCTTAATTTCGAAAAGCCCCAAAATCGAAATTAGGGTTCTTCGTAAACATGTCGCAATTCAACGTCAATTCATGTAATTAAGCATGATTGAAGAGCTCCTAGCATGTATCTACCAATAATTAGAGCAAGTCAAACACAAAATTGGTCCCAATTCAAAAAGCCCCAATTTCGAAAATTAGGGTTCGTCATCAAAATCCGAAAATTCGCAACTAATTTCAACGAATTAAGCATACCCAATAGTAGATATATCATGTAATGAACAATTCAGAACAGATTCATATCCAAAAATTAACAACTTCGACGAGATTCCCAAAAATTTAGATCGAAATAGTGCAAAGAAGAAGAAAGTTCATACCTTGTATTCTTAATCGAATTGAATGGAGGTTGAGGGTGGTGTTGTTGGTGTCGCCGGAGTTGGGGGTGACGGCGGCGGTGGTCGAAGGTGGTCGAAGGTGGTGGGTTGAGAGAGATGAGAGGGAGAGGGAAAGAGAAATCGCGAGAGAGAGGGGGAAAAGGAGAGAGAAAAAGAAGAAAAGAAGAAAAAAGGGTATTTCTACTTAAATTCGTGACCGTCACGGCCGTGACCTGTAAAGGTCTTGGCCGTGACGAGAGGCAGTGCACGCCTCTGACCTGCGTCACGGCCGTGACGTTCGTGTCACAGGCCGTGACCATGTCGAGATATTATTTTTAATTAATTTACTTTTTTTTTCTTTTTTTTTATGAGGTCGTAGGCGTCACGGCCGTGACTGCTTAAGCAGTTGGCCGTGACAACAGGCAGTAAGTGCATCTGGACTAGGTCACGGCCGTGACTGCTTAAGCAGTTGGCCGTGACATGGGGCAGAAGGGTCGATGAGAGCTCCCTCTGGGTCACGGCCGTGATGGCTTAAGCCTCTGGCCGTGACTCTTGGTAGTGTGCATATGTACGCACGTCACGGCCGTGACTGCTTAAGCAGTTGGCCGTGACCGACCAATTTTTTTTTTTTTTTTAAGAAATAAATAAGAATACCTGGGTTGCCTCTCAAGAAGCGCTTACTTTACCGTCTTTAGCCGGACGTCTCGTTCGCTCAAGTTTGGAAGTCCAGGTACAGCACTTCCTTCTCGGTCCCGTCTTCCTCGCCTGCGAGATAGTGCTTCAACCTATGGCCGTTCACCTTAAAAGTCCCCTGCTCCATACCTGAAATCTCGACAGTACCGTAAGGGAAAACACGGGTGACAGTGAACGGTCCTGACCAGCGTGATCTAAGCTTGCCAGGAAAAAGCCTAAGTCGAGGGTTAAAAAGAAGGACTTGGTCCCCCTCTTGAAACTCTCGTCTTTGCCTAATCTTTTTATCGTGATAGGCTTTGGAGCGTTCCTTGTACATGCGGGCGTTATCGTAAGCCGATAAGCGCCACTCGTCTAATTCGTTGATTTGGAGTTGCCGCTTTCCGCCGGCGTTCCCCAAATCAAGATCCAAGGACTTGATGGCCCAATATGCCTTATGCTCTATTTCTACGGGAAGATGGCATGCTTTTCCATAGACTAGTCTATATGGTGTGGTGCCTATGGGAGTCTTATATGCAGTCCTATATGCCCAAAGTGCATCATTTAACTTGTTCGCCCACTCCCTACGGTTCCCCTCTATAGTTTTCTCTAGAATGCGTTTCAACTCGCGATTCACGACTTCGACTGACCACTAGCTTGGGGATGGTACGGGGTGGATAGGCTATGTCTTACACCGTAACGTTCTAAAGTGCGTGCAAACTGGGTGTTACAAAAGTGAGTGCCTCTATCACTAATAATGCATCTAGGTGCCCCAAAACGTGAAAATAACGCTCGCAAAAATCTAACGACTACCCTAGCGTCGTTTGTGGGTAAGGCTTGCGCCTCGGCCCACTTAGACACATAATCGACGGCAACTAGGATACTTATTATTGTATGAGCTAGGAAATGGTCCCATAAAATCTATGCCCCACACATCGAATATCTCACATACCAAAATGAAATTCTGAGGCATTTCGTCGCGTTTGGAGAGATTACCTGCGCGCTGACACTGATCACAAGTGTCAACGTACCTTTGGGCGTCCTTGAAGATCGTGGGCCTGTAAAATCCACTCTCCAACACCTTCTGACCGGTTCTGTTTGCTGCGTAGTGTCCTCCGGTCGGTCCATTGTGACAATGTCTAAGGATCTGTGTCGATTCTGGGGCCGCCACGCATCGCCGTATTACCTGGTCTGCACATCGCCTGAAAAGATACGGGTTTTCCCAAAAGTAGTACCTCAACTCAGAAAAGAATTTCTTCTTTTGCTGACTCGTGTACTCCTTTGGTAGGACCCTTGCAACAAGATAGTTAGCATAATCTGCAAACCAGGGGGTGTCGTCACTTACCACATGTATCGCGTAGAGGTGCTCGTCTGGGAACCGATCGTGTATCGCCCTTTCGTTCTTCTGATATATCTCGGACTCCTCTAGTCGAGAGAGGTGATCCGCCGCCAAGTTCTCGGCACCTTTCTTATCGCGAATCTCGATGTCGATTCTTGCAGTAGCAGGATCCACCTAATTAGCCGTGGCTTGGCATCGGGCTTTGCTAACAAGTACTTAAGGGCAGAGTGGTCAGTAAAAACAATAACTTTAGATAGGATTAGATATGACCTGAACTTGTCGAAAGCGAAAACAACGGCCAACAGCTCCTTTTCGGTGGTCGTGTAATTGGCCTGGGCTGCGTCTAGCGTCTTACTCGCGTAGTAGATCGGTCTGAAGTGGTTGTCCTTACGCTGCCCTAGCACGGCCCCAACTGCATAGTCACTAGCATCGCACATTAGTTCAAAGGGCAGCCCCCAATCAGGGGCTACCATAATAGGTGTTGCGATAAGTCTTTCCTTAAGTAAATTGAAAGCATGCAGACATTCGCCATTGAAATCAAACGGGACATCTTTCTCTAACAATCTAGACATAGGACGTGCAATCTTAGAAAAATCTTTGATAAACCTGCGATAAAATTCCGCATGTCCTAGAACGCTTCTAATCGACTTCACGTTCGAGGGGACAGGTAATTTTTCTATGGTTTCTAACTTAGCCCGGTCAACTTCGATTCCTTTAGAGGAGATCTTGTGACCGAGGACTATACCCTCTCGAACCATGAAGTGGCACTTTTCCCAATTAAGTGCCAAGTTCGTTTCCTCGCATCGGGCGAGTACGAGCTTCAGGTTTGACAAGCACGCATCAAACGACGACCCAAAAACAGAAAAATCGTCCATAAATACCTCCATTACCTCACCTACCAATTCGTCGAATATGGCCATCATGCATCGCTAGAAGGTGGCTGGGGCATTGCATAAGCCGAACGGCATCTTTCGGTACGCGAACGTTCCGAACGGGCAAGTGAAAGTGGTCTTCTCCTGGTCCTCAGGTGCTATGGGAATCTGTAGGTAACCTGACAAACCATCAAGGAAACAATAAAATGAGTGACCGGCTAACTTTTCTAACATTTGATCGATAAAAGGTAAAGGGAAATGATCCTTTCTCGTGGCATCATTCAACTTCCTGTAGTCAATGCAGACACGCCATCCGGTCACGGTCCTCGTCGGGATCAGTTCGTTCTTGTCGTTGGTGACGACCGTCATGCCTCCTTTCTTTGAGACCACTTGGACCGGGCTGACCCACGCGCTGTCTGAGATGGGATAGATCATTCCCGCGTCTAGCAATTTGATCACCTCCTTCTTGACAACGTCCGCAAGCCATCCATTGCAAAGCCATAATATTGGAAGATAGCCAGGTTGTCTACATTTCATTTATCTATGGGCAGAATCTACGTGCGGAGCGGCGAAGTTTATGGGACAACCTTATTGAGACATTGCACGCTCGGGTGGATAGGCCGTGGGTTGTGATGGGGGACTTTAATGCGATTTTGGATGACACTGAAGCCCGGGGAGGTAATCCGGGGGGGGCTGCCCCGATATGGCAGCGTGTTTCACGGCGTCGGATCTGATAGGGTTACCTCGGTTGGGAGCACCCTTCACATGGTATAACCAACAAAGCGGTGTCGCGGCTATCTGGCGGAGACTAGACAGAATGGTGGGAAACCCGGCTTGGTTTACCCGCTTTGGTGACCTGGCTTATCGCTGCGCTCTCCCCTCTACCTCAGACCACTCTCCTCTCATTCTGGAGGCAAATAGTCCGGCACGTGCTACGGGTCCTATCTTCCGCTTTGACAACTTCCTTACTAAGCCTCGTTTCGCTTCTTTGGTTGAAGAAGCGTGGAATATCCCTGTGGCTGGGTACCCCATGTACTCTGTTGTTAAGAAACCCAAGGGCGTTAAACAGGCTATGAAACGCCTTCGGAGAGACAAAGGAGACCTAAATCACAACATCCTTGAAGCTAAGAGATACCTAGATACCGTCCAAGATATGGCCATCGATCATCCTATGGACCATGACCTCCTCCTACTCGACAAACGGCGCCGTTTCGCTTATGCCAGGGCTGTGGAAATGGAACACGAGGCCCTCATTCAGCGCGCCAAAGTGGCGTGGCTTAAGGATGGGGATCAATGCACCTCCTTCTTCTTCAAGAAAGTGGCAACTCGACGTGCTACCAACCGCATTTTCTCCCTTGAAAATGAAATGGGGGACAAATTTGAGGGTGACGAACTTGTACGCTCCGAATTGGTTCGATTCTATACGGACTTGCTCAGCCAATCTACCCATACGCACCCCATCTCCGCCTCCCTGCTCGCGCCATTCCTAGAAAGAAAGCTTGGCACAGATGAGGCTTCAGCGATGGTTCAACCGGTTTGTGACGACGAGATAAAGAGTGCCCTCTTTTCTATGGGTGACAACAAATCCCCCGGTCCTGACGGATTTTCAACGGCCTTCTTCAAACATGCCTGGAGCACTGTAGGGTCCGAAATTACCAATGCCATTAAAGAGTTCTTCCGTACGGGGCTGCTCCTAAAGGAACTCAACTCGACCCTCATTACTCTCATACCCAAGAGCGACAACCCGCGATTCGCCAAGGATTTCAGACCTATATCCTGCTGCAACGTGCTCTACAAAACAATATCTAAAGTCATTGCTAATCGAATGAAGGGATGCCTGAGCCGTCTTGTACACCCGACGCAAACAGCGTTCATTCCCGGCCGGCGAATATCGGATAATATTCTCTTAGCACAAGAGGTCTGCCACGGGTATAACAGTGTTGGTCTGCCGGAAAGGGTCGCTTTCAAAATCGATATCGCTAAAGCCTATGACCGTGTTGAGTGGGACTTCATTCTCGGGACTCGTGAAGCTCTCAATTTCCATAGCACTTTTGTGGGCTGGATCCGCGCATGCCTCACGACGCCTTATTACTCGATCAACATCAATGGCAGACCGGATGGTTACTTCAAAGGGCGGCGTGGTCTTCGACAGGGAGATCCCATCTCTCCCTACCTTTTCACGCTTGTGATGGAGGTGTTGCATGGCATTATCACTGATGGAATTCGCCGCAACCCCAGCTTCCGCTACCATTGGAAATGCGAAACCACCAAGCTTTTTATGCTCGCCTTTGCGGATGACATTATTCTCTTCTCGCACGCTGATATTGAGTCAGTTACCGTCTTCAAAGAATGCCTTGCACAGTTCGCTACGCTATCCGGTCTCCAAACCAACCACCAAAAAAGCGAAATGTTCATTTCAAGAAGAGCGGATCACCTTAAGGACCAGATCCAGGAATTAATGGGCATCCCTATTGGATCTCTCCCGGTTCGTTACCTTGGAATCCCCCTTATCACCTCGAAGCTTAGTATTGCGGATTGCGCACCGCTCCTCAGCAGCATTGATCGTCGCTTGGGTTCTTGGACTAACCTCTCCTTATCTTATGCGGGTCGGACACAGCTCATCAAATCGGTCCTTCTTGGTTTCCACACCTATTGGGCAAATGTGTTTCTCCTCCCGAAAGGTATCATTAAGTGTATCGAGGCTAAACTCAGGGCTTTCCTCTGGAACGGCTCTTCTGCTAAAGTGGCCTGGGTTGATATCTGCCTCCCGAAGGACGAAGGCGGCTTGGGGATTAGACCTATCGAAATCGAAACTGATAATAAGGCCCTCCTGTTGCGACTTCTCTGGAATCTGCTGAGTGGAGAAACCTCTTCAATTTGGACCTCTTGGATCCGGCAAACGCGTCTCCTTAATAATTCGCTTTGGACTATTAGGCCCTCTTCTCGCACTTCGTGGAGTTGGAGGAAGCTGCTTAAGCTCCGTGATCACATCCGCCCACTTATCACCTTCAGCATTGGGAATGGCTCCTCGATTAGGCTTTGGACCGACCCTTGGCTCCCCGGGGGACCCCTGATTGACCGATTTCGTCGAGGTCCTATGATCATGGGCCTTCCCCTTGATTCTAAGCTAAGTAAAGTTATTCGCGAGGATGGTTGGTGCTGGCCTGCGCGTAGTTCTACGGAATACATGGACATTGAGCCCTTACTTCCGCAGGTTAGACCGAGGATAAGGTTATTTGGAGCGCCTCCTCGAATGGTATCTTCTCTACTCGATCGGCAAGGGAGAGCATCCGACTTCGACGCCCTAAGGTCACATGGAACTCGCTCTTTGGCGGCCCTATCTCTATCCCGAGGCATGAGTTCATCCTTTGGCTTGCCGTTAGAGACAGACTGGCGACGAGAGATAAGCCGTGGGTCGCGGCTAAAGCTGGGAGCTCCTTTTGCCTCCTCTGCGACACCCAGGAGGCCGAGACTACTCGGCATCTCTTCTTTGATTGCCCCTATTCCAGACGATGCCTTCTCCTACTTTGCCGGAAACTGCGATTTGATTGGCCGATTAGGGAATGGTTTGATGGTATCAGGTGGGCGGCTAGACGCTGGAGGGGTAAACACTTAGCCAACCTTGGACCGCGCCATGCTCTTGGATCATTGGTTTACCACCTGTGGATGGAGCGAAACAAAAGGTGGCACGATGGACGACAACGACAGCCAGGTCACATTATCAATGATATTGAAATAACACTTTGCTTGCGTCTCTCTACCCTCTCCCCCAAGTATGCGCTACAAAGCTCTGCCCTACGGCGGAAGTGGCGTATTACTTGGTAGATTGCTGGGTCGTTTTGGTTTTGCTCTCTGCTTGTCTCGCAGGTTTGAATTTGCCCCGACATGGACCATTCTTTTTGGTTGCTTCCTTGGTGGACTGAGATGCGCTACGTGTAGATTTAGGGAAGTTGTTTCCTTTTTCTGCTCTTCCTTTATTACCTCCTTTTGCCGCGCTTTGCCTCTGTTTTCTCCTTGTTTTCTGCAGTTTGGGTTGGGTTGATCCACCGAGGCTTGGAGCGGGGCAGGCTGCCGATCACTCTCGTTGCGGACCCATCATGGTGGATCGTGTTTTGCTGGGCGGAAAGATACAGGAGCTGGCGTTTCATCGCCTTTCCCCCCGACCTGAGCTGCGGATGATTCCCCCATCGGTTTTCGCTCGATTTTTTTCTCGTTTGAGATTCTATCTGCTGCTTCGCGCGTGCGCTTTGCTTGCACTTCGCCCGTTCGCCCTTCTGGTACTACATCTGGTGCTGGGGTCCTGTGCATGTTGATGGATTGTTACACCTACGTATGCCTTTTTTGCTTTGTCACTGTCATTCCTGTCTCGTTTTTGGGCTTGGGTCCTTTTGGGACCCTGTAGGTGTTGGGCTCGTTCGGTCTTTGTCGATGTGCTCTCAGGTCGGTAGAATGTTACCACTTGTTGCGTCGTGAGCGAAATCATGTACGCTACCCATGTACTCCTGTATCTTTCTTTTGTTTAGTGAAACTTCCCAAAAAAAAATTAGGTATACGTTTTATTTATCACTTGTCCCACTTTCCATTCACACACCACGTGTCGATCAAGTTTTTGGCGCCGTTGCCGAGGAGGCCGACGCTGAAAAGGAGAAGGTCGAGCTCGAGAAGGATAAGGTGATGGAGATTCAGCGGCCACCGGTGAAGCCATACCAGCCGAAAATCCCGTACCCGGCCCGACTAAAAAAGGACAAGAACGAGGCGCAGTTTGGTAAATTCATGGGTATGTGTAAGGAATTACATATTAACTAACCTTTTGTTGAAGCTATTACGCAGATGCCCAGCTTCGCCAAGTTCTTGAAGGACTTGCTGACGAACAGAAGGAAGCTCGAACACGTCTCCACCGTCTGCCTACGAGGGGAGTGCTCGGCGATCCTCCAAAGCAAGATTCCTAAGAAGCTAAAAGACCCAGGGAGTTTTACTAGTCCCTGTCTCATAGGAGATTTAGTGATTGAGCGTGCGTTAGCAGACCTAGGCGCTAGTATTAATCTTATGTCGTATTCTATGTTTAAGCGTTTAGGACTAGGCGAGCCACGACCCACTAGGATGAGCCTCCAATTAGCGGATAGGTCGTTAAAGTACCCTCGAGGTGTTATCGAGGATGTCTTAGTTAAAGTCGATAAGTTTGTGATTCCCGCAGATTTCGTTATCTTAGATATGGAGGAAGATGAAAATGTCCCCTTGATTTTAGGTAGACCATTCTTAGCCACGGGGGAGACCATGATAGACGTTAGGAACGGGACGTTAACCTTGACGGTAGATGGGGAAAAGGTTACCTTTGATATGGCCGACTCGATGAAAAAGAGTAGCGAGCAGGATGATAAGTGTTATTTCTTAGACGTATTTGAGCACGACTTTCTCTTTTCCGTGCAAGGTCTATCACAGGCTGGTGATCCGGACACACACACGCTTATGGCCATCGACGAGTGTGGGGAGGAAGTCGACGAGCCCATTATAGCCATCGATGAGAGCAGCGAAGAGGACAAGGAAAAAAGCTCGGTTGAGGAGCCACCGGTCCTGGAGTTGAAACCGCTGCCCGACCACCTCGAGTACGCATTCCTTAGCAGCAATGGAGGGCTGCCGGTCATCATCTCGTCGAGCCTTGACGGCGGACAGAAAAGCCAGCTCTTAGACGTGTTGAAGGCGCACAAGAAGGCTTTGGCGTGGAAGATATCCGACATAAGGGGTATCAATCCGAGCTACTGCACGCACAAGATCCTCATGGAGGACAACTTCAAGCCGGTCGCTCAACGTCAAAGGCGCCTCAATCCCAACATGAAGGTTATGCGCCTCAATAGTGACATCCACAGATCGAGCATCCCATCCAACCCAGATACGAGAAGCAGGGCCATTATCATAGTCGTAAAACCAGTTCCAGTCGTTAATAGATTGAGTAATAGACGAGACATTCTGCTCAGAGACTCTCGTTTCAACCAGACCAATAACTTTGAGCCTATTCTTAGTAACCAACTCCCTCACCGCCCATCTGTGGTCTACCCTATTTAGACCACATGTATTCCAAACAGCACAAGGGATCATGGGGAACCTGTCAGAAGGGCTGCTGTAGGACCCTCGGTACCGGTGGTATCACATTCTAAATCAGCTAGGACCGAGAATGGGTTACAGTCCTCGCGTCGAGAAGTATTCGGGGCTGAGCTAGTCGATGGTCCATGATTGTCCGGCCTTGATGGTGTGTGGCTGCCGCGCGACCTATGCTCCTCGGCTCTCAATTCCGTGCTAGCTTCCTTAAGGGTCTCCTTTCCTTTCTCCTTACTAGTCGCACGGTGCCATTGTCTGCTTGCTTGTGGGCCGGCAGAAGTATCTAGCCGCGCACTTTGATTCGCCTTGGACGGGGCATGCGGCCGAGGAGGTTCTTCTCTCCGAGTGGCTGGTTTTTGAGTCGCGGGAAGCTTTTGTGGTCGTTGAGGAGTTTGGTTTTTGGGGCAAGTTCCAGCTCCGTGGGTCCACGAGGCGCATGTCGGACACTTTTTGGGTCTCCACTCATATTCAACCGTAATGGGCACCACAATCGAGTGTCCCCCCTCCTTGCAAGGAATACGAACATTGAATTGATCCTCAAAGGGCGCCTCAAGTGATTTTTCAATGCAGATTCTGGCATATTCAAGTCTCTCAACCCTAGCCGTCATGGCATCAGCAAAAAGGGTTTACCAAGTACACTTGCCACAATTCCAAGCCCATCTTGGGTCCATAACTCTGATGGCACGTTACGTAATCTGACCCAAAGTGGGACCACTTCATGCTGCTTCTTCTCAAAGGACATACCAACTCTCCAGGACTCAAGGAAAAGGGGTTGACCTTGCATAAGCCAAGGTCCGCCTTCCAAGACCGCCGCACATGAGTCGGCATTCCTAAACCTGAACTTGAAAAAACCGTTAATAGTCGTACGGACTTCAACGAGGTCCTTCCAAAGGGCCCGAGCAAAACGTTCAACATGTGGGAAGAACGGTCTCTTTCCCAAAAAGTACCCAACAAGGGTATTGTCCCATCTAGCCGTTCCCTTTTGAATCACCTCCCACGGTGGCCGAGCTTCAGCCACTCCTTCAATCATCGTAGGTGGGGTATAGGATAGGTTGAGCCGTGTTGAACTCGATTGTGGGGACTGATTGCGGTTGGTGGCAGCTCCTTGGGTGATGGCCGCGAAGGAGGGGGCAATCCTTTCTCCAACCAGCTGACGTGGAGGTGTCGTAGAGGGGTTAAGCCCGGGTATCTCAGCCGCAACTCCACTCCCATCCATCGTAGAAACCCTAATATTGTTGGGCATAGCTAGTGTCCGTTCTCCCATCCCCATGTGCTGTTCATTGGTGGTGCCATCCACCCTGATCGGCCCTAAGCCCGGGATTGGTGATGTCACAGTCCGGCTAGGGAAACGGCGATCAAGGTTAAAAGGTTGGTCATCATCCGAAGCGTCCTCAAGGATCGGGGCAGATTCCCGCTGGGAAGCAGTCATAATCTCATCCTGTCGAGGCCCGTTAAAAACGATCCAATGCCCGGCATTAACCGGGCCTTTAGACGAAGAAACCCTAGGCTCGCCTTCAACCCCATAGCAGCAGAATCAGTGATGTGGGCCGATTCATTTTCGTTCAGCCCCATTTCTGGTCGTCGAGGAATATGCGGCGGTGGTGTACCCCTGCGGATTAGGCCACGGAATTCATTGAGGGTGTCGCGGATGGGCACGACGGTGGAGGTGAACCGGCGTTGACGTCTTTGCGGGATCCACAATGGTTGGGTATAGGGTTGCAAACGAACCGAACTTTTTTGGTTCGATTCGCGATTCGATTCGAAATTTTAAGATTCGAATTCGAATATTTAGAATACGAATCCGAATAAGAATATTGTTTTTGATTCGAGAAATATACGAATACGAATATGAAATCATAATATTCGATTCGAAAATAAATCTAATTATTCGATTCGTATAATATAACATAAAATATAGTATAATTAATATATATTCACATATAATATATGATAATTCACTAAAATATTTAAAAATAATATGTTATAGTTCAATATATGTTTAAATATAATTTATTATAATTCAATATATATTTTAAATATAATATTGTTTATATTTTATTAAATAAAAAATGAAAGATGACTTTGAATACAGATATTCGATATTCGATTCGAATATTCGAGAATATATTCGAATTCGAATATGAATCGATTTTATGATTCGATTAAATATTCGAGTATTCGTATTCGTATTCGATTGTCATCCGAATACGAATAGAATATTGCGGTATTCGACTCGATTCGATTCGTTTGCAACCCTAGTTGGGTAGGATTGTAGCGATATGCAGGTCTTGGACCATTAGGGGCGGACCCCATATGGAAGTCCAGGCGGGGCTGGGGCGGGGGCGCCTGCGCCGGTGGGTGCTGGTGGTCGGGTTTCCCGGCAGCGACGCGTGCCAAGCAGGCTTCAAACGAGGCCACGTTGAATCTCTGATCGAAATCGGTGATGTTGCGTCGTAAGGCCTCATAATCAGGAGGAGGCCCCAACGAATCCAAATCGCACGGTGGATCGGCCATGGAAGAAGATGTTGAATGGCGGAATACGAAAGGTTTATGGGGGTTTGAGGAGTCGCGATGTGTATAGAGGGTGGGAAGGTGAGCGGTCGCGGCCCTCCAAGCGCCGTCTGAACCCGGCGATGGAGGGAGAGGGTTGGGCTGGTTGCGGCGGCGCTGGTCAAGGTGGTCGGAGGTTGTGACGTCCTTAGGGTTTTATTTGATGTGGACGGGAAAAAAACGACGAAGAGCAGCAAATCACGACCCTCCCATCGCCGTCTGATCCCGGCGGTGGAAGGCGGGGGTAGAGGGTTCTCCGGTCGGTGATGAGGCGGGGACGTCGTCGGCGACTGCGTATACCTAATTACTATCACCGACGTGCGATAGGCAGTGGACCTATCGTTTGTAGTGCAGTAAAGTGAGTAAACGAGTATCGAACACAAGGAATAAATCAAGTACTAGTAATGACCTATCGACTCGATATTTAGCCTAAAGAAAATACGCAAGTTGTTTGTGACTTAACCTAACACTTACCCTTAAATCGACTAGAGATTCAAAGAACACGTTAAACTGGTACGAAGCTTTCAGATAATGGAAAAGTGCTCGGGATTCGAATCCCGCTAGGTACTATTGGCTAAGACACTGGATTATCGCTCCTACGTGGTTCTGACTAGATCGCAGTAATTTTCCTGCCCGCTCGCGAGTTTGCTGTCGCCCTAAACGCTCGCGGGAATCTAAAATTTAGTAATTACTAACGACGAGGATCGAGTATTTGCTTTCGCCCTATACTCGAATCCTATCTTCTACGAATGGCCTAATCGTTATTTAGCTGTCGCCCTAAACGATTTTCCACACGATTACTTTAACACATAGACATATTAAAGCAACGAAACAATTTCATAGAAAGATAAATAGTCAAAAACACATAGTCACGGTAATTATAAGTCTTAACTACGAAATATCCTAGCGTTCATCTAATCCCGAACATAACGGGGATTTAGCTACGCATAATTGAAGGAAAAACACATAAAGAGATAAGAATTAAGAGTAAAGAACTCATAATCGATGAAAGCACGGGTAGATCCTCGTTCTTCGTTCACGTCTGCGTGGAATTCCGTCTCTTGCGCTCCGGGACGTGATTCTGCGTTCTTTCGTGCTAATTTTCGTCTCTAGAGAGGTTAGGGTTTGTATCTGGTAAGTTCTGCCCTTTCTGGGACGAATTTGGGCTTTTTATAGCGATTCCCGTGACGGTCACGGCCTGGGACATGGGCCGTCACGGCCGTGACCATGGCCGACTTAACTTGATATCCTCACTGCCCAGTGTCACGGTCACGTGCAAGATCCGTCACGGCCGTGACCATCTTCAGTCGAACTTTCTGCCGCATGTCACGGTCTGGTGCAAGGGTCGTCACGGCCGTGACCAAGGACAGCGTCTTCTTCCTGACTTTCTGCCGTGAGTCACGGTCTGGTGCAAGGGCTGTCACGGCCGTGACCGTCATCAGCGACATTGCCTCCTCTCTCTGTCCCTCGTCACGGCCAGACACATTATGCGTCACGGCCGTGACCGGGGGCAGTGTTACACCTTTTCGCGCCGTTTTGCCTCGTTTTCGCTCCTTTTCGCCCGAAACTCGTCCTAAGCTCCTTCAACAACAAAACAAGTGTAAATATATCGAATAAATGCATAAATTGATTGCTAAAGCTCTATTATACCCCGAATAAATAATATGATAAACGCATTAAAATACGTTTATCAATTGCCTTTTGTATAGTAGATGCCTAGCAGCTGACAAATTGGGGACAGACTCTTGAAATGACTCTTCAATTGTCCTTTTGGAATCCCCAGCCTCACATCAGGTCCAAGATGGGTTAGCATCCAAAGATAAGTCATCTTTTTCTGCTGATTACAGTGAGAGATGCTTCTGAGTTTGAACTCGTTCAACTGCTTGGCTTTGTCCCGTGACCTCCATATGTGCTGACGAACTTCCTCAAGGAATGGGATTTCAATCGTAATATTCTCCCATGGCGTGTCGATTCGAACGAAACATGGCACTAGTCTCGTAGGGGAATCCGCTCGTTGAGCAATCAACTCTGGAAGCCTTGGGGGAATTTGCTCATGATCTTCACCTTCCTGAAGTTCTTTGTCTTCTATCAGGACAAGGTCACGAAGCTTGTTGGAAGAAGTGTCGAACGTCCTTGAGTCTCTGTCTTTGAAGTTCATCGGGCATATTATGGGTCATCCACTGTCCTTCAAAAATATATTTATCGAGGAACTCGTATGGGTTGACTCCACTTCTTGATGTTCCCGATTGGTCTGGAGCGGTCGAGCTGGGAGTTGCTTGAGTTGCTGCCAGTGCTATGAGCATTGCGGTACTTGCTTAAGGTGGGTGGTTCGTATGGGGAAGTACGGGTGTGGTGCGGATGCGTGGTGGTTTTATGGGTGGTTTGAGTTTGTGAATGCGTGGTGGGTCGTTGGGTTTCAGCGGCTCCAGTGATTGTCCGTGCCGCGCCCGAGCTTCTCGTGGAGGTTCTTGGTCTCTTCTCCCCCTCATGATGACCATGATAGTCAGGGTCATCATGTCGGCGTTTTGAGCGGGAGCCTTGACCTCGGCATGAGTCAGTAGGTCGATCTGGACGACCCACCAGACGTCTGAAGAGGTCTTCTTCCTCCGGCGTCCAGTTGGTTAGCTTAAATAATCGGGCGAGTAGTATGGAGTGGAGTTCGCTGATGGGTACGGTTACTGTCTTAATTAGGTGAGGTGATTGGATGGGAGTGGTAGTGATGATGGGTTGTGTGGGTGTGAGGACTTGTTGTGAAAAATGGGCCTCCGAGACGGGTGCTTTCCCTCGATCTTGGCGGGACGCCTCGAATTTTAGAGAGCACTCTTTCCATTAATTTGTCTTCGAAAGATTTGAGTGCTTCGGAGAGGGCGGGTTGTAGTCGAGCTTCTGTCACAACAGGGTCTAACGCCTCCGTCGTATATGGACCAGGACGACGGATGTCGTCTGTTATCAACCCTTGAGTGAACACCGTCTCATCGGGCTGGCTAGTAGTCACTTGAGGGTGTGACGATTCGTGACTTCCATCAAATCCTTGATTTGAATCTAAGAGATTCGCATCTATGGATGTTGTTGCAAGTTCTGATTGAACTTGCGTATCAGACACGTGAAGGTCATGGTCCGTAGTAGGCGGAATTGGAGTCTCGGCCATGACTGACGCGGATTGGTCGGGTTGCGGCTCAAGATTGAGCGATGGAGGGACCTCAGCCCTTGTCGGGATAGCAATGTCGACGGGCTCTATGATTGGGAGTAGACGTCGTGGAACCCGTCTGACCAATTGAACCTCCTCGTCGGAACCAGTGGCTTCGGACGAAGTAGCCGTGTGAGGAGTTGGTTCTATGGGCTTGTGCTGTCGGTTGAGGCTCTTCGGCTTGAATCGCCGAGATCAAAGCCTATGTTTCAGGCGTTGTAGCCTGCTGAAGTGGATTGTGCCCCAAGTCTGCTTCGCACTGTGCTTCTTGTTGAAGGATCTACTCAATAGACCCTTGAAACACGCCTACAATGACGGATACTTCAGCTCCTAGATCGTCAACTGGAGCCTCGACTTCTAACTCTTGCACCATTTCTTCAAGCAACGTGGCATCAAGATCGTGAGTAGAAGTCTCCACTTCAAACTCCCGAGCCACTGCACGTGTCCTCGGTGCTAGGTTAGTGTTATTGTTGGGGAGGGCTCACAGGAAGTCTGCCGGGGGCCCTCGAATAATTTCCTCCGTGAGATGTTTTTCCCGACAGTAGAGGCGATAAGTGTCTCAAGTGGGGTCGGCGAGACGTAGCAGCTCGAATGGAATCGGCATCGGTGGCTGATCCTGACCTGTGAGCCTGGGGTGGTGAAAGAATTTGAGCTGGGGTGGTTGATAGTTTCCTCTTGGAGGTAGACAAAGCATGTTCTCGTGAATCTCCATGAGTTGTTTGATGATGACCGAGAACCACCTTGCATACGGCACATTCTTCGATCGCTTGTTCTCCTTCTGTCTGATCTGTTCTGCAAGGTCGTTCTAGATCAGCTGCACGAAATCGTAATTTAGGGAGAACGCTATGCCATGGAAGATGCGAAGTATGTTGCCGTTGCATTTTCCGGCTGTTTTGGCGATAGATACTTATTCATTATCCCGAAAAGTGTCTTCCAAGTATGTGGGATCCCATTGCTCTGTTCTTGTGCTAGCTTGGTGAGCACCGGCCGGTATCCCATATGCATGAAATCTTGCACCATTTCCGCATTAGTTGGCAGAGGGTCGTAGTTATGGCTGAAAGGGAGGTCGAGGACGAGCCCAAAGTCATTTTTGTTCATACTGATATGCCTCGTCCCGATCACCGTAGTGAAACTATAAGCTCCTTCAACTACGAGACTCTAGATACATCCCCAAAATTGTTGTAGGTAGACCATTGGCACTGATGCTGCCACCGCGAGCGCATGCTAGAAAGGATGGCCTTGTACTATGGACACTATGATCTCGTCTGGACACCAAACGGTGGCCAGATCGAGTTGGAAATTGGTGTTCTGAACCTGGAGATACAGGTTCTTGTCATAGATGTGGTTGTATGCAGGGTAGTGATCCATCTGAAAGGATAAGAAGTAGGAAAGCTCATTAGTTCGACTTTGAAGTTGAAATATATCATAATATCAAACTATAATAGTCAAACAGTTTTATTTCATGATTGATAGATATAAAAATCTTAATTTCGCACATAGGGTATACGGATGTGAAGAGATGTAGTTGGTTTGTAGTGCAATTTTCGAAAGTCACATATAGAGTACATGAGAGATTTATCGAAAATTTTCCAAGTATTTTGTGCGAGAAACCTACTGTTCACTCCGTGACATTTTACGATCGAGAATTGAGATATCAAATTTTATTCCTAAGTGCTAATTTTGAATTCAAGTCCTCCGTTCTATTTTGCGATCAAAATTTTATTCCTAAAGTCCGCTACAGTGGAAATGACTTAGAGAAAATTTTCTAAGTGTTTGAACTTAAGGCGTGGTACTGTAACTGTAATACCCGCAAAAATTATAAGGGACTATTTTAATAATATTCGGAATGTGTGGAGTCGATTTGGAGCATACACCGATTTATTTTCGGGTCGAGCCCAGAATTTAGAATTGGACCCGAAGAATTAAAAGGGGCCGAAAATAATTATGGGCCAAATGAAGAATAATGGCCCAAGTGTGAGAGATAGATTAGAGGTTAGGAATTTTGGCCCATTAATAATAATAATAATAATAAAATATTAAAAAAGGGGGAGACGAAAAAAAATAAAAAATAATAATAATTATAAAATTAAAATGGCCTCATCATCAACTAAACAACACACCAAAACCTAATCACCTAAAGACAAAACCTAATCACCTAATGTAAAATAAAAACCAACTAAATACCTAAAATCAAAACCTAATCACCTAATACTCTACGAGGACATCTATAAATAGAGGAAGAGAGGAAGAGTTAGGAGGAGAAAGAAAAAACCCGCGAACACGTGGAGGAGCTCGGGATCGAAGTTCTTGGGTCGGGATCATGCAAAAATAACTCGTAACGTAGCTCTCTATGGACGTAAGGTAGGTGAAGATCACCTACACGCGTAAACCTTTTTTTTTTGTAACTCGTGATTTCTACGTGTTGCATGGTAATTTACGTGATCGTATGAAATTTGTGATTTACATGCTAATAAATGCTCGAACGTGATCTCATGCTCGCTATATGAATACTTGTGTGTCGTCACCATTCTATGCCGTTCAATTTTCATGCTACTTGCGTTTAGGTTGTAAAATGTGTGGGGGTTTAGGTAGGAAGATTGGAAATTAGGAAATTTAGGAGCAAATTCGGGTATTAGTATAAATTAGGGTTTTCTAGGGTTTCTTTTAAATTCAAAGGTCTAAAATAAATAATCTAAAACTCGGTTGGTGTGATTTGTGTAATTTTCAGAGGTTTAGGGTGTTAATAAATATTCTAAATCTCGGCTAGGGTCATTTTATAATTTTCAGAAGTTTTTGAGGTGTTAAATAAACAATTAAAACTCGGCTAGGGGCCTCTATGCAATTTTCTGAATTTTTGTAGAGTTAAATAAATATTCAAAACTTGGCTAGGGGCTTTTACGCAATTTTCAGAATTTTCGAAGAGTTAAACAAATATTCAAAACTCGGCTAAGGGCCTTTGTGCAATTTTCGGAAATTCCGAGGGGCTAAATAAATATTAAATATTTCGGTTGGGGTTAATTGTAAATGTTCAGAAGTTTTCGGGTACTAAATAAATAATAAAATTCTCGGGTAGGGTCAAATTGAGAATTTTCAGAAGTTTTCGGGACTAAATAATTATTAAAAATACTCTACTAGGGTTCATTGTAAATTTTCAAAAGTTTTGGGGCAAACTGAAATTTTAAAAATCCTGGCAGATTTGTAACTTCTGAAAATTTTCGGGACTTAAACAGAAATTTTAAAATCCGCGGCAGATTTGTAAATTTGAGAAAATTTTCGGGTCTTAAATAAATTTTGAGGATAATTTTCGGGTCATTTTATAATTTTCAAAGATTTTCGGATTTTAAGTTAAAATTTTCTAATTCGCGTACTTAAAAGTAAATTATGAGATTGTGGGATTTTAAGGGAAAAATTTGGAAATATATTTTTAAATTAGGAATTTAAGTATTATTCTAAAAATTTGGGACTTAAAGTGAAAATAATTAAATTTTGGAACTCTTAGTGAAATTCGGAGGGAGAGTTCGATGAGTAAGGTTTCGGGCCGAGTAATTCGGAACGCGGGCTTCGGGCCCGAATATTTAGAGTACGATAGTTTTCGGATCGGACCGAGCTGATACCTCGGGCCGATATGTGATATAGATATTTGCGTTTTTATGTGTTGCATTTTACTTGCACGACATTTGCATACACGTGTTACGATGGGAGAGGATCGTGCAAAGTCACGGTAATATTGTATAGTGATGTTGAGTGGGGTAGTTTATGACCGAGTGATGGTCGTCGAATTGTATGAGTAGTGAGGTTAGGACTAAGGCGCACTATATGATTGAGATGTGGGGAGTAGGCCTCCCGAGCTACTGACCCTTGTGGGGAGTGGGGCCTCCCGAGCTACTGATCCCTGCGCGCGTGTTGCCTTTAGTTCCTAGCATCGGGCCCTGATGTATTGCGATGAGATGAGTTGAGATGAGATGAGATATGAGAAAAGTGTCGAGTGTGCATTTTGTGGGATGTCTCGGGATGGGAGTCGAGTGAGAGCATTTGAATTCTTGCATATTTTCATCTACTGGGCAAAAGCTCAGGGTTTACGTGTGTAGGTACGAACGAGTCGGAAGTTGAAAAACGTCACGACTAGGCGGCTGATGGCGGTGACTCCACGGACTTTTGAGGGCGGCGCAGTACATAAGACGTGACTTGTGGACTGTTTTAAAATATGCTTCATGTTTTTACTCTTTCGGCTTCGGCCCTTTAAATAAATGTGTGTGTTGTTAAACATTTTATATTTTCGGGTTTAGCCTTTTGGGCTTCGGCTCAGTACTTGAATATTGTTATGTTTTAAGAAGTTTTTAATAAATGGGCTTTCCGCTGCTTACGCTGCGTAAACCCGCCAAAGTATGTATTTGAGAAGTAGGGTCGTGACAATAGCCGAGAAATTTTTCGCTCGAGAAAATTTTTTCGCGCTGAAATAAACTTTTCATCGTGGCTTTTATCGAGCGAGATAATTTTCTCGAATCTAAAGTCGATTTTCGCTGCGAAGTTTGTCGATCGAGAAAGTTGTCAACGAGAAACTAGGTCAACGTCGAGAACATTTTCGATGGAACAAAATTATCCTGCGTTTTTATGATAGAGAAATTTTAACGTAGAAAAATTAATTTCGTCGCCGCTAAAATTTGCGACTGAAATAAAATGACACCGAAGATACTGTTTTCGAGGATAAGTTTTGCGCTCGTAAAAGGATTTGATCTACTTTATCTATTTCACTTGTTAATCTTTCGCTCACATAAATTTCTAATTAGATATCTCGATGGTAAGTAAGTTTTGCGATCTACGTCATCTATCTTGGCGACTAAGTAAAATTTTGCGATCGAAAATCTTTTACAATGCAAAGAGTATCTCAAATTGAAACTCGATTGAAACTGTTTGCGATCGAGAAAGTTCTTCGACTGCTTCAAAAAATTAAAAACCCAGTTTTAGTCGAACCTTAGATTTCAACTCTTAGACGCAGATTATCGAAAATTCCTACTCTCAGAACGATCGAAAACACTTAAACTATGATAAAACACAGAAATCAAACCAGATAAACACATCTAAAGGTCTTAGATTTCTGAAAGTCGCATACGGGTTTTCAAACAGTTCATAGACGAGAAATTTATCAACAAATCAAGCGAAAAATCACAAATGCAGATGATATCAGAGATTAAAAACACGAAAACATCTAACAGAAGTCGAATCTACCTCAGAAAGACAATAATCAGTTGGAAATCAAAGAAAAAGTTTGATTTAGATGTTCGTCTTTCTGAAGAGTTTTTCGCGAGAGAAAAATTTTCGACTGTTGAATTGCGATTAAGGGTTTTGCGTGTATTTAGGGGTTTTCGACCGCAAAGGTAACATTTTCTAATTGGGCTGATATGACATTTTCGATGCTAAGTAAATTTAGGCCCAATTCTATTTACGATCGAGAAACTTAGGATCGAAATTTCATTTTCTATCCAGGTTTTTCCATGGTAAGTTTTCCTAAGTTCACATATTCACCCCTTCTGTAGTTAATAACCACAAATTTGCTCCTCTATGTATTAAAATTAAGTGCGATTAACTCCTGAAAGTTTGAGTAATGACATCTGGCTCCTCAGCGGGCTTTAGAAAGATCTGCATTACTTAGAGCAAAAAGTCCAAAATGTTAGAGTTAATCTACAAGTAATTGTAATAAGGCTCCCCCTGAAATTTTTTATACCGATGCCATTAGCCCCATATCGTGAAGTCCTTCTCTTTGAAGTGCGTTGTAGTAAGGGACCAGAATCGAAAAACAATTTCTGCAACACTTAGAGAAAAAAAACATCCAAAAATATTTGGAGTTTAAGGCATAATATTTCGTAAATGCTCCCCCTCAAATATTGCACCGAAATTGATTTAACATGTAATCATAGAAAATCAATTCAGGTACCAAACCAGTAACACGCAATATAGACAATTTAGCCTAGATACATGGTCCCCTACTCATATGATCATAATTTTGCGTGAGAGTATGAGCAAATATTCGCATTTTATCAATTCTACTCATATACAAAATTTAATTGCATGATAAATGTGCGGTCTTATTAAGAATAAGGAAAAAATAGGAATAAGAAAAAAGCTTTATTAAAAAAAAATATATTTTTTATATGTATATACTAATATTACTATTAGTTTGGGGTCGGATTATTTTGCTCCGATCAATGTCACTCCTAAAGTTTCTCAGGACACTTGAAAAAAATCATATGCCTTCAAGTCATGTCGACAAACTAAAGTCCTAAGCTCAAAGTATGATTCATTTCGACAACTCTCACCAGGTTCACTCTAGCACTCAATTATTTTCACTTGGGATTTTTATATTTATATTACTCACGTCAACACCATCAATATTATGTCAATTTACTTGTGATCGAGGCGTTTTTAATCATTTCACCTAAGCAAAGAGCGTTGTTTTGGAATCAAAAGGACTTTGAAGGTTTTAATTTCGCTTTGACTCAGCAGGGAAGAAAAATTTTGGGAAATGTGAGCTTTTTGTCGTCTTCCATTTCTTCGTCTTTTTCCTTCTTCGGCATTCCTAATTCATTTTTTTCATCTTTTCCTCCTTTATTTTTCGTTTCTTTTCTGCACTTGCTCAAGCTGAAGCTCCGCTTCTCTACGAGTCTGAGAGATTATCTAAGGTGAAGTTCTCCATGGTTGTTCTCGGGCCGATACTATGATCCTCTTCTCTTAATTCCTAGAGAAGTTTCAAAGATTATCGATTTGGAGAAGTTCACAGTTATGGAATTCGAACCAATGCCGTCTCTTCTCGTTTCCCGATATAAGACCGGATATCGTTGGAGAAGTTCACTTCGAGGTGCTCATCTTTCTAGCCGTTCTGACTAGCTTATGAGATTATCGACGGAGAAGTTCACAGCATGATCCATGCCTTCTTTTAATGATTTGAGGCAGGTTCCTTTGGTCTGCTTTTTGCGCGTTGAGCATTCCTCGTGTGCGTTTTTCCACCTCCTTGTCATCTTTTCTTTTCTCGTCTTTTACTCCCCCTCCTTTTCTTGTTTGAATATTCCTCCGAATTTTATAGAAGACGGTAGAAGGCTTGAGCGGGTTTCAAAGACGAGTATGAGGCACTGGTTAAGACAAGCAATTGAGGTGTGACTCGCTCAAGAATAGATCCTTAGTGAGAAATAAAAGGCTAGAATTCAAACTTGTGTAAAGTGGCTTTGTGTCTAATGGTATCAACTAATGACCTTGAGACACAAGAATGCGACGTAGGCTGACGAAATTAAGCAAGTAATTAGTCGCATGTCAGAGAAATTTATTTGTGACTAGATCGAGCATCCTAAATATATCATCATTCCCCTTTCATATTATAAGTATATATATAACTGGATAATTTTTTTTCGTTTTATTATTATTTGTTATTTTCACGCAAGATAAATCATTTAACACTAGAATAGAGCATATGAGAGCACAGAAAATCAGGTAAAGCACATATCACGTGAGGTACAACATGCCTAATTTTCCGACAAGGAATTGGAATCATTTTTCATCTAATGCCTTGGTGAAAATGTCGGCTAGTTGGTATTCCATGTTCACGAAATACATATCAAGTGCCTTTTTCTACGTGATCTTGTATAAAGTGATATCTAATGTCTATGTGTTTTGTGCGTGAGTGACGAACAGGATTACACGTAATCGTAAAGGCACTTTGGCTATCACTATAAATGGGTATTATTTAAATTATTACCCATAATCACGAAGCTGAGTCCTCATCCATAGCACTTGCGAGCAACAACTGGCGGCCTCAACATATTCTGCCTCAGCCGTCGATGTTGAGACGCAATTCTACTTCTTGCATGACCAGCAGACAAGCTTTTCGCTTAGAAATTGAGCGCCATCAGAAGTACTTTTCCTGACCATTCGGCAACCTGCATAGTCAGCGTCGGTATAGCCGATAAGTTTGAGTTCGTACCTTTCGGATACCAGTGTCCGAGGGTAGAAGTTCCCTTAAGGTAGCGCAAGATCCGTTTGACAGCGAGCATGTGGGATTCTTTGTCATCGGCTTGGAAATGGGCGCATAAACAAGTGGAAAACATTATGTTCGGTCGGCTTGAGGTGAGATAGAGAAGATACCCATGATGCTGCGATAAAGTGTGATGTCGACCGATTTTCCAGAGGGATCGGCATCCAACTTGCAGCTTGGTGACATAGGAGTGTTGAGAGGCTTGCTATGGTCTTGATGTTCTTTAGAATATCCTTGATGTATTTCGTCTGACTGATGAAATCCCATCTTAACTCTCTGACGTGAAGTCCTAAGAAGAATTGCATCTCTCTCATATGACTCATTTCAAATTACTCTTCATTAAATCTCCAAATCTCTTACAAAGCCATGGATTTGTTGATCCAAAGATAATATCGTCTACGTAAACTTGGACGACCATCAAGTCCTTGTCCTGCCACTTAATGAAGAGAGTCGTATCGATCGTTCCTTGAATGAATCCAGACTTCACGAGTAATTCACTCAAGACATCATACCAAGCACGTGGGGTTTGTTTTAGTCCGTAGAGAGCTTTATTCGATCAATAGACGTGATCGGGATGTTCTTGATCCACGAAGCCTTCTTGCTGAGCGACATACTCCTTTACGCCGTTGAGAAAAGTGGTCTTGACGTCCATGTGGTAGACTTTGAAGTCTTTATGGGCCGCGTAAGCCAAGAAAAGTCGAATATCTTCGATTCGGACCACAGGAGCATATGTTTAGTCGTAGTCAATGCCTTCCTATTGGTTGTAGCCCTTTGCAACTAGTCTTGCTTTATTCCGAATCACCTCTCCATCTTCATTCTTTTTGTTCTTGAATACTCATTTCGTCCCGATGATGGTTTTCCCATACGGACGGGGTACTAAAGTCCACACATGGAGGCGTTCGAATTGGTTGATTTCATCTTGCATAGGTATTACCCAATCTGTGTCCTTTAGTGCGTCTGCTACCTTAGTTGGCTCATTTGACTTAAGAAGCAACTGAATAATCCACGCGGATGTCTTGTCCGCACTCCACTCGAAGGATCACCAATAATTTGATCAACTAGATGAGCTCGAGTCCACTTACGCTCATGAGGCAAAGCCAAAGTTGATGCATCAGCCATTTGTGGATTGAGATCTCCAATAATATCAGGTTGTTCATTTGATTGAGGTAGTTCCATTTCTGCACTGGAGTTGAGCGACTCTGATGATACTGCCTCAATATTCATGATAGGGTCTTCAACACTCTGAGGTAATTATGAATCGGGTGAGGGAGGGACAGTTGAGGAACTTAATACATCGGCTTCATCAAGTGGAGGATCCACTGTAGGTGTAGTAGTGGTGGTGTTCGGCCGATATACAGACTCAAAAAGGGAGTCCAAGTCGTTAAGAGCAAATCGCAGTGCTTCTTCCGACTTTGATTCTTGTGGTGTTGCTGTTCCTTGTTGGTTTTGTGCCAACACGCCAGTGAGCACGGGTTCTGAACTGAGACGACCAGGAGCCATAGGGTTGAGCACGGGTCCTGGACTGATGCGCCTAGAAGCCATCTCTGCCACTTCATGGAAAGTGACATTGTAGCTTTCCGTAATTGTACGGTTGGACTTGATGTATACTCGGTACGCTTTAGAAGTTGAAGAATATCCCACAAAAATAGCTTCGAATGCTTTAGGGTCGGTTGGACTTGGCACGTTGCTCTCTGACGTTCGCCACAAAGCACTTGCACCCGAAGACCTTGAAGAAGGAAATGTTGGGTATTCGCTTGTCAATGATCTCGTACAGAGTCTTATTAAAGCGCTTGTGAACTACCGTTCTATTTTGAGTGAAACAGGCAGTATTTACTGCTTCAGTCCAAAGTAAGTGTGGGAGGCCGAAATGAATCAACATTGTACGCGCGGCTTTCACCAGCGTTCTTTTTTCCTTTCAGCTACCCCGTTCTGTTGAGGCGTCTTTGTGGCAGAGAATTGTTGACTGATCCCAAGTTTCTGATAAAATTCACTGAAATACTTGTTCTTGAACTCAGTTCCATTGTCTGTTCCGATGATTTGGATAGTCTGCTGTAGTAAATTCTGGGTTGAGTTCACAAAATTCACAATCAAGTACCCTGTCTCATCCTTTGTTTGGAGGAACTTCGTCCATGTGTAGCGAGAAAAGTCATCGACAATGACGAGTGCGTACTTACGTCCGTTGATACTCTGTGTTTGCATAGGTCCACAGAGATCCATATGAAGGAGTTCCAGATGACGTGAAGTAGAAGCAACTAGCGTAACGTGATGAGACGCTTGCTTCATTTTTCCTAGCTAACATGCCGAACACTGATGCTCTTTCTGCAATACTATAGTTGGAAGACCGTGAACCAACTTTTTCGTTGAAAAGAGCTTTGATGTTGAGATGAGACATGCGTTGATGCCATAAGCTGTTCCTCTGAATTACCATCTGAGAGATGAGGCAAACAATTGTCGAAGGCCGCATCGACGTCAGGTTAAGCGTGTCAAGATTTGACGTCCGAAGTCCTTGAAGGAGTTCTTGTTAGGGATGCGCCCTCGGAATGCCATTCGAGGATGAAATGAAAAGGGCACTTGTATTTACCCGATGTATTATTCACCATGTATATGAATATTGTATTTGAATACTTAATTATGGAATATTTGTTTCATGTGATTTTACATTATTCCTTTATAGGCTTATTATTTATTTACCTTTAGTTCTTATTTGGCATCCGATAAGACGGTAAATAAATAAATCCCATATATACGAGTTTAGTTACCGATTCTCATGGGATGAGAGAGGAGGCAATGGTGAGCTATTATTCTCGGATATTAAATTATTCCATAAGTCTTAGAATTCAGTAGGGTGACTGAATGTCGATTATGACTTATTGTTGACGACTCCTAAATGGTTGTGCCAGCCATTCACTTGGGAAGTGGAAGGTCGTAACATTGATATAAGTTGAATTGATAATTAACTTATATTTGGACATGACTCGTAATAGATGATCACATGGCCTATTACTCTGGGAAGCGTCAATGATCGATCGATTGACTGTAGTAGTGTACGTGGACTTTAGACCAAAGGGTCTTTGACGGAGTTGACTTCGGAGTCTTGACTTGTCACTGGTTTGCTAGACCCGCATTGTTCGAAGTAGAACATGAGTCAGCAGCGACATGCGGTCTTGACAACGAAGGGTGACTGCCGGGCATAGACAGTCGTGAGGGATTCACAGTCTCATTAGTAACTGAGATATATGTCCTATGAATATTTGGGGACGGGAAATAACAAAGTCTTTGGCCAAAGCAATAAACTGACTCACGTCGGACATGGAGTGCAGTTTAGTAATTTCATCAGTCACGAATCAATCATAGAGTCGAGGTAGTGAGGTTGACGTAACCATGACTCTCCTCGACCGGGACATATGTGAAGGGTCTATACGTACTACGATAATCAATAGTCGGTTCGTGAAACGATGAAGATCGTACTCAACACGGGATCTATTCGGTACCGCGGGATTGGCTAGGCGCTTACTGAATTCTTGGATGCCTCCCTCGGGTTGAGACGAACCAAGAGAGTCGGGCTTAAAAAGGATGACTGAGATAGTATCTATTAAAGAGAGATATAACGGGCTTTGAGTCGTTCATAATAGTGGTATGTGAGTATCTGAAAAAAATATATATATATTGTGTGGGCTTTGGGCTGAAAAATAATATTAAGCCTTTATTAGATATTGGGTTTAATTAATTTATTTTTCTACCAAAAATAATATTAAGCCGTTATTAGATATTGGGCTTAATTTATTAATAATAATATTAAGCCTTTATTAGATATTGGACTTAATTTATTTATTGGCCCAACTTTTAACACAAGGGTAAAAATGGTATTTATTTTTTTTAATTTTCGAAATTAATTTTAAAAAAATATATATAATATATATATATATATAAATATACATATGGCATGATTCATGTGGAATGCAAAATGCCAAGGTGTTGTTTTCTATCTTTTAATTAAATGCCAAAATATTTTTAAGCAATATTAACCCTTAGTGAATATTTTTTAAGGGTAGGCCATTATGTTTTTGACATATTATTTTTGTATGGTACAAATCACTTTCAAAGTAGAAAATATGGTATTTTCTTAACTAATTTCGTGGCCTATAAAATATCTAAGTTTTTCATAGTGAAAAACTTAAGTTTTCATGTGTATTTTTCACTTTTGAGAGAGAAAAATAAATACCATCCTTAGAGGAAAGTTTGAGAAAAATATATCTCTTAAAAACAACTCCATTCCCTCTCTAGCCATCCTTGGGAGGGATTGGTTTGTGATACGTCTCGGGGTCGGCGTGACTCTCTTCGGCATGCCTCGTGGAAGCGTGGAACGGTTTACTACAACCGGGAGCTAGGGATCTTCGCTACGAGGGTAATACACTCTACTCTATTACATGTTGTATATGCACATTTTCTTTATTACCGAGCACGATCTTACTAATGGCGGTGAGAAAATTTTTGAAATTCACTCTCCTCAACAGTGGTATCAGAGCTAGGCTCGGTGTTAAGAAATGACATAAACAAACCCGAAATGAACTCGGCTGTGCAAGTCACTGAGTCGCTCAAGCGTCATAGCATGAGTTGATCTTGGTTCGATCTTGCAAACCGAGTGCTCGCGTGGTCGAGACCGTCTCGTTGCGAGCGGTTTGGCGTAGCGCAACGACGTGGTAAGAAACCGTAGCGGTTGTCTCCCCGCGATTCATAATTTCATGCTTGGTCGTGAGGTTGAGAGCTCGAAACAAGCTGTTGCCCCTTGTCGTGCGTTAAAGTAATGTATTACTTTTAATGGGACCGAGACGTTCAACGGATCCGGCTTTAAATTCCGGTGACGGTGAAGTCCGACTCCAAGGGAGTAGCGATAAGGGCTGATGGTTGTATTATGGGCTCCGGGGATTTTATTAACCCCGATGGGCCAACTAGGATACGGTCCAATTCATTTAATTTTTTTTTGGTAAAAATTCATTTCATATTTGGATTTTAAAAGGTTGGGCCCAAAATATAGTATTATGGGCTTGACTAGTTTTAGGCCCAACTACATACCCTATTGGGTCTTAAGTTTAGAACTAGCCCAAATTTCGTTTCGGTTTCTAGGAGCGTGTTGTTGCATACGTGTTTATGTTGTGCATGTATGATACGATTAAAGGCGTCAACCTGGACTTAGATTCTAATTTCCGAGTGATATGTTAAGGGTGACAAGGTCCCTCCCGGGTTGTATTAGTTTTTATACGGGTTGTCAGGGACAGCTGATCCCCCCGTCTTGTACTTTATTAATTTTTTTTTTTTGGTGTAATGTCCCGTATATATATAGATAATAGGAAAGTATACATGATGGGTGGGAGCCTTGCTCCACACAGTCAACCAGTAACATGCTACTGGGTACAATGCAAAATGAACGCATCCCTACTAACTACCAAGCCACCCTCCAAAGTCGCCGGATCGCCAAACGCTGGAGGGCATACTTAGTGGATGTTCCACTAATTCGCATGGTGGCCAGCAGAAGCACACTCCCAACCAGTTGATCCGGGGACGTAGCGATTCCTTCCTTCCATCGCCTGTTCCTTGCCTTCCAAATGTGGTAGACAAGAGATGCCAACACGTGTCTATACGCAGCAGCATTCACAAGATGTTTTCCTCGCCATCTAGTAGCTGCCCACCGAATACCGTCACACCACTCCCGATATGGCCACGACCATCGAATACGTCTCCTTAGCAGCCGAAGACAACGTCGTGAAAATGCACAGTCAAAGAAAAGATGCAGGGTCGTCTCATAGTGCAACTCATCACAAAGGACACAAGCCGGCGTACCTGCCCTCTGAGCAACCCACGGCTTATCTCTTGTCGCCAATCGATCCTGTATCCCTAACCAGAGAATGAACTCATGACGTGGCAGCTTCAACGGTCCGCCAAAAAGGGTAGCCCAACAAACTGGTTCCCGGCGAAATCTAAGTGCTTCCCTCGCAGACTTGGCAGTCATAATCCCCGTCGGTGTACCTGTCCAAATCACGCCGTCCTGGTCTCCTCGCACCACCTGAGGAAGAAGGCGTCGAATCTCAAGGTATTCGACGGACCCTTGCCCTGGCCAGTTACTTTATTAATTTTAGAAAATTAGTTTAAGTATGGTGGTCGTACGAGTACGAGATCGGACCACGACGAGGCCGTTTGAGAACTTGGAGGTTGCTAGTTGACATGGTGTCAAGCCGAAGAAGTAGAGATGTAATTTTACAAAAATAATTGTAGTAGAGTAGAAATAGTCCACATTGACGGTCTTGTAGGCAAACTAGGTTTACCGCGATTTTGTGCATATTTGTTTGACGTGATGTGCATGATTATGTGCTTTAGTATGTGAGACGTATTCTCCCGTTTGATTAAGTACTAAGTGGGTAAAGGAACTTGGTTCCTGTCTTCTATCAAGCTCGAAACTGTTGCGACTTGAGTGAATGGGTGCGGTTAGTTCCGAGTTATCGGCGCCAAACATTTTGCTCTTGTCGTAGTCAGCTCGAGTGCGTTTTAGAAATGCCTTATTGGCTTGCGTCTTCTTAGGTGGTGATTTAGGAACCCAAGTGGGAAAAACCTGGCAGTGAAGATTAATTTCAGCACGAACAAATGTCTTAGTAGGCTAGAGCATGGAAAAGATCTTTTAATTGGATAGTCTCCTAAGGTGTTTTGGGGATTGGATCTTCACGGGATACCTTAGATGAGAACATGAAAGAATAGCGCCATAAGCTTTCTTGATGGCTGGATCATGTTTCCTACGAGTCAACCTTTCAGCATTTGTCTTAGAATGATGATTTTAAAATTCTGAAGTAGAACATATTTCGAAATTGGTGCTTCTAAAAGTTATATGCTGGAGAGAGCATTTAGAAGCAATTATTTGTAGCGAAGAAATGACTCTTTTATTTATGCGAGTGTCTTTTATTTTTACAGAAGAAGGTCGGGCATCGGAAGTATTTAAATCTTTTTTTTTTTTTTTTTTTTTTTTTTTTTTTTTTTTTTTTTTTGTAACCGGGGAAAGCCGATGGTGAAACCCGGGGCCGACCCACTACCTGCTAAACGGGCCGACCAGTTCAATCGCACATGTCTGGGCCCATGTGGGCAGGCCTGGAGAAATGTCACAGGGTGGAGGTTCGAACCCAGGACCTCCCCCAACACTCCTTCTCTTTTTTTACTCTAGACACTCTCGCCTTCGACTCCTTAGGCTCTGTTACTACACTCTCTGTAGATGTAGTAGAGATAAGATTAGAAATAATATTTTTTGAAATATTTTGGATAAGGAGAGTGCATCTTTTCTTTCTTCACGCTTTTCAGAATTTTATTTTCAAGTGAAGGAGATACATGAGAAATAATTTAGGGGGTCGAGGAGGCTTTTAGATTTTCGATCTCCTTTAGGAATTTTCTTTTCCCGCTTCGAAATTCTCTCTTTCTTTGTCTAATTTAGGTTGTAATTCCTCTTCTGCTTCACGATAGGAGGTTTGTAGACAGAATTTTCAGAATTCTCATGTTTGACTTCCTTGATTTCAGTTTGAGGTTCAGGATGTTGAACTAAACCACAGACATGCGTCAAGGGTAATTCCCTAGATTTTGTAGCTGTCATTAAATTCTTTGTAGTCGAAGGGGATTTGGGCACTATGTTTGGCTCTTCTCTTAGCTAACTCTAAAGCACCTAGATCGTCTGTTTTAGTAAAGTTCATAAGAGCGTTTACGCCTAAATCCATGTATTCTATATCGTAAGCTTCTTTCTTCTTTAATGTACAAGGGTTAGTGAAACCTAAGCCTTTAATGGGATTATAGAACTCTATATCCTTGGACTGATTTAGGAATATGGACAGTTCAGTTTGTCCCATTCGAGTAAGAAGATCGTCTAATTTCTTAACTTTGGCGTATAACTTCTTAGGTTCGTCGCCTAAGAGAGCATAATTATTTTCCACCGTTAGTTTGGGGGGCTTTACAGGCATCAAGATCTTTAGTAAGTTCACTAACTTTAGCATTAGATTTTTCTAATTGAGCATCTAGGTTAGTGACCTTAGTTGTAGCATCCGTTAACCTGCAATTGAGGCTAGCTTATCGTTGAGATTCCTAATCAAACAACATTGTTGTTCTCTAGCCTATCTTCTGGTTCCTTAATTTTTAAGTTATGCTGCTCTATTTGAGGATTCTTAGTCTTGCTAATATCTAAGCTCTTAGTAAGTTCTTCTATTTTTTTACTAGAGCTTCTCAGTTCTGACTCGAGACTAGCAATTTTCTCCTAAGACCTAGATAGATTCTTTTCTACTTCCCTTATACTTTTCTGCTCACATTTCATTTTAGCGTATTCTAATTGATACGATTCTAACATGGTTAATAAGGTGGAAGAAGGGACTACCTCCTGTGAAGGTTCGGATGCTTGGTCATCATCTGTCTGATTGAGGGTTTCGGCGTCCGAGTTCTCGTCCAGGCGGGCCATGAGGGCTAGATTCCCTTCCTCGGAGCTTGACGTATCCTCGAGGTAGTGGTCTTGTTCTGCCATTAGAGCAACTCCATTTTCCTTCTACTTTGTAAGTTGAAGCTTCTTGGAGTAGTAGTTGGCATCTCTCTTTCTTTGGGAGAGTGCATTCTTTGGCGAAGTGTCCGGGTTTTCTGCAATTAAACATTTGGTTTGCTATTTAGTATTCTTGACTTCGGAAGTCTCGGGTGCACATTTTTTGTTCTTCGAGCTTGAGGTGCGAAGTCTGTTTGCTGATGATGAGCTTGCTCATCATTTTTCCTATCAGAGCCAATTGCTTTCCTAGCACTATGATATTTGGCTCAATGTCAGAGTCCGATTCCTCTTCTGATTCTGAACATATAGGAGGCCTAATGATTTTCTCTTTTCGTGACTTTGAGCTCCGCTTCTCTGAGACTAGGGCAACTGTGTCTTCAATATGTTTGCCCTTCTGCTCCTTCTGAATCTCACTTACGTCTTCCTCGTGTTGTTCAAGATTATCAAACATGGCGTGGATATCCAACTCCTCAAGGTCTTTGTTCTGTCTGATTTGATTGGATATCTTCTTCCATTCTGAGGTCAAAGAGGATAGAATCGAATGTTGGTCTCCATGTTCGTCTTGGTGATCTCTGTTTTCCTTATCACATTGAGAAGTGTGAGGTATCTCTGATAGAGATCATGTAGCTCTCTTCTGGTTTTGCTTTGAAAGAGTCGTAATCCGTGAGTATATTTGCCTTCTTGGCCTTGATGCCCACTTCCGTTCTTTGCATTATTCGATGCAATTCATGCCACATTTCTTTAGCCGTTGGGAGGCTGTCTACTTGTCTGTAGATGTTGTTTCGGATGCCTTGCATGAGTGTGTTTTTGGCTATCAGATCAGCCTTCGCTCTGATCCTTTTCTCATCGGTGTATTCACTAGGCTTTTTTTCAGTCGCCTAGTAGCGGGAATTGGAGGATTGGCTGTGTTGTCGCCTGGTACGTAGACCCAGAACTGAGCTGGATCTTCCTCAAGTGACTGTAGAAGGTCATCTGCCTGATCTTTTAGCGCAATGAAGTTAAGGGAGATGCTTCGCCAGACTGTATATTTGCCGAGTTTCAATATTGGCGGACAGTTGTCGTTTCCAAGCGAATAGGCATCCATCTCTGTTGAAGAGTTGATCTAAGAATCTTCGTAAGGTGTTTTGATGATTTGCAGTGATGTAATGTGCTTCACAAGTGACAAATTAGTTAGGAGTTTGATTCGAAAGCAGTCGATAATTAATTTTGATTCAATCTTTAAGGTTTGATCAAAATTTATATCGTCGAAAAAATGTGTACTGGTTACCGTTCACATGCGTGAAAGTCAGTAAGCAAAAATTCTTTTGAGCGAAATAAATTGCTCAAATCGTTTCTCACTGAGCCAAAATAAATCCGTTGTTTGAAAAATTTTTCGAACGCAAATGATTTTGCTTGGTCAAACTAAGAAAATCTGACCGAAAATGTTCGAGAGTAAGTTTTACACGCACAAAGTCAAATTGGTCTCGTCGAAAAAGATTTTCGCTGAATAATGCTCGAGAAAGTTTTCTACTAAAACTCGCTCTTAGTAATGACGACTTTACCGCTGACTTAGTATTCTGAGCGAGAAAAATGTTCGCACAGAGTTTTCGATCGAGAAATTAATCTGATCGAAAACCTAACGAGAAAAATTGAGATAGCGCAAAAAATCACAGAATACGAATTAATGCTGATTCAAGCAAGAAAAAACGAATTAGACAGTAAATTGCAGGTAATTGCTCGAAATCAACTACAGACTACGAACAAACAATTAAACACGTCACGAAGAAAAATATATCGAATTTTAGCGAAATCAGTATGTTCTATATGGTTTTCGTGCGAACAGTGACTTTTCAAATCTAACTAATTCTACTAATTCGAGTTTCTGATTGCTACCGATCTAATCGTGAATGAATTCTAGCACCTAAGCAAGCACACATGCATCAAAATCAAATCAAGTAAGCACAGAACTGATCCATTAGATCGAAATATCACTAGGCGCCAAAATGTTCTTCGAACGATCGAAAAACTTTTCAGAATGAATTTTGATCAAAATCTAACAATTCAGCTTCGAAACTGATTCGAATCTGCTCTGATACCAATTGTTAGGTCCCTAGATTATCAACTCTACGATCCTAGGCTTGAATTCTAAGTAATTCGATCATAATTGTTGAGAATCAAATTTCGATCGAAAAACTCAAATGAAGAATCGAGAGAGAATTTTACTAGTGTGAGAAAGTCCTTTGTGTTTCTCTCTCTAGAATATGAATTGGCAGCCCTTCGGATCAAATTCTAAAACTTTCTTTATTCAATTCGATAACAAAATTTTCGATGGACTTTGCGAACAACAGATTTTGATTGTAACAGGTATCTGCCGAAATATTCTCTTTGACCACTATAGAAAATCTTTCTCGAAAGTCAAACTCGCATAACATAATTAGTTGAAATAATTTTCGATACACTTTTCTCGAAAAACATATTCATACGAAAATCAATTTCGATAAGGAATTTACAAAAACATTTTCGTTTGTCACTTTTAAAATCTCTTTTGACCGCAGAACATTTTCGATGCATATGGTACAAGCGGATTTTTACTTAGCAATTTTCAGGATCGAAATTTTTCTAGGCTCGAAAAACCTCTATAAATACCGAACTGTCAAATGCAAACAGCAATCACATTGATCTAAAAAGCTTTTTGAAATAAGAATTAAAAATCATCATCGTCAAAACTTTAGAAAAATATTTCTCTTTGCATAATCCATTATTTCAAAATTTTCGATTAAATACACAGACGAATCATTTAGCGAAACTTTGAAATACCATTTCTGAAGAACATATTTCGTCAATTTTAGGACCAAACTATAAGAGTAGCCCTGAAAGGAATTTGGTCAAGCATGCACCAAACATTATTAACAAATTTGTCACTTGTGAAGTTTTTTTCTCACCAATTATCCAAACTCTTACGAGATCCTACAAGTCAACAACAAACATGGATGCTTACAGCCGTAGAAACGACGTCCGCCCTCCAATCTTAAAAAGAGGCCAATACAGTCTGGCGCAGTAGATTTCTCAACTTTTTAGAGACTAATCTAGTAGCCTCTCTTCAAGAAGGACCGGCTCAATTCTGGTTCATTCAAGAAAGCGATGCCACAAATAACCCCCTAATTCCTTCCACTAGAAGACTCAAAATTTATAGTGAATACAGTGAGGGAGAGAAGATAAGAGCTAAGGCCGATCTCGGAGCTAAATCATCACTCATGCAAGCCATCCCAAATGACATCTTCATGCAAATTGACAGACAGCCAACCGCTAAAGAGATGTGGGATGATTTATTTCGAATGATGCAAAGGGCTGAAGTCGGGTTGAAAGCTAAGAAAGCAAACATACTCACAGCTTATGATCCTTCATAGCTGAGTCAGAGGAAAGCATTCACGATCTTTACCAGTGCTATCCTAACTCTCCTCAACGAAATGAGGAAGATAGAAATTAACAAAACAAACATGGAGATAAACATCAGAATTCTGTCATCCTTACCCACGGAGTGGAAGAAAATATCTACACTTCTCAGACAAAATAAAGATTTCGATGATATGGATAGCCACCCCGTATTTGACAATCTGGCTCAACACGAGGAAGATGTCAGTGAATTTCAGAAGGAGCAAATTCAATAGCTCTTGTCTCAGAAACTCGACCTTGAAAAGACAAAAGCATAGGATTGCCTAGTTCCACAGAAGACAAAGCTGACTCAAACTTAGATTCAGAGCCCGATATGAAAGAGTTCAGAAAGCATCTTGCTCTCATCATGAAAATGATGAGCAAGAAGTTTATTAAGAAGAAATCCTCCTCCTCAATAATTGACCTCGGCTCGACTTTCTTTATCAGCAAGGTTCGTGGCGTCATCAGCAACCGGAATCTAACCATCCGTGGAGGGTCCACTTGCTCGGCTCGACTTCCTTTATCTTACTCGACGCCCACTGTTGTTAATGGAATCGCTGCGGCTCGGCCTTCTTGGGAAGTGGCTCAACAAGGCGTCGCACGGTGGGAACATACGCTTGTCGGGTATTTCCTTGCGAAGCGACCGTACTTCCCACATGTGGAACGCTATGTCCGATCTATTTGGCAGAATCTTGTGGAAGTTAGATCGACGATTAACGGATTTTTCAAGTTCCGGTTTAACTCGGAGGTGGCGGCTGCGGCGGCCTTGGACGGCGGACCATGGCTCCTTCAGGGACAGCCGCTCTTCCTTGAGGCTTGGCATACGGGCTTCTCCTTTGAAAAGAAGAAACACTCGACTGTTCCGCTTTGGGTTAGACTTCGAAACGTCCCTACGGAATACTGGACCCAAGCCGGACTAGGAATTGTTGCTAGTGTGATTGGAAGGCCCCTATTTGCGGACGCAATGACGGCTCGTGCGGAACGTCTTGAGTATGCTAGGGTGTGTATTGAAGTGACCTTGGCGGAACCTTTTGTTGAGCGTTTCGATATCCACATCCCAACTAAGGATGGTGGTTCCTCGGGGGTCGTACCCGTCAGTGTTGAGTATGAGTGGCGACCGAAGAAATGCTCGTCATGTGACGAAGCAACCGCAAAAGAGTTCGGCCAAGACACCCCCGCTACCTAATAGCTCGACTCGGATTCCGTCGCAGCCTAACTTACCACCGTCACGACCGGCTAAGGTGACGACACAAAGGCATGCATGGAGTCATGTGGAAGATAATGGAAAAGAAATTGCTCACAAGGTGGCCAACACGGCTGCCCTTGATGGGGAAGTCAAGGAACGCAGCCCTTACCAGTCTTCGGGACGGGGTAATCGACCATCGCGACCCAGAACGACAGATACATCCACTAGCAAGGATTCTGGGACGCTGAACCACCACGTTGATCGTAACATGTTTGAGGTTCTCGCTCAACCCGAAAATGACCTAGAAACGATGGACACTCGTTACCAGGATCCTATCGCTGGCTTCCACGTGGATGTCCCTTGATCCTGCTCGCCCCTTGGACTGCCACTTGGAGGTTTGGGGGCTTCTTTGGATTGTTTGTTTTGGCTTTCGTTGCTCCCTTTTGGCTTTTTGTGTTGGTTGATTTCTGTGGCTTTGTTTGTGCTTGTGTTTGTGTGTAAGCTGGTAGCCTGTTACCAGTTGGTTTGTGCTCCTTGAGCGAACACCATGTACTGCGTTTTTCTGTTTAGTGAACATTCCCAAAAAAAACAATTGACCTCGGACCTCAAGCTCGAAACGAAAGGAAAGGCCAGCAGCATCATCAAAATCAAACATGCCAGTGAGTTCACCCTGCCAAAGTAAAAGGATGTTAACTACTACTCCAAGAAACTCCAACTGGCTAAGCAAAAGGAAGCCGGAGTAGCTTCATGGCAGAACAAGATCACTAGTTGGAAGATACTACTGTTAGGTCCTGGAATATCTACTCTGTCAATCATAGGCTAGAAATATTTGATTTTCGACTTGAATTGGAGAAATCAAACCTTCGGTCGAAAACTGTTTTTCGCTCTTGAGAGAGAAATAGTGTAGTGTGAGAAAGTGCAATATATTGCTCTCTATAGAATTTGATTTGCATGCCTTTCGGGTCAATTCACTACTATTCAATTCGAATGTGTACAAATGTATTTATACCAAACATACTCAGTATAATAACAATCTAGTCCTAAACTATGGACTAATACAAGAAAAGCCCCAATTACAATGATAGTTAATAAATCAAAGCACAATTCTAGTATGTATTATACAATCTCCCCTTTGTGCTTGATTGCCCTTCTGCTCTGTATATTTGTCGGGCGTAGAACGACCTGCGCAAGCCCAACGCATGCTCGTAATGTCTAATGGTTCCCTCAGCTCTATCTGTTCCTCAATGGCTTCAAGTATCTTAGTAAAATACGGTTTCTCTCTTATTCTTTGCAGATCGGGTAGCCTCGTATCTTCATAAATTTCTTCCAATCTCCTCTTGATGATCCTCCTGATCAGCTGAGCGTTACGTCACAGAATTTGTTAACCTCAGTTGTTAGCATCAGCATAGTCTTTTCAGCAACTGTGATGTGGTAAATGATTGCTAAAACTCGGTCCAAGAAGATGTGATTGATGGGAAGCCCATCAATCAGGACCTTTCAAGCGCGGAGCTGTCATGTTGACCTTCTTTATGTTTCTCCCTAGAGCCATCTGAAGCTCGTGTACGGCGAAGTACTTGACTTGCCATATGTTGGCCCTTATATTACCAAACAAGGATCAAAAGAAAGGTTTGAATGTGTAAAACGTGAAGAACACCTTGAGTGCGTGTTAGTGTGTATTTTTCTAAGGAAAAGTACAAGGTGGCTTGCCTTTCTAATTCTTTTGATAAAACCCTAATTAGGGTAAATGGGGCTTTATATACCACAACTATTTGGTATGTTAAAGCCCAATACAAAACTATTAACTAATATCATAAGTCTCCCCAAACTACTACAATCAAAGGATGCTACAAAATATTCCTAACAATCTCCCCCTTAGCATCCTTTTTGCTTTGGTGTCCTTGAAGTTCTTGGGTTTCTGCACATGGTATGGAGATTTCCTGAGCCCTAAGAAGTACTCAAACGAACGTAACCTTCTTCGAAAGGAAATCTTCGCAGAGATGGTCTAGATCAGCTTTTCGTATTTCTCTTGAACTTCGTATTCTTCTTCTTTTAGCTGCTCGAGTATCCTTCTGAGCTTCTTCCTGATAATCAGTAGGGTTCCGTCGCTGAACTTGTGACTCTCTGATGTCTTCATAAGTCTCTTCTCTCCTTTGAAGTTGATGTAGACGATTGATGGATCGTCGTCTTCATTTATGATGTGCCCTTCACCATAACTTGGATCTGGGACCTCAAAGGATGGCTTCGTCAGATTCACCTTCTTCATGTTGCTCTCGACAGCCATTTGTATATCATGTGTTGCATTGAACTTGACTTGGCGTAGAATGAACCTCTTCAGTGCGTAGTAGCCAAGCCTGAGTTCTGGCGTCTTGAGTGCTCCAAGCATTCTATATTCCCTCGCTATTTGTTCGACATCTTCTCCTCTGATGTAGGCGAGGTCGGCTTCATTCAGTTCTACACACTCTCCATTTTCTCGCCGTACCTTGTAGATAGGCATTTCCATGTCAGCGAACCTCACTTTGCGAACCCCCATAATTTCTCTGATTCTGGGCTTCTTCCTCTCTTCCTTTCTCAGAGTGTCTACGTTGCCCCCTTGTCCTCTGAACATCAGAATTCGTCGAAGCGACAGCAGGTACTGAACTGCTTTTGGTCTGGAGAGATGGCTCAGTCCTCTAAGCTCAAGTTCGTCGAGCTTCTTGATTCTATCCTCTTTTCTCTAGATTCTCCTTCGAATTTCTTCTTGATAGGGGGCAGTTACTTTGACATTCTCCCATGGCAATTCCACCACCTCCTTTGTCTTCGTCTTCATTGGTGGACCTTCCTCATCAATGACGATGTGTTGGAGTATCTCGGGAAGTTCTGGGATGTCTGCTTCGTAGTCTTCACCTTCCTCGAGTTCATCGTCATCGATAAGGGCCAGGCTGATGTTTGCCTTCATTAGAAAATATCTGGAATTCTCCATTAGTCCTCTGGCCATGGCTGGGTCCATCGGTTTGGTTATCCAATCCTCGTTGAAGGTGTAGTTTTCCACGGCGCCATGTGGATTGTACAGTTCTTCGGTTTGTTGGATTGGTTCGTTGGTCTGAAGGGAAAGGATGGGAGATGATGGATATAATAAGGGACTGTCTTGGTTTGTGGGAAGAGGAGGTGAGAGGCTCATAGTTGGTGAGGAGGGCTGTTGGATTGTTTTGGTGGTAGTTCGGGTAGTTTTCTTTGTTTGTTTGGGTGTGGGTGGTTTTGTTCTGGTGGGTGTTTGGGTGGCTCTAGGCTGTGGCGGCGTAGGTCGAGGCCCCCTCGTCTCGTCTCCCCCTCGGGACGACCCCCACCGTCAGGGTCGTCAGGATCGTCGGGGTCGTCACGTGAATGTGAGGATTGGGCCTCGCCTGGGTTCGTTGGGTTGAATGGAAGTTCCAGACGTCTGAGTACCTCCGCTTCATATGTGGTCAGCTTCGGCGCAGTGCGGAGTCTGTCCAGTAGAACGTCAATGAGTTCGGAGATTGGGACGTTCCACGGCCCACCGTCAGCGTCAGGAGAGGGTGTGGAGTGGGGGGTAGCATCTTCGGTGACGGGGGCTTTCCCTTTGTCTCGAGAGGACGTCCCAATAGAGCTGTAGACTTGGCCCACGATCGTGTCCTCGAGATCCTTTCTGAGCTCAGCCAGGCGATCTTCCAGCCTTGCCTCCGTCACGAATGGGGAAAATAACCTGACGGAGTCACTAAGACGTTCCGTCGTCACAACATCAGTAGAGGGTACTGATGTGCCGCCTGTTTGCACAGGGCTTGAAAGACCGAGGCCACTTAGGCTCATCGTTGACATCAAAGCTGAGACAGGCTCAGATTGATGGCCCAAGGTCGTAGCTGCAGTGATGTCCACTACGTTGGGTCTTCCGCTCTGTTCCGTACTAGACTCTAGTACGGAGACATCATTGTAGCACCCGGGTCCTCCTAAGTATTGGAGGCCAATAATTTGCGTAAATGATGAATGCGATTACGTGCATTTAATGAAATTATTCTGTGCTCGTGTGAATTATGTGAAATTTACATGTTAAATGCGTGCTTAATTTATTTGGTGGAGATTGGTACTTTTAAATTGTGCCATGTGACTTCCAAATCTAATTAGGGATTTTGAAATTAGGATTAGGGAAATGGAGCTAATGATAAAATTTGGCTATAATTGTAGTTGGACTAGGATGGAACCCAAACTCAAGCCCAAAAATTTATAGGCTTAGTCCAAATATAACATAAATGGTCCAAGAAGTTATAATTCACAATTAGGCCCAAAATTGAACTCTAATATTGGCCCAAATTCTTAAATAAAAATCTTGGAGACAAAGCTCCTTAATTCAAGGGAAGATCACGTCAACATCTACATAACCCACCATACCTTTAATAACAAAATATCTACAACCCACTCTCACACTAAAAGGGAACGAAAGGAGAGAGAGAGGAGAAAATCGAACTAGAGCCTCGAAGAAGAAGGTATGAATATTCCTATTGTTCTCCAAGTTTCTAGCTTAGGATTTTAGTTTCCAAGTTTAGGATTTACTTGCTTAGGGTTAAATGTTCGTAAGGTATTCTAAGGAATTATGAAACAAGAAGATACCCACTTGCTAGGACTCACGCTATTCTAACTCTCGAAATTGTGTTCCAACCTTAGTTTAGTTTTTTTTAATTTCATGGTAACACGATTAGGACTTATTAAGCACGGAAAATAGGTCAGAACTTGCATTTTGTTAAGCTCAGATTTTTAGGATTTTTAGCAATTCCTATCGACTTTTAAAATGTTCTTGAGAAAAGTAACTTTTTGATCCTTAAAGCTAGTACATTGCGAATTGAAAAGTGTTTTAGAGGTGTTTTGCGAACCCACATATTTTGCAAATTAAGGGCCGAGGCATTTCGCGAACTCGGTTCGCGAACCCCATGTAACAAACGTTTGGCGAATTGAGGACTTTGCGAGTCCGGCAAACTAGGCCACTTCGCGAATCGAGCACTTCGCGAACTCAATGATCGCAAACCATTTCACGCGATGAAGATTGGCGAACCCAATTAATTGGCGAACTCATGTGTTTCGCGGGCTCAAGGCGGCAAATCCCATTTGGCGAATCCAAGGATTGCGACCCCAAAGGTTGGCGAACTCGGCGTTTTGCGAACTCGGCCACTTCGCGAAACTAAAAGAATTTGACTTCATGGGGCATGCAAACTTGGCGGGCCCTGTTTTGCGAACTCATACCCACTTCGCGGGCCGATCCTATTTGACGAACCCGTTTTGCGAATCGAGCCTTATGCAAGTTGGCGAGTCCATCTTTGCGAGCCCGACGTTTCGCGAATCCTGCCCAAGGTTCGCGAGTTCCACAAAATCTACGAATCCATTTGGCGAATCGAGCAGGAGTTTGCGAAATGCAAAAGAGAATTGCGAACTCGGTTTGCGAACCCGGCCCTACCACGCAAATGGATTCGCAAAACTAACTAGAAATTTCACGGGTAGGACAGTTCACGAACCCTAAAACCACGTGACGAGTTTTGTGAATTGGCTTCGCGAACTATACAGGCTTAGCTTGACGAACTCCATGAACCCGCGAACCCAATAATTAAGTAAAATAGTAATTCGATCGCGAATTAGGGTGCAATTCGCAAATCCTAGGTTTAAAAATATTATTTTTTTTTTGGAAAGGTTCCCGTGTGTATATATATAAATGGGTGAATATACATGATGGGTGAGAGTAAACACCTCTCACAAGCAACCAGTAACAGACTACTGGATTAACAAACAAATAAAGCCAATAAACCTAATAAACCCAAACCAGTACTCCCAAGCACAGCTAAGCTACCACGCCACACGCCATAGGCGACGTATGGCTGCTCTTTGAAGATCATACTTCGCCGAAGTACCACTTAGTCGCATGCAGACCATATCAACGACTGCAGCCACCAGCCTGTCAGGAGTCGTGATGATCCCTTCCTTCCATCGCTTATTACGTGCCTGCCAAATATGGTAAACCAAAGAAGCCAAGACATGACGATAAGCCGCTGAAATAAGATGGTTGCCTCGCCATTTCTTTGAAGCCCACAGAATGCCGTCAGCCCAGTCCCTATACGGCCATGACCAGCGGATGCGTTGCCTAAGCAGCCGAACACACTGACGAGAAAACCGACACTCGAAGTACAGGTGCTGAACCGTCTCATAGCGTAGCATGTTTAAAATACCTAAACCGTTGGGATAAATACCTTATTTGAGTTTCATTCCAACTGTGCTCATACTTGATTTCGAGGATAAAATACCTAAACCGTTGGGATAAATACCTTATTTGAGTTTCAAAATACCGATATTTATGAACGAAATACATGTCAATTGTGGTGAAACATCTAGGGCTAAAATGGTTGGTTCTCATGAAAAGATCTATCATGGAATGTATAATAATCATCACAAACACAAAAAGAACCTTTCCTACAACATTTCATTTTAACTAACTTGGATACTTGATTTGGAGGGTAAAATACCTAAATCGTTTAACAAGTACCTGATTTGCATACCAAATACCAATATTGATGAACGAAATACATATCAATGGGGACGATACATGTAAAGCTAAAGTGGTTGGTTCTCATGAAAAGATCAACTATGAATGAATATTAATCATCACAAACACAAAAAGAAGCTTTCCTACAACTTTTCCTTCCAACTGTGCTCATACTTGATTTCGAGGATAAAATACCTAAATCGTTGGGTACCTAATTTGAGTTTCATAATACCGATATTTATGAACGAAATACATGTCAATTGTTGGGATACATCTAAGGCTAAAATGGTTGGTTTTCATGAAAAGATCTATCATGGAATGTATATTACTCATAACAAACCCAAGAAGAAGCTTTCCCACAACTTTTCATTTTAACTAACTTGGATGCTTGATTTCGAGGGTAAAATACCTAAATCGTTTAAACAAGTACCTGATTTGCATACCAAATACTAATATTGATGAACGAAATACATGTCAATGGCGACGATACACCTATAGCTAAAATGGTTGGTACTCATGAAAAGATCAACTATGAATGAATATTAACCATCACAAACACAAAAAGAAGCTTTCCTAAAATTTTCATTCCAACTTTGCTCATACTTGATTTCGAGGATAAAATACCTAAATCCTTATGATAAATACCTAATTTGAGTTTCAATTTCCGATATTTATAAACGAAATACATGTCAATTGTGGTGATACATCTATGACTAAAATGGTTGGTTTTCATGAAAATATCTATCGTGGAATGCATATTAATCATTACAAACACAAAAAGAAGCTTTCCTACAACCATTCATTTTAACTACTTGATTTCGAGGGTAAAATACCTAAATCGTTTAAACAAGTACCTGATTTGCATACCAAATACCAATATTGATGAACGAAATACATGTCAATGGGGACGATACATCTAAAGCTAAAATGGTTGGTTCTCATGAAAAGATCAACTATGAATGAATATTAATAATCACAAACACAGAAAGAAGCTTTCCTACAACTTTTCATTCTAACTGTGCTTCATACTTGATTTCGAGGATAAAATACCTAAATCGTTGGGTACCTAATTTGAGTTTCATAATACCGATATTTATGAACGAAATACATGTCAATTGTTGGGATACATCTAAGGCTAAAATGGTTGGTTTTCATGAAAAGATCTATCATGGAATGTATATTACTCATAACAAACCCAAGAAGAAGCTTTCCTACAACTTTTCATTTTAACTAACTTGGATGCTTGATTTCGAGGGTAAAATACCTAAATCGTTTAAACAAGTACCTGATTTGCTTACCAAATACTAATATTGATGAACGAAATACATGTCAATTGGGACGATACATGTAAAGCTAAAGTGGTTGGTTCTCATGAAAAGATCAACTATGAATGAATATTAATCATCACAAACACAAAAAGAAGCTTTCCTAAAACTTTTCATTCCAAATTTGCTCATACTTGATTTCGAGGATAAAATACCTAAATCCTTGTGATAAATACCTAATTTGAGTTTCAATTACCGATATTTATGAACGAAATACATGTCAATTGTGGTGATACATCTATGACTAAAATGGTTGGTTTTCGTGAAAATATCTATCGTGGAATGCATATTAATCATCACAAACACAAAAGAAGCTTTCCTACAACCATAAATTTTAACTAACTTGGATACTTGATTTCGAGGGTAAAATACCAAAATCGTTTAAACAAGTACCTGATTTGCATACCAAATACCAATATTGATGAACGAAATACATGTCAATGGGGACGATACATCTAAAGCTAAAATGGTTGGTTCTCATGAAAAGATCAACTATGAATGGATATTAAGAATCACAAACACAAAAAGAAGCTTTCCTACAACTTTTCATTCTAACTGTGCTTCATACTTGATTTCGAGGATAAAATACCTTAATCGTTGGGTACCTAATTTGAGTTTCATAATACCAATATTTATGAACGAAATACATGTCAATTGTTGGGATACATCTAAGGCTAAAATGGTTGGTTTTCATGAAAAGATCTATCATGGAATGTATATTACTCATAACAAACCCAAGAAGTAGCTTTCCCACAACTTTTCATTTTAACTAACTTGGATGCTTGATTTCGAGGGTAAAATACCTAAATCGTTTAAACAAGTACCTGATTTGCATACCAAATACTAATATTGATGAACGAAATACATGTCAATGGCGACGATACACCTATTGCTAAAATGGTTGGTACTCATGAAAAGATCAACTATGAATGAATATTAATCATCACAAACACAAAAAGAAGCTTTCCTAAAACTTTTCATTCCAACTTTGCTCATACTTGATTTCGAGGATAAAATACCTAAATCCTTATGATAAATACCTAATTTGAGTTTCAATTACCAATACTTATGAACGAAATACATGTCAATTGTGGTGATACATCTATGACTAAAATGGTTGGTTTTCATGAAAATATCTATCGTGGAATGCATATTAATCATCACAAACACAAAAAGAAGCTTTCCTACAACCATTCATTTTAACTAACTTGGATACTTGATTTCGAGGGTAAAATACCTAAATCGTTTAAACAAGTACCTGATTTGTATACCAAATACCAATATTGATGAACGAAATACATGTCAATGGGGACGATACATCTAAAGCTAAAATGGTTGGTTCTCATGAAAAGATCAACTATGAATGAATATTAATAATCACAAACACAAAAAGAAGCTTTCCTACAACTTTTCATTCTAACTGTGCTTCATACTTGATTTCGAGGATAAAATACCTAAATCGTTTGGATAATTAATTGAGTTTCATAATACCGATATCTATGAACTAAATATATGCCAATTGGGGTGATACACTAAAGCTAAAATTGTTGGTTTTCATGAATAGATCGATCATGGAATGTATATTAATCATCACAAACACAAAAAGAATCTTTCCCACAACTTTTCATTTTAACTAACTTGGATACTTGATTTCTAGGGTAAAATACCTAAATCATTTAAACAAGTACCTGATTTGCATACCAAATACCAATATTGATGAACGAAATACATGTCAATGGGGACGATACATCTAAAGCTAAAATGGTTGGTTCTCATGAAAATATCAACTATGAATGAATATTAATCATCACAAACACAAAAAGAAGCTTTCCTACAACTTTTCATTCCAACTGTGCTCATACTTGATTTCGAGGATAAAATACCTAAACCGTTGGGATAAATACCTTATTTGAGTTTCAAAATACCGATATTTATGAACGAAATACATGTCAATTGTGGTGAAACATCTAAATGGTTGGTTCTCATGAAAAGATCTATCATGGAATGTATAATAATCATCACAAACACAAAAAGAACCTTTCCTACAACATTTCATTTTAACTAACTTGGATACTTGATTTGGAGGGTAAAATACCTAAATCGTTTAAACAAGTACCTGATTTGCATACCAAATACCAATATTGATGAACGAAATACATGTCAATGGGGACGATACATCTAAAGCTAAAATGGCTGGTTCTCATGAAAAGATCAACTATGAATGAATATTAATAATCACAAACACAAAAAGAAGCTTTCCTACAACTTTTCATTCTAACTGTGCTTCATACTTGATTTCGTGGATAAAATACCTAAATCGTTGGGTACCTAATTTGAGTTTCATAATACCGATATTTATGAACGAAATACATGTCAATTGTTGGGATACATCTAAGGCTAAAATGGTTGGTTTTCATGAAAAGATCTATCATGGAATGTATATTACTCATAACAAACCCAAGAAGAAGCTTTCCCACAACTTTTCATTTTAACTAACTTGGATGCTTGATTTCGAGGGTAAAATACCTAAATCGTTTAAACAAGTACCTGATTGCATACCAAATACTAATATTGATGAACGAAATACATGTCAATGGCGACGATACACCTATTGCTAAAATGGTTGGTACTCATGAAAAGATCAACTATGAATGAATATTAATCATCACAAACACAAAAAGAAGCTTTCCTAAAACTTTTCATTCCAACTTTGCTCATACTTGATTTCGAGGATAAAATACCTAAATCCTTATGATAAATACCTAATTTGAGTTTCAATTACCGATATTTATGAACGAAATACATGTCAATTGTGGTGATACATCTATGACTAAAATGGTTGGTTTTCATGAAAATATCTATCGTGGAATGCATATTAATCATCACAAACACAAAAAGAAGCTTTCCTACAACCATTCATTTTAACTAACTTGGATACTTGATTTCGAGGGTAAAATACCTAAATCGTTTAAACAAGTACCTGATTTGCATACCAAATACTAATATTGATGAACGAAATACATGTCAATGGCGACGATACACCTATTGCTAAAATGGTTGGTACTCATGAAAAGATCAACTATGAATGAATATTAATCATCACAAACACAAAAAGAAGCTTTCCTAAAACTTTTCATTCCAACTTTGCTCATACTTGATTTCGAGGATAAAATACCTAAATCCTTATGATAAATACCTAATTTGAGTTTCAATTACCGATATTTATGAACGAAATACATGTCAATTGTGGTGATACATCTATGACTAAAATGGTTGGTTTTCATGAAAATATCTATCGTGGAATGCATATTAATCATCACAAACACAAAAAGAAGCTTTCCTACAACCATTCATTTTAACTAACTTGGATACTTGATTTCGAGGGTAAAATACCTAAATCGTTTAAACAAGTACCTGATTTGCATACCAAATACCAATATTGATGAACGAAATACATGTCAATGGGGACGATACATCTAAAGCTAAAATGGTTGGTTCTCATGAAAAGATCAACTATGAATGAATATTAATAATCACAAACACAAAAAGAAGCTTTCCTACAACTTTTCATTCTAACTGTGCTTCATACTTGATTTCGAGGATAAAATACCTAAATCGTTGGGATAATTAATTGAGTTTCATAATACCGATATCTATGAACTAAATATATGCCAATTGGGGTGATACACTAAAGCTAAAATTGTTGGTTTTCATGAATAGATCGATCATGGAATGTATATTAATCATCACAAACACAAAAAGAATCTTTCCCACAACTATTCATTTTAACTAACTTGGATACTTGATTTCGAGGGTAAAATACCAAAATCGTTTAAACGAGTACCTGATTTGCATACCAAATACCAATATTGATGAACGAAATACATGTCAATGGGGACGATACATCTAAAGCTAAAATGGCTGGTTCTCATGAAAAGATCAACTATGAATGAATATTAATAATCACAAACACAAAAAGAAGCTTTCCTACAACTTTTCATTCTAACTGTGCTTCATACTTGATTTCGAGGATAAAATACCTAAATCGTTGGGTACCTAATTTGAGTTTCATAATACCGATATTTATGAACGAAATACATGTCAATTGTTGGGATACATCTAAGGCTAAAATGGTTGGTTTTCATGAAAAGATCTATCATGGAATGTATATTACTCATAACAAACCCAAGAAGAAGCTTTCCCACAACTTTTCATTTTAACTAACTTGGATGCTTGATTTCGAGGGTAAAATACCTAAATCGTTTAAACAAGTACCTGATTTGCATACCAAATACTAATATTGATGAACGAAATACATGTCAATGGCGACGATACACCTAAAGCTAAAATGGTTGGTTCTCATGAAAAGATCAACTATGAATGAATATTAATCATCACGAACACAAAAAGAAGCTTTCCTAAAACTTTTCATTCCAACTTTGCTCATACTTGATTTCGAGGATAAAATACCTAAATCCTTGTGATAAATACCTAATTTGAGTTTCAATTACCGATATTTATGAACGAAATACATGTCAATTGTGTTGATACATCTATGACTAAAATGGTTGGTTTTCATGAAAATATCTATCGTGGAATGCATATTAATCATCACAAACACAAAAAGAACTTTCCTACAACCATTCATTTTAACTAACTTGGATACTTGATTTCGAGGGTAAAATACCAAAATCGTTTAAACAAGTACCTGATTTGCATACCAAATACCAATATTGATGAACGAAATACATGTCAATGGGGACGATACATCTAAAGCTAAAATGGTTGGTTCTCATGAAAAGATCAACTATGAATGGATTAATAATCACAAACACAAAAAGAAGCTTTCCTACAACTTTTCATTCTAACTGTGCTTCATACTTGATTTCGAGGATAAAATACCTAAATCGTTGGGTACCTAATTTGAGTTTCATAATACCGATATTTATGAACGAAATACATGTCAATTGTTGGGATACATCTAAGGCTAAAATGGTTGGTTTTCATGAAAAGATCTATCATGGAATGTATATTACTCATAACAAACCCAAGAAGAAGCTTTCCCACAACTTTTCATTTTAACTAACTTGGATGCTTGATTTCGAGGGTAAAATACCTAAATCGTTTAAACAAGTACCTGATTTGCATACCAAATACTAATATTGATGAACGAAATACATGTCAATGGCGACGATACACCTATAGCTAAAATGGTTGGTACTCATGAAAAGATCAACTATGAATGAATATTAATCATCACAAACACAAAAAGAAGCTTTCCTAAAACTTTTCATTCCAACTTTGCTCATACTTGATTCCGAGGATAAAATACCTAAATCCTTGTGATAAATACCTAATTTGAGTTTCAATTACCGATATTTATGAACGAAATACATGTCAATTGTGGTGATACATCTATGACTAAAATGGTTGGTTTTCATGAAAATATCTATCGTGGAATGCATATTAATCATCACAAACACAAAAAGAAGCTTTCCTACAACCATTCATTTTAACTAACTTGGATACTTGATTTCGAGGGTAAAATACCAAAATCGTTTAAACAAGTACCTGATTTGCATACCAAATACCAATATTGATGAACGAAATACATGTCAATGGGGACGATACATCTAAAGCTAAAATGGCTGGTTCTCATGAAAAGATCAACTATGAATGAATATTAATAATCACAAACACAAAAAGAAGCTTTCCTACAACTTTTCATTCTAACTGTGCTTCATACTTGATTTCGAGGATAAAATACCTAAATCGTTGGGTACCTAATTTGAGTTTCATAATACCGATATTTATGAACGAAATACATGTCAATTGTTGGATACATCTAAGGCTAAAATGGTTGGTTTTCATGAAAAGATCTATCATGGAATGTATATTACTCATAACAAACCAAGAAGAAGCTTTCCCACAACTTTTCATTTTAACTAACTTGGATGCTTGATTTCGAGGGTAAAATACCTAAATCGTTTAAACAAGTACCTGATTTGCATACCAAATACTAATATTGATGAACGAAATACATGTCAATGGCGACGATACACCTATTGCTAAAATGGTTGGTACTCATGAAAAGATCAACTATGAATGAATATTAATCATCACAAACACAAAAAGAAGCTTTCCTAAAACTTTTCATTCCAACTTTGCTCATACTTGATTTCGAGGATAAAATACCTAAATCCTTATGATAAATACCTAATTTGAGTTTCAATTACCGATATTTATGAACGAAATACATGTCAATTGTGGTGATACATCTATGACTAAAATGGTTGGTTTTCATGAAAATATCTATCGTGGAATGCATATTAATCATCACAAACACAAAAAGAAGCTTTCCTACAACCATTCATTTTAACTAACTGGATACTTGATTTCGAGGGTAAAATACCTAAATCGTTTAAACAAGTACCTGATTTGCATACCAAATACCAATATTGATGAACGAAATACATGTCAATGGGGACGATACATCTAAAGCTAAAATGGTTGGTTCTCATGAAAAGATCAACTATGAATGAATATTAATAATCACAAACACAAAAAGAAGCTTTCCTACAACTTTTCATTCTAACTGTGCTTCATACTTGATTTCGAGGATAAAATACCTAAATCGTTGGGATAATTAATTGAGTTTCATAATACCGATATCTATGAACTAAATACATGTCAATTGGGGTGATACACTAAAGCTAAAATTGTTGGTTTTCATGAAAAGATCTATCATGGAATGTATATTAATCATCACAAACACAAAAAGAATCTTTCCCACAACTATTCATTTTAACTAACTTGGATGCTTGATTTCGAGGGTAAAATACCAAAATCGTTTAAACAAGTACCTGATTTGCATACCAAATACCAATATTGATGAACGAAATACATGTCAATGGGGACGATACATCTAAAGCTAAAATGGTTGGTTCTCATGAAAAGATCAACTATGAATGAATATTAATAATCACAAACACAAAAAGAAGCTTTCCTACAACTTTTCATTCTAACTGTGCTTCATACTTGATTTCGAGGATAAAATACCTAAATCGTTGGGTACCTAATTTGAGTTTCATAATACCGATATTTATGAACGAAATACATGTCAATTGTTGGGATACATCTAAGGCTAAAATGGTTGGTTTTCATGAAAAGATCTATCATGGAATGTATATTACTCATAACAAACCCAAGAAGAAGCTTTCCCACAACTTTTCATTTTAACTAACTTGGATGCTTGATTTCGAGGGTAAAATACCTAAATCGTTTAAACAAGTACCTGATTTGCATACCAAATACTAATATTGATGAACGAAATACATGTCAATGGCGACGATACACCTATTGCTAAAATGGTTGGTACTCATGAAAAGATCAACTATGAATGAATATTAATCATCACAAACACAAAAAGAAGCTTTCCTAAAACTTTTCATTCCAACTTTGCTCATACTTGATTTCGAGGATAAAATACCTAAATCCTTATGATAAATACCTAATTTGAGTTTCAATTACCGATATTTATGAACGAAATACATGTCAATTGTGGTGATACATCTATGACTAAAATGGTTGGTTTTCATGAAAATATCTATCGTGGAATGCATATTAATCATCACAAACACAAAAAGAAGCTTTCCTACAACCATTCATTTTAACTAACTTGGATACTTGATTTCGAGGGTAAAATACCTAAATCGTTTAAACAAGTACCTGATTTGCATACCAAATACCAATATTGATGAACGAAATACATGTCAATGGGGACGATACATCTAAAGCTAAAATGGTTGGTTCTCATGAAAAGATCAACTATGAATGAATATTAATAATCACAAACACAAAAAGAAGCTTTCCTACAACTTTTCATTCTAACTGTGCTTCATACTTGATTTCGAGGATAAAATACCTAAATCGTTGGGATAATTAATTGAGTTTCATAATACCGATATCTATGAACTAAATATATGCCAATTGGGGTGATACACTAAAGCTAAAATTGTTGGTTTTCATGAATAGATCGATCATGGAATGTATATTAATCATCACAAACACAAAAAGAATCTTTCCCACAACTATTCATTTTAACTAACTTGGATACTTGATTTCGAGGGTAAAATACCAAAATCGTTTAAACGAGTACCTGATTTGCATACCAAATACCAATATTGATGAACGAAATACATGTCAATGGGGACGATACATCTAAAGCTAAAATGGCTGGTTCTCATGAAAAGATCAACTATGAATGAATATTAATCATCACAAACACAAAAAGAAGCTTTCCTACAACTTTTCATTCTAACTGTGCTTCATACTTGATTTCGAGGATAAAATACCTAAATCGTTGGGTACCTAATTTGAGTTTCATAATACCGATATTTATGAACGAAATACATGTCAATTGTTGGGATACATCTAAGGCTAAAATGGTTGGTTTTCATGAAAAGATCTATCATGGAATGTATATTACTCATAACAAACCCAAGAAGAAGCTTTCCCACAACTTTTCATTTTAACTAACTTGGATGCTTGATTTCGAGGGTAAAATACCTAAATCGTTTAAACAAGTACCTGATTTGCATACCAAATACTAATATTGATGAACGAAATACATGTCAATGGCGACGATACACCTAAAGCTAAAATGGTTGGTTCTCATGAAAAGATCAACTATGAATGAATATTAATCATCACGAACACAAAAAGAAGCTTTCCTAAAACTTTTCATTCCAACTTTGCTCATACTTGATTTCGAGGATAAAATACCTAAATCCTTGTGATAAATACCTAATTTGAGTTTCAATTACCGATATTTATGAACGAAATACATGTCAATTGTGTTGATACATCTATGACTAAAATGGTTGGTTTTCATGAAAATATCTATCGTGGAATGCATATTAATCATCACAAACACAAAAAGAACTTTCCTACAACCATTCATTTTAACTAACTTGGATACTTGATTTCGAGGGTAAAATACCAAAATCGTTTAAACAAGTACCTGATTTGCATACCAAATACCAATATTGATGAACGAAATACATGTCAATGGGGACGATACATCTAAAGCTAAAATGGTTGGTTCTCATGAAAAGATCAACTATGAATGGATTAATAATCACAAACACAAAAAGAAGCTTTCCTACAACTTTTCATTCTAACTGTGCTTCATACTTGATTTCGAGGATAAAATACCTAAATCGTTGGGTACCTAATTTGAGTTTCATAATACCGATATTTATGAACGAAATACATGTCAATTGTTGGGATACATCTAAGGCTAAAATGGTTGGTTTTCATGAAAAGATCTATCATGGAATGTATATTACTCATAACAAACCAAGAAGAAGCTTTCCCACAACTTTTCATTTTAACTAACTTGGATGCTTGATTTCGAGGGTAAAATACCTAAATCGTTTAAACAAGTACCTGATTTGCATACCAAATACTAATATTGATGAACGAAATACATGTCAATGGCGACGATACACCTATAGCTAAAATGGTTGGTACTCATGAAAAGATCAACTATGAATGAATATTAATCATCACAAACACAAAAAGAAGCTTTCCTAAAACTTTTCATTCCAACTTTGCTCATACTTGATTCCGAGGATAAAATACCTAAATCCTGTGATAAATACCTAATTTGAGTTTCAATTACCGATATTTATGAACGAAATACATGTCAATTGTGGTGATACATCTATGACTAAAATGGTTGGTTTTCATGAAAATATCTATCGTGGAATGCATATTAATCATCACAAACACAAAAAGAAGCTTTCCTACAACCATTCATTTTAACTAACTTGGATACTTGATTTCGAGGGTAAAATACCAAAATCGTTTAAACAAGTACCTGATTTGCATACCAAATACCAATATTGATGAACGAAATACATGTCAATGGGGACGATACATCTAAAGCTAAAATGGCTGGTTCTCATGAAAAGATCAACTATGAATGAATATTAATAATCACAAACACAAAAAGAAGCTTTCCTACAACTTTTCATTCTAACTGTGCTTCATACTTGATTTCGAGGATAAAATACCTAAATCGTTGGGTACCTAATTTGAGTTTCATAATACCGATATTTATGAACGAAATACATGTCAATTGTTGGGATACATCTAAGGCTAAAATGGTTGGTTTTCATGAAAAGATCTATCATGGAATGTATATTACTCATAACAAACCCAAGAAGAAGCTTTCCCACAACTTTTCATTTTAACTAACTTGGATGCTTGATTTCGAGGGTAAAATACCTAAATCGTTTAAACAAGTACCTGATTTGCATACCAAATACTAATATTGATGAACGAAATACATGTCAATGGCGACGATACACCTATAGCTAAAATGGTTGGTACTCATGAAAAGATCAACTATGAATGAATATTAATCATCACAAACACAAAAAGAAGCTTTCCTACAACTTTTCATTCCAACTGTGCTCATACTTGATTTCGAGGATAAAATACCTAAACCGTTGGGATAAATACCTTATTTGAGTTTCAAAATACCGATATTTATGAACGAAAAACATGTCAATTGTGGCGATACATCTAGGGCTAAAATGGTTGGTTTTCATGAAAAGATCTATCATGGAATGTATATAACTCATCACAAACCCAAAAAGAAGCTTTTCCCCAACTTTTCATTTTAACTAACTTGGATGCTTGATTTCGAGGGTAAAATACCTAAATCGTTTAAACAAGTACCTGATTTGCATACCAAATACTAATATTGATGAACGAAATACATGTCAATGGCGACGATACACCTAAAGCTAAAATGGTTGGTTCTCATGAAAAGATCAACTATTAATGAATATTAATCATCACAAACACAAAAAGAAGCTTTCCTAAAACTTTTCATTCCAACTTTGCTCATACTTGATTTCGAGGATAAAATACCTAAATCCTTGTGATAAATACCTAATTTGAGTTTCAATTACCGATATTTATGAACGAAATACATGTCAATTGTGTTGATACATCTATGACTAAAATGGTTGGTTTTCATGAAAATATCTATCGTGGAATGCATATTAATCATCACAAACACATAAAGAAGCTTTCCTACAACCATTCATTTTAACTAACTTGGATACTTGATTTCGAGGGTAAAATACCAAAATCGTTTAAACAAGTACCTGATTTGCATACCAAATACCAATATTGATGAACGAAATACATGTCAATGGGGACGATACATCTAAAGCTAAAATGGTTGGTTCTCATGAAAAGATCAACTATGAATGGATATTAATAATCACAAACACAAAAAGAAACTTTTCATTCTAACTGTGCTTCATACTTGATTTCGAGGATAAAATACCTAAATCGTTGGGTACCTAATTTGAGTTTCATAATACCGATATTTATGAACGAAATACATGTCAATTGTTGGGATACATCTAAGGCTAAAATGGTTGGTTTTCATGAAAAGATCTATCATGGAATGTATATTACTCATAACAAACCCAAGAAGAAGCTTTCCCACAACTTTTCATTTTAACTAACTTGGATGCTTGATTTCGAGGGTAAAATACCTAAATCGTTTAAACAAGTACCTGATTTGCATACCAAATACTAATATTGATGAACGAAATACATGTCAATGGCGACGATACACCTATTGCTAAAATGGTTGGTACTCATGAAAAGATCAACTATGAATGAATATTTATCATCACAAACACAAAAAGAAGCTTTCCTAAAACTTTTCATTCCAACTTTGCTCATACTTGATTTCGAGGATAAAATACCTAAATCCTTATGATAAATACCTAATTTGAGTTTCAATTACCGATATTTATGAACGAAATACATGTCAATTGTGGTGATACATCTATGACTAAAATGGTTGGTTTTCATGAAAATATCTATCGTGGAATGCATATTAATCATCACAAACACAAAAAGAAGCTTTCCTACAACCATTCATTTTAACTAACTTGGATACTTGATTTCGAGGGTAAAATACCAAAATCGTTTAAACAAGTACCTGATTTGCATACCAAATACCAATATTGATGAACGAAATACATGTCAATGGGGACGATACATCTAAAGCTAAAATGGTTGGTTCTCATGAAAAGATCAACTATGAATGAATATTAATAATCACAAACACAAAAAGAAGCTTTCCTACAACTTTTCATTCTAACTGTGCTTCATACTTGATTTCGAGGATAAAATACCTAAATCGTTGGGTACCTAATTTGAGTTTCATAATACCGATATTTATGAACGAAATACATGTCAATTGTTGGGATACATCTAAGGCTAAAATGGTTGGTTTTCATGAAAAGATCTATCATGGAATGTATATTAATCATCACAAACCAAAAAGAAGCTTTCCCACAACTTTTCATTTTAACTAACTTGGATACTTGATTTCGAGGGTAAAATACCTAAATCGTTTAAACAAGTACCTGATTTGCATACCAAATACCAATATTGATGAACGAAATACATGTCAATGGGGACGATACATCTAAAGCTAAAATGGTTGGTTCTCATGAAAAGATCAACTATGAATGAATATTAATCATCACAAACACAAAAAGAAGCTTTCCTACAACTTTTCATTCCAACTGTGCTCATACTTGATTTCGAGGATAAAATACCTAAATCGTTGGGATAAATACCTTATTTGAGTTTCAAAATACCGATATTTATGAACGAAAACATGTCAATTGTGGCGATACATCTAGGGCTAAAATGGTTGGTTTTCATGAAAAGATCTATCATGGAATGTATATAATCATCACAAACCCAAAAAGAAGCTTTTCCCCAACTTTTCATTTTAACTAACTTGGATGCTTGATTTCGAGGGTAAAATACCTAAATCGTTTAAACAAGTACCTGATTTGCATACCAAATACTAATATTGATGAACGAAATACATGTCAATGGCGACGATACACCTAAAGCTAAAATGGTTGGTTCTCATGAAAAGATCAACTATGAATGAATATTAATCATCACGAACACAAAAAGAAGCTTTCCTAAAACTTTTCATTCCAACTTTGCTCATACTTGATTTCGAGGATAAAATACCTAAATCGTTGTGATAAATACCTAATTTGAGTTTCAATTACCGATATTTATGAACGAAATACATGTCAATTGTGTTGATACATCTATGACTAAAATGGTTGGTTTTCATGAAAATATCTATCGTGGAATGCATATTAATCATCACAAACACAAAAAGAAGCTTTCCTACAACTTTCATTTTAACTAACTTGGATACTTGATTTCGAGGGTAAAATACCAAAATCGTTTAAACAAGTACCTGATTTGCATACCAAATACCAATATTGATGAACGAAATACATGTCAATGGGGACGATACATCTAAAGCTAAAATGGTTGGTTCTCATGAAAAGATCAACTATGAATGAATATTAATAATCACAAACACAAAAAGAAACTTTTCATTCTAACTGTGCTTCATACTTGATTTCGAGGATAAAATACCTAAATCGTTGGGTACCTAATTTGAGTTTCATAATACCGATATTTATGAACGAAATACATGTCAATTGTTGGGATACATCTAAGGCTAAAATGGTTGGTTTTCATGAAAAGATCTATCATGGAATGTATATTACTCATAACAAACCAAGAAGAAGCTTTCCCACAACTTTTCATTTTAACTAACTTGGATGCTTGATTTCGAGGGTAAAATACCTAAATCGTTTAAACAAGTACCTGATTTGCATACCAAATACTAATATTGATGAACGAAATACATGTCAATGGCGACGATACACCTATTGCTAAAATGGTTGGTACTCATGAAAAGATCAACTATGAATGAATATTAATCATCACAAACACAAAAAGAAGCTTTCCTAAAACTTTTCATTCCAACTTTGCTCATACTTGATTTCGAGGATAAAATACCTAAATCTTATGATAAATACCTAATTTGAGTTTCAATACCGATATTTATGAACGAAATACATGTCAATTGTGGTGATACATCTATGACTAAAATGGTTGGTTTTCATGAAAATATCTATCGTGGAATGATATTAATCATCACAAACACAAAAAGAAGCTTTCCTAACCATTCATTTTAACTAACTTGGATACTTGATTTCGAGGGTAAAATACCTAAATCGTTTAAACAAGTACCTGATTTGCATACCAAATACCAATATTGATGAACGAAATACATGTCAATGGGGACGATACATCTAAAGCTAAAATGGTTGGTTCTCATGAAAAGATCAACTATGAATGAATATTAATAATCACAAACACAAAAAGAAGCTTTCCTACAACTTTTCATTCTAACTGTGCTTCATACTTGATTTCGAGGATAAAATACCTAAATCGTTGGGATAATTAATTGAGTTTCATAATACCGATATTTATGAACTAAATACATGTCAATTGGGGTGATACACTAAAGCTAAAATTGTTGGTTTTCATGAAAGATCGATCATGGAATGTATATTAATCATCACAAACACAAAAAGAAGCTTTCCCACAACTTTTCATTTTAACTAACTTGGATACTTGATTTCGAGGGTAAAATACCTAAATCATTTAAACAAGTACCTGATTTGCATACCAAATACCAATATTGATGAACGAAATACATGTCAATGGGACGATACATCTAAAGCTAAAATGGTTGGTTCTCATGAAAATATCAACTATGAATGAATATTAATCATCACAAACACAAAAAGAAGCTTTCCTACAACTTTTCATTCCAACTGTGCTCATACTTGATTTCGAGGATAAAATACCTAAATCGTTGGGATAAATACCTTATTTGAGTTTCAAAATACCGATATTTATGAACGAAATACATGTCAATTGTGGTGATAACATCTAAATGGTTGGTTCTCATGAAAAGATCTATCATGGAATGTATATTAATCATCACAAACACAAAAAGAACCTTTCCTACAACTTTTCATTTTAACTAACTTGGATACTTGATTTCGAGGGTAAAATACCTAAATCGTTTAAACAAGTACCTGATTTGCATACCAAATACCAATATTGATGAACGAAATACATATCAATGGGGACGATACATGTAAAGCTAAAGTGGTTGGTTCTCATGAAAAGATCAACTATGAATGAATATTAATCATCACAAACACAAAAAGAAGCTTTCCTACACTTTTCATTCCAACTGTGCTCATACTTGATTTCGAGGATAAAATACCTAAATCGTTGGGTACCTAATTTGAGTTTCATATACCGATATTTATGAACGAAATACATGTCAATTGTTGGGATACATCTAAGGCTAAAATGGTTGGTTTTCATGAAAAGATCTATCATGGAATGTATATTACTCATCACAAACCCAAAGAAGCTTTCCCACAACTTTTCATTTTAACTAACTTGGATACTTGATTTCGAGGGTAAAATACCTAAATCGTTTAAACAAGTACCTGATTTGCATACCAAATACTAATATTGATGAACGAAATACATGTCAATGGCGACGATACACCTAAAGCTAAAATGGTTGGTTCTCATGAAAAGATCAACTATGAATGAATATTAATCATCACAAACACAAAAAGAAGCTTTCCTAAACTTTTCATTCCAACTTGCTCATACTTGATTTCGAGGATAAAATACCTAAATCGTTGTGATAAATACCTATTTGAGTTTCAAATACCGATATTTATGAACGAAATACATGTCAATTGTGGTGATACATCTATGGCTAAAATGGTTGGTTTTCATGAAAAGATCTATCGTGGAATGTATATTAATCATCACAAACACAAAAGAAGCTTTCCTACAACTTTCATTTTAACTAACTTGGATACTTGATTTCGAGGGTAAAATACCTAAATCGTTTAAACAAGTACCTGATTTGCATACCAAATACTAATATTGATGAACGAAATACATGTCAATGGCGACGATACACCTAAAGCTAAAATGGTTGGTTCTCATGAAAAGATCAACTATGAATGAATATTAATCATCACAAACACAAAAAGAAGCTTTCCTAAAACTTTTCATTCCAACTTTGCTCATACTTGATTTCGAGGATAAAATACCTAAATCGTTGTGATAAATACCTAATTTGAGTTTCAATTACCGATATTTATGAACGAAATACATGTCAATTGTGTTGATACATCTAAGGCTAAAATGGTTGGTTTTCATGAAAAGATCTATCATGGAATGTATATTAATCATCACAAACAAAAGAAGAAGCTTCCTACAACTTTTCATTTTAACTAACTTGGATACTTGATTTCGAGGGTAAAATACCTAATCGTTTAAACAAGTACCTGATTTGCATACCAAATACCAATATTGATGAACGAAATACATGTCAATGGGGACGATACATGTAAAGCTAAAGTGGTTGGTTCTCATGAAAATATCAACTATGAATGAATATTAATCATCACAAACACAAAAAGAAGCTTTCCTACAACTTTTCATTCCAACTGTGCTCATACTTGATTTCGAGGATAAAATACCTAAATCGTTGGGATAAATACCTTATTTGAGTTTCAAAATACCGATATTTATGAACGAAATACATGTCAATTGTGGCGATACATCTAAGGCTAAAATGGTTGGTTTTCATGAAAAGATCTATCATGGAATGTATATTAATCATCACAAACACAAAAAGAAGCTTTCTACAACTTTTCTTTTAACTAACTTGGATACTTGATTTCGAGGGTAAAATACCTAAATCGTTTAAACAAGTACCTGATTTGCATACCAAATACCAATATTGATGAACGAAATACATGTCAATGGGGACGATACATCTAAAGCTAAAGTGGTTGGTTCTCATGAAAATATCAACTTTGAATGAATATTAATCATCACAAACACAAAAAGAAGCTTTCCTACAACTTTTCATTCCAACTGTGCTCATACTTGATTTCGAGGATAAAATACCTAAATCGTTGGGATATAAATACCTTATTTGAGTTTCATAATACCGATATTTATGAACGAAATACATGTCAATTGTGGTGATACATCTATGGCTAAAATGGTTGGTTTTCATGAAAATATCTATCATGGAATGTATATTAATCATCACAAACACAAAAAAGAAGCTTTCCTACAACTTTTCATTTTAACTAACTTGGATACTTGATTTCGAGGGTAAAATACCTAAATCGTTTAAAAAGTACCTGATTTGCATACCAAATACTATTATTGATGAACGAAATACATGTCAATGGCGACGATACATCTAAAGCTAAATGGTTGGTTCTCATGAAAAGATCAACTATGAATGAATATTAATCATCACAAACACAAAAAGAAGCTTTCCTACAACTTTCATTCCAACTTTGCTCATACTTGATTTCGAGGATAAAATACCTAAATCGTTGTGGATAAATACCTAATTTGAGTTTCAAATACCGATATTTATGAACGAAATACATGTCAATTGTGTGATACATCTATTACTAAAATGGTTGGTTTTCATGAAAAGATCTATCATGGAATGTATATTAATCATCACAAACACAAAAAGAAGCTTTCCTACAACTTTTCATTTTAACTAACTTGGATACTTGATTTCGAGGGTAAAATACCTAAATCGTTTAAACAAGTACCTGATTTGCATACCAAATACCAATATTGATGAACGAAATACATGTCCATGGGGACGATACATGTAAAGCTAAAGTGGTTGGTTCTCATGAAAATATCAACTTTGAATGAATATTAATCATCACAAACACAAAAAGAAGCTTTCCTACAACTTTCCATTCCAACTGTGCTCATACTTGATTTCGAGGATAAAATACCTAAATCGTTGGGATAAATACCTTATTTGAGTTTCAAAATACCGATATTTATGAACGAAATACATGTCAATTGTGGCGATACATCTAAGGCTAAAATGGTTGGTTTTCATGAAAAGATCTATCATGGAATGTATATTAATCATCACAAACACAAAAAGAAGCTTTCCTACAACTTTTCCTTTAACTAACTTGGATACTTGATTTGAGGGTAAAATACCTAAATCGTTTAAACAAGTACCTGATTTGCATACCAAATACCAATATTGATGAACGAAATACATGTCAATGGGGACGATACATGTAAAGTTAAAGTGGTTGGTTCTCATGAAAAGATCAACTATGAATGAATATTAATCATCACAAACACAAAAAGAAGCTTTCCTACAACTTTTCATTCCAACTGTGCTCATACTTGATTTCGAGGATAAAATACCTAAATCGTTGGGATATAAATACCTTATTTGAGTTTCAAATACCGATATTTATGAACGAAATACATGTCAATTGTGGCGATACATCTAAGGCTAAAATGGTTGGTTTTCATGAAAAGATCTATCATGGAATGTATATTAATCATCACAAACACAAAAAGAAGCTTTCCTACAACTTTTCCTTTTAACTAACTTGGATACTTGATTTGGAGGGTAAAATACCTAAATCGTTTAAACAAGTACCTGATTTGCATACCAAATACCAATATTGATGAACGAAATACATGTCAATGGGGACGATACATGTAAAGCTAAAGTGGTTGGTTCTCATGAAAATATCAACTATGAATGAATATTAATCATCACAAACACAAAAAGAAGCTTTCCTACAACTTTTCATTCCAACTGTGCTCATACTTGATTTCGAGGATAAAATACCTAAATCGTTGGGATAAATACTTATTTGAGTTTCAAAATACCGATATTTATGAACGAAATACATGTCAATTGTGGCGATTATCTAAGGCTAAAATGGTTGGTTTTCATGAAAGATCTATCATGGAATGTATATTAATCATCACAAACACAAAAAGAAGCTTTCCTACAACTTTCATTTTAACTAACTTGGATACTTGATTTCGAGGGTAAAATACCTAAATCGTTTAAACAAGTACCTGATTTGCATACCAAATACCAATATTGATGAACGAAATACATGTCAATGGGGACGATACATGTAAAGCTAAAGTGGTTGGTTCTCATGAAAAGATCAACTATGAATGAATATTAATCATCACAAACACAAAAAGAAGCTTTCCTACAACTTTTCATTCCAACTGTGCTCATACTTGATTTCGAGGATAAAATACCTAAATCGTTGGGATATAAATACCTTATTTGAGTTTCATAATACCGATATTTATGAACGAAATACATGTCAATTGTGGTGATACATCTATGACTAAAATGGTTGGTTTTCATGAAAATATCTATCGTGGAATGCATATTAATCATCACAAACACAAAAAGAAGCTTTCCTACAACCATTCATTTTAACTAACTTGGATACTTGATTTCGAGGGTAAAATACCTAAATCGTTTAAACAAGTACCTGATTTGCATACCAAATACTAATATTGATGAACGAAATACATGTCAATGGCGACGATACACCTAAAGCTAAAATGGTTGGTTCTCATGAAAAGATCAACTATGAATGAATATTAATCATCACAAACACAAAAAGAAGCTTTCCTAAAACTTTCATTCCAACTTTGCTCATACTTGATTTCGAGGATAAAATACCTAAATCCTTGTGTTAAATACCTAATTTGAGTTTCAACTACCGATATTTATGAACGAAATACATGTCAATTGTGTTGATACATCTATTACTAAAATGGTTGGTTTTCATGAAAAGATCTATCATGGAATGTATATTAATCATCACAAACACAAAAGAAGATTTCCTACAACTTTTCATTTTAACTAACTTGGATACTTGATTTCGAGGGTAAAATACCTAAATCGTTTAAACAAGTACCTGATTTGCATACCAAATACCAATATTGATGAACGAAATACATGTCCATGGGGACGATACATCTAAAGCTAAAGTGGTTGGTTCTCATGAAAATATCAACTTGAATGAATATTAATCATCACAAACACAAAAAGAAGCTTTCCTACAACTTTTCATTCCAACTGTGCTCATACTTGATTTCGAGGATAAAATACCTAAATCGTTGGGATAAATACCTTATTTGAGTTTCAAAATACCGATATTTATGAACGAAATACATGTCAATTGTGGCGATACATCTAAGGCTAAAATGGTTGGTTTTCATGAAAAGATCTATCATGGAATGTATATTAATCATCACAAACACAAAAAGAAGCTTTCCTACAACTTTTCCTTTTAACTAACTTGGATACTTGATTTGGAGGGTAAAATACCTAAATCGTTTAAACAAGTACCTGATTTGCATACCAAATACCAATATTGATGAACGAAATACATGTCAATGGGGACGATACATGTAAAGTTAAAGTGGTTGGTTCTCATGAAAAGATCAACTATGAATGAATATTAATCATCACAAACACAAAAAGAAGCTTTCCTACAACTTTTCATTCCAACTGTGCTCATACTTGATTTCGAGGATAAAATACCTAAATCGTAGGGATATAAATACCTTATTTGAGTTTCAAAATATCGATATTTATGAACGAAATACATGTCAATTGTGGCGATACATCTAAGGCTAAAATGGTTGGTTTTCATGAAAAGATCTATCATGGAATGTATATTAATCATCACAAACACAAAAGAAGCTTTCCTACAACTTTTCTTTTAACTAACTTGGATACTTGATTTGGAGGGTAAAATACCTAAATCGTTTAAACAAGTACCTGATTTGCATACCAAATACCAATATTGATGAACGAAATACATGTCCATGGGGACGATACATGTAAAGCTAAAGTGGTTGGTTCTCATGAAAATATCAACTTTGAATGAATATTAATCATCACAAACACAAAAAGAAGCTTTCCTACAACTTTTCATTCCAACTGTGCTCATACTTGATTTCGAGGATAAAATACCTAAATCGTTGGGATAAATACCTTATTTGAGTTTCAAAATACCGATATTTATGAACGAAATACATGTCAATTGTGGCGATTATCTAAGGCTAAAATGGTTGGTTTTCATGAAAAGATCTATCATGGAATGTATATTAATCATCACAAACACAAAAAGAAGCTTTCCTACAACTTTTCCTTTTAACTAACTTGGATACTTGATTTGGAGGGTAAAATACCTAAATCGTTTAAACAAGTACCTGATTTGCATACCAAATACCAATATTGATGAACGAAATACATGTCAATGGGGACGATACATGTAAAGCTAAAGTGGTTGGTTCTCATGAAAAGATCAACTATGAATGAATATTAATCATCACAAACACAAAAAGAAGCTTTCCTACAACTTTTCATTCCAACTGTGCTCATACTTGATTTCGAGGATAAAATACCTAAATCGTTGGGATATAAATACCTTATTTGAGTTTCAAATACCGATATTTATGAACGAAATACATGTCAATTGTGGCGATACATCTAAGGCTAAAATGGTTGGTTTTCATGAAAAGATCTATCATGGAATGTATATTAATCATCACAAACACAAAAAGAAGCTTTCCTACAACTTTTCTTTTAACTAACTTGGATACTTGATTTGGAGGGTAAAATACCTAAATCGTTTAAACAAGTACCTGATTTGCATACCAAATACAATATTGATGAACGAAATACATGTCAATGGGGACGATACATGTAAAGCTAAAGTGGTTGGTTCTCATGAAAAGATCAACTATGAATGAATATTAATCATCACAAACACAAAAAGAAGCTTTCCTACAACTTTTCATTCCAACTGTGCTCATACTTGATTTCGAGGATAAAATACCTAAATCGTTGGGATATAAATACCTTATTTGAGTTTCAAAATACCGATATTTATGAACGAAATACATGTCAATTGTGGCGATACATCTAAGGCTAAAATGGTTGGTTTTCATGAAAAGATCTATCATGGAATGTATATTAATCATCACAAACACAAAAGAAGCTTTCCTACAACTTTTCCTTTTAACTAACTTGGATACTTGATTTGGAGGGTAAAATACCTAAATCGTTTAAACAAGTACTTGATTTGCATACCAAATACAATATTAATGAACGAAATACATGTCAATGGGGACGATACATGTAAAGCTAAAGTGGTTGGTTCTCATGAAAAGATCAACTATGAATGAATATTAATCATCACAAACACAAAAAGAAGCTTTCCTACAACTTTTCCTTCCAACTGTGTTCATACTTGATTTCGAGGATAAAATACCTAAATCGTTGGGTACCTAATTTGAGTTTCATAATACCGACATTTATGAACGAAATACATGTCAATTGTTGGGATACATCTAAGGCTAAAATGGTTGGTTTTCATGAAAAGACCTATCATGGAATGTATATTATCATAACAAACCCAAGAAGAAGCTTTCCCACAATTTTCATTTTAACTAACTTGGATACTTGATTTCGAGGGTAAAATACCTAAATCGTTTAAACAAGTACCTGATTTGCATACCAAATACTAATATTGATGAACGAAATACATGTCAATGGCGACGATACACCTATAGCTAAAATGGTTGGTACTCATGAAAAGATCAACTATGAATGAATATTAATCATCACAAACACAAAAAGAAGCTTTCCTAAAACTTTCATTCCAACTTGCTCATACTTGATTTCGAGGATAAAATACCTAAATCCTTGTGATAAATACCTAATTTGAGTTTCAATACCGATATTTATGAACGAAATACATGTCAATTGTGGTGATACATCTATGACTAAAATGGTTGGTTTTCATGAAAATATCTATCGTGGAATGCATATTAATCATCACAAACACAAAAAGAAGCTTTCCTACAACCATTCATTTTAACTAACTTGTATACTTGATTTCGAGGGTAAAATACCTAAATCGTTTAAACAAGTACCTGATTTGCATCTAAAGCTAAAATGGGGACGATACATCTAAAGCTAAAATGGTTGGTTCTCATGAAAAGATCAACTATGAATGAATATTAATAATCACAAACACAAAAAGAAGCTTTCCTACAACTTTCATTCTAACTGTGCTTCATACTTGATTTCGAGGATAAAATACCTAAATCGTTGGGATAATTATTTGAGTTTCATAATACCGATATCTATGAACTAAATATATGCCAATTGGGGTGATACACTAAAGCTAAAATGGTTGGTTTTCATGAATAGATCGATCATGGAATGTATATTAATCATCACAAACACAAAAAGAATCTTTCCCACAACTATTCATTTTAACTAACTTGGATACTTGATTTCGAGGGTAAAATACCTAAATCATTTAAACAAGTACCTGATTTGCATACCAAATACCAATATTGATGAACGAAATACATGTCAATGGGGACGATACATCTAAAGCTAAAATGGTTGGTTCTCATGAAAATATCAACTATGAATGAATATTAATCATCACAAACACAAAAAGAAGCTTTCCTACAACTTTTCATTCCAACTGTGCTCATACTTGATTTCGAGGATAAAATACCTAAATCGTTGGGATAAATACCTTATTTGAGTTTCAAAATACCGATATTTATGAACGAAAACATGTCAATTGTGGCGATACATCTAGGGCTAAAATGGTTGGTTTTCATGAAAAGATCTATCATGGAATGTATATAACTCATCACAAACCCAAAAAGAAGCTTTTCCCCAACTTTTCATTTTAACTAACTTGGATGCTTGATTTCGAGGGTAAAATACCTAAATCGTTTAAACAAGTACCTGATTTGCATACCAAATACTAATATTGATGAACGAAATACATGTCAATGGCGACGATACACCTAAAGCTAAAATGGTTGGTTCTCATGAAAAGATCGACTATGAATGAATATTAATCATCACGAACACAAAAAGAAGCTTTCCTAAACTTTTCATTCCAACTTTGCTCATACTTGTTTTCGAGGATAAAATACCTAAATCCTTGTGATAAATACCTAATTTGAGTTTCAATACCGATATTATGAACGAAATACATGTCAATTGTGTGATACATCTATGACTAAAATGGTTGGTTTTCATGAAAAGATCTATCGTGGAATGCATATTAATCATCACAAACACAAAAAGAAGCTTTCCTACAACCATTCATTTTAACTAACTTGGATACTTGATTTCGAGGGTAAAATACCAAATCGTTTAAACAAGTACCTGATTTGCATACCAAATACCAATATTGATGAACGAAATACATGTCAATGGGGACGATACATCTAAAGCTAAAATGGTTGGTTCTCATGAAAAGATCAACTATGAATGGATATTAATAATCACAAACACAAAAAGAAGCTTTCCTACAACTTTTCATTCTAACTGTGCTTCATACTTGATTTCGAGGATAAAATACCTAAATCGTTGGGTACCTAATTTGAGTTTCATAATACCGATATTTATGAACGAAATACATGTCAATTGTTGGGATACATCTAAGTCTAAAATGGTTGGTTTTCATGAAAAGATCTATCATGGAATGTATATTACTCATAACAAACCCAAGAAGAAGCTTTCCCACAACTTTTCATTTTAACTAACTTGGATGCTTGATTTCGAGGGTAAAATACCTAAATCGTTTAAACAAGTACCTGATTTGCATACCAAATACTAATATTGATGAACGAAATACATGTCAATGGCGACGATACACCTATTGCTAAAATGGTTGGTACTCATGAAAAGATCAACTATGAATGAATATTAATCATCACAAACACAAAAAGAAGCTTTCCTAAAACTTTTCATTCAACTTTGCTCATACTTGATTTCGAGGATAAAATACCTAAATCCTTATGATAAATACCTAATTTGAGTTTCAATTACCGATATTTATGAACGAAATACATGTCAATTGTGGTGATACATCTATGGACTAAAATGGTTGGTTTTCATGAAAATATCTATCGTGGAATGCATATTAATCATCACAAACACAAAAAGAAGCTTTCCTACAACCATTCATTTTAACTAACTTGTATACTTGATTTCGAGGGTAAAATACCTAAATCGTTTAAACAAGTACCTGATTTGCATACCAAATACCAATATTGATGAACGAAATACATGTCAATGGGGACGATACATCTAAAGCTAAAATGGTTGGTTCTCATGAAAAGATCAACTATGAATGAATATTAATAATCACAAACACAAAAAGAAGCTTTCCTACAACTTTTCATTCTAACTGTGCTTCATACTTGATTTCGAGGATAAAATACCTAAATCGTTGGGATATTATTTGAGTTTCATAATACCGATATCTATGAACTAAATATATGCCAATTGGGGTGATACACTAAAGCTAAAATGTTGGTTTTCATGAATAGATCGATCATGGAATGTATATTAATCATCACAAACACAAAAAGAAGCTTTCCACAACTATTCATTTAACTAACTTGGATACTTGATTTCGAGGGTAAAATACCTAAATCATTTAAACAAGTACTGATTTGCATACCAAATACCAATATTGATGAACGAAATACATGTCAATGGGGACGATACATCTAAAGCTAAAATGGTTGGTTCTCATGAAAATATCAACTATGAATGAATATTAATCATCACAAACACAAAAAGAAGCTTTCCTACAACTTTTCATTCCAACTGTGCTCATACTTGATTTCGAGGATAAAATACCTAAACCGTTGGGATAAATACCTTATTTGAGTTTCAAAATACCGATATTTATGAACGAAATACATGTCAATTGTGGTGAAACATCTAAATGGTTGGTTCTCATGAAAAGATCTATCATGGAATGTATATTAATCATCACAAATACAAAAAGAACCTTTCCTACAACATTTCATTTTAACTAACTTGGATACTTGATTTGGAGGGTAAAATACCTAAATCGTTTAAACAAGTACCTGATTTGCATACCAAATACCAATATTGATGAACGAAATACATATCAATGGGGACGATACATGTAAAGCTAAAGTGGTTGGTTCTCATGAAAAGATCAACTATGAATGAATATTAATCATCACAAACACAAAAAGAAGCTTTCCTACACCTTTTCCTTCCAACTGTGCTCATACTTGATTTCGAGGATAAAATACCTAAATCGTTGGGTACCTAATTTGAGTTTCATAATACCGACATTTATGAACGAAATACATGTCAATTGTTGGGATACATCTAAGGCTAAAATGGTTGGTTTCATGAAAAGATCTATCATGGAATGTATATTACTCATAACAAACCAAGAAGAAGCTTTCCCACAACTTTTCATTTTAACTAACTTGGATGCTTGATTTCGAGGGTAAAATACCTAATCGTTTAAACAAGTACCTGATTTGCATACCAAATACTAATATTGATGAACGAAATACATGTCAATGGCGACGATACACCTATAGCTAAAATGGTTGGTACTCATGAAAAGATCAACTATGAATGAATATTAATCATCACAAACACAAAAAGAAGCTTTCCTAAAACTTTTCACTCCAACTTTGCTCATACTTGATTTCGAGGATAAAATACCTAAATCCTTGTGATAAATACCTAATTTGAGTTTCAATTACCGATATTTATGAACGAAATACATGTCATTGTGGTGATACATCTATGACTAAAATGGTTGGTTTTCATGAAAATATCTATCGTGAATGCATATTAATCATCACAAACACAAAAAGAAGCTTTCCTACAACCATTCATTTTAACTAACTTGGATACTTGATTTCGAGGGTAAAATACCAAATCGTTTAAAACAAGTACCTGATTTGCATACCAAATACCAATATTGATGAACGAAATACATGTCAATGGGGACGATACATCTAAAGCTAAAATGGTTGGTTCTCATGAAAAGATCAACTATGAATGAATATTAATAATCACAAACACAAAAAGAAGCTTTCCTAAAACTTTCATTCTAACTGTGCTTCATACTTGATTTCGAGGATAATACCTAAATCGTTGGGTACCTAATTTGAGTTTCATAATACCGATATTTATGAACGAAATACATGTCAATTGTTGGGATACATCTAAGGCTAAAATGGTTGGTTTTCATGAATAGATCGATCATGGAATGTATATTAATCATCACAAACAAAAAGAATCTTTTTTTTTTTTTTTTTTTTTTTTTTTTTTTTTGAAAACGTCAGTAAAATTAAGGACAAATGTTTGGGTACATCATAGAGAGAACGCTACCAAGCTATACGCCAAATCCTACGCAAAGATAACAACTGTAACTGATATCTCAATGCTACCATACATAGACGCATACGAATCAAATGGAGGATGTCTTCAATAAGTAGCTCAGCTGTCCGCGAACAGCCCTCCTTCCACCTCCGATTTCGCTCCAACCAAAGGTGATAGACCAAGGATGCCAACAGATGTCGATATGCAGCCTTATGTAGGTGGCGACCCCGCCAACGTCTAGCAGCCCAGTTAAGGCCACTTGACCACTCCCTATAAGGCCAATGGAACCGTACCTTGCGCTTGAGCAGCCCTAAGCAAGTCTGTGAAAAAGGACAGTCAAATAGGAGATGTTGTGTGGTTTCATTGGCCTCAGCACATAGCACACACTCCGTCGTCCCGCCGCCGCAGCTATCCACGCCTTGTCTCTCGTCGCCCATCGATCACGAATCGCCAACCATAGTATGAAGTCATGGCGCGGGATGCTCAGACAGCCTCCAAGCAGTACAGCCCACCCCACGCGCGGACGTGATAGTCTCAGCACATTACGGGCCGATCGCGTGGTAAAGGTACCATCCGGCGTGGCAGTCCAACGGATGGAATCACAAGAAAATGGCTGGACTGGCGGGAGACCGGGCAGAATCTCGAGGCATTCAGCTGATGTTAGGGCTGGCCAGTGCCAGCCATTCTCATCGATAACCGCGCTGAGGCGGGAATCAAGGGGCAGCCCCATCACCATCGGCCCTCGTGGAAATCGCTCTATTAATGGCGCATCAGTCAACCATGGATCGAGCCACATCAGGATCGTCTCCCGTTGCCCACTCGAAACTGCACCAGACTTCGGAAGAGAGGACGCAATTTGAGCAGCTTGTTCCAAATCCACGCAGCGCGAGGGGACGGCTTTGCACACCATAAAGACTGGGTCATCAATCGTGTGCATAGCAGCCACTGTACCCCATATCGACCCACTGTCTCGTGTGGCCAGGCGCCATAACTGTTTGAGCAGCATAGCCCGGTTGTCGACCTCTAAGGATCGTAGGCCAAGACCGCCCTCTACTTTTGGGAGACAAACATCAGTCCACGCCACCTTCGCTGAACCCGCCCAAAGGAACTTCCTAATTTTCTTCTCAATTTCCCGTAGAACCCCTTTGGGTAAGAGGAAAACAGCAGCCCAATAGATGTGGATAGATAGCAGTATGGACTGGGTCAACTGTAACCGCCCGGCATACGATAAGGACCGGTTCAGCCACGCCCCCAACCGTCGGTCCACACTCTGAAGTAGTGGTAGGCAGTCATGGGATGTCAGTCGCGAGGTGATTAGAGGCACTCCTAGATACCGCACCGGTAAGTGTCCGAGAGGGAATCCCATAATCGCCTGAAGCGCTGAGGATAAGGCTCCAGCTCGCTTTGACAGGAACATTTCACTTTTCTGCAGATTGGCCCTCAATCCCGACAGTTGAGCAAACTCTTCCAGCCCATCTTTGAGGAGGCTGACCGACGTGGTGTCCGCGTGGGAGAACAAGAGAAGATCGTCCGCGAAGGTTAGCATAAACAACGACAGAGGTTCACAGCGCCAGTGGAAGCGAAAACCACTCCCCTCGCCTGTCCTCTGTCTCAAAATTCCATGCAGCACCTCCATGACTAGTGTAAACAAGTACGGTGAGATCGGGTCGCCTTGCCGTAAACCCCGCCGCCCTGCAAAGAACCCTCTCGAGCAGCCGTTGATGTTGATAGAAAACTTCGTGGTGGTAATGCAAGTCTGAATCCAGCCAATAAACTTGGGATGGAAGTGCAGCCCGCGCAAGACTGCCACAATGAAGTCCCACTCTACACGGTCATACGCCTTTGCAATATCAACTTTGAACGAAACCCGACCCGGGAGGTGGGCTACGTTGTACCCATGGCAGAGTTCTTGCGCCAATAGTATGTTATCAGAAATGCTTCGGCCTGGGATAAAAGCATTTTGTGTCGTGTGCACCAGTTTGGCAAGTCTCCCCTTAAGTCGATTCGCTAGCACCTTGGAAATGACCTTATATATGACATTGCAGCAAGAGATTGGCCGAAACGCCAATGCCCGACGGGCGTCCGTACCCTTCGGGATAAGGGCAATAAGAGTACTATTGAGCTCCTTTAGGAGAGAGCCAGTTCTGAAGAAATCCATCACTGCTGATGTGAAGTCCGTGCCAACGATGTGCCAAGCTGCTTTAAAGAAAGCGGAGGTATACCCGTCCGGCCCCGGCGCTTTATCATCTTTGATAGAAAACAACGCTGCCCTGATTTCGGCAGAGGTAACAGGTAGGACCATGTCCCCAGCCTCCGCAGGTGTTAAGGCAGTAGGTAGATACCTCCCCACCTCTGCCAACGTGTTGAGACTTTGCCGACAGGTTTGTCCCAACAGATCTGTGTAGAACCGGAGTATCTCATCTGTCACTTTCTCATCCCCTTCTATACTCGCCCCTTGGTCATCCTCAAGGCAAAAGATCCGATTTGCAGCTTGTCGGGTTGCAATCTTCTTAAAGAAAAAAGCAGTACACTGGTCACCTTCTTTGAGCCACGCCAGTTTCGCACGCTGTCGATACGATACGTGCTCCATCTCCACGGCTTGTGCATACAGTCCTCGGCACTCAGCCTCCAGCTGTTGGAATCGCGCGTCGCGTGGATATATGGTTGTGAACTCCTGGGCCACGTCCAGAAACCTCTTCGCCTCTGTAGCTGTGGCTGTTAAGTTGCCAAGTTCCGTCCGTAACTTCTTGAGTCTCGGCTTTAGCAACTTCAAGCGTTTGACAAGGGCAAACATTGGTACACCCGCGCATGGCTGTTGCCAACATACCTCCACCAATGAGAGGAATCGCGGGTCCTTCGTCAGACAGTTATCGAACTGAAATGCAGCTGCTTTGTGCGGTGCTGTAGGCACACTCGTCAGGACGAGGGGGCTATGGTCTGAGGTCGCCGGCAATTCACAAGTATATTGCACGCCAGGGAAATGTGCAAACCAAGCAGGGTTGGCGACCACTCGATCAAGACGACGCCAAATCGCAGCCGGGCCCGTCTGGTGATTATACCATGTAAAGTACGGCCCCACGGATGGAACCCGGCTGAGATCAGATTGTGTTAAGCAATTTTGAAACTCCCCCCATTCGGCTGGGTTTGGTGATCCGCCTCTCGCCTCGTGTGCGCCCAAGATTGCATTAAAATCGCCTAGGGCTAGCCAAGGGCTGCTTGCATAAGATTGGGAAATATCAATAAGCTCCCGCCACAGGTCCTGTCGTTCCACTCGCTGATTCGAGCCATAAACTATCGATAGGGCAGTCTCCTCCCCATCCACTAATGATTTGATTTTGCAATGAATCGCTTGAGGCGAGATTTTGTCGATAACCACCGTAGCATATCGAGCATCCCAGCCCACCCAAATTCTTGAGCCCGGCCCGTGTCATAGTCAAAATACCAACTCCATGCCTCTACAGATTGTGATGTAGGTTCCGCATTTGCTGCCGAGACTCGCGTCTCAACGAGTCCCAACAACCTGATGTCATGTTTCCGAACCAGCTCCCGCACTGCCGCTCTGTGGTCTAATCTGTTTAGACCACGCACATTCCAGACGGAGATGTGTATCATTGGGAAACAGGTTTAGGAAGGGTGCTTAGGCCCTGGATGATGCCACCAGCTTGAGGTGATGCCATTGTCCCAGACGAGAAAGGTCCCTCTAACAGCTCATCAGCTAAGTCCACTAGAGCTGCAAAAGAGTTATTGTCGTGATGTGTGGATGGCCCTGCTCGATCAGCTGGAGCCCTTGGGCCGTTCGCAGGGATCAGCAAATTGGCTTTCAGCTGGTCTGGATGGGGGCGTTCTGCCATCTTTCCCTTTCGACCCACTGACTTCCATGTCGTTGTCTGTTCAACCACCGTGGTCTTGGGTTTATTGGCCTTAGGCGCCGGCTGCTGCGCCTGCCTCTTCGGGCATGAATTCCGGTTATGTGTAATCGCCGAACAGACTTGACAAGGAGTAGGCCGCCATTCATGCTCCACCCTAATCGTGATCAGGCCAGCTTCACTGTCATCCGGCCGGGGCAGACGTAGTGTAAAACTGTCAAGATAGGGCTCCTTAACATTCTTCAAGACACAAACCCGTGCATAGTCAATACGTTCCATACTCATCGTCATGGCATCCGGGAACAACGGCTGCCCTATCGCGCTAGCTATAACACTTAGCCCTTCCGTGGTCCAATATTCCAGCGGCACGTTCCGAAATTTCACCCATGTCGGGATAACCTCATGGTCCTTCTTTTCCAACGTGAGTCCCGGTTCCCACTCCTGTAGGAACAGAGGTTGGCCTTGATAAGTCCAGGGACCGCCTTCAAGAGCTTCCTCCATCGCCTCAGCCGATCGAAATCTCAGCTTGAAGAAGCCTGAACTGGTCGCTCGTACTTCCTCCAATTGGGACCAGATTGAACGGAAATAACGCTCAGCATGAGGATAGTATGGTTTCCGGCCAAGGAAGTAGCCCACCAGTGTATGATTCCAGCGCTCAAGTCCCTTAGCTGCTACCTCCCATGTTGGCTGAACCATCACACCACCCTCCCCGGTCACTGGTGGCATATATGTGAGGCATGGCCGTTTGGCCTTAGCATTTCCACCATGGAGCACCTTAGCATAACTTGGATGTGGTGCCGTACCCTCAGCCTGACCTGTTATCATCCGGCCTGGTCTAGTCATTTGCAGGACAGTCTTTGCTCCATGGCTTGGCTTCAAAAAGGTCCGATTAGGCGAAGGCGGCAGTCCCTTCTCAGTCCCCGGGGCTACAGCAAGCCCAATTTGGCTCTGTTTGTCCTGTTCTCTCACCTGGTTATGTTGCATAGTACTCTCGTCGGCCTCCTCTGTCTCTGATTCAGCCGGTGAGACACTGCCCGTCAGTCGTTTGGGCGGCCCCGGACTCCTCATAACAGTTGGTTTGTACGCCGGATCGCGCACTGGTTGAATCACCGTGAAGCTGCGTCGAGAGTAAGATCCAATTGGTGGCAGGCGCTCGGATTCAGATCGAGTATTGAGTATTTCAGGCCCCTGAACCCTAGCTTTAAGGGCCGCATAAGCTGAGACATCAAATTTCGCTGCAAAATTAGGGTAATCACTCCTCAAGGCTCCTAAATCAGAATTCGTGAGAGTAGATCCTGTGATTCCGATTGTAGGCGACATCATAGATCCACACATGGCTGATGTAGATCCCATGGGTGGCACAGTCAATTGCGAGGTTGTTAACTCCCCGTACACCGGCAGATCCCGGCGCTAGGGACTATTTCTGCCTTCCACCGGCCGGCCAAATCTGCGAGGGATGACCGGAGACGGCGATGGTAGGCGGTACGTGACTGGATCGGTCGTGATTTGGCAATCTGTTCTGATTTTCGTCACTTTCTCTCTCTAGTTTCTCTCTCTTCTATATTGGGTTGGGACCCACAAAAAGAATCTTTCCCACAACTTTTCATTTTAACTAACTTGGATACTTGATTTCGAGGGTAAAATACCTAAATCGTTTAAACAAGTACCTGATTTGCATACCAAATACCAATATTGATGAACGAAATACATGTCCATGGGGACGATACATGGAAAGCTAAAGTGGTTGGTTCTCATGAAAATATCAACTATGAATGAATATTAATCATCACAAACACAAAAAGAAGCTTTCCTACAACTTTTCATTCCAACTGTGCTCATACTTGATTTCGAGGATAAAATACCTAAACCGTTGGGATAAATACCTTATTTGAGTTTCAAAATACCGATATTTATGAACGAAAAACATGTCAATTGTGGCGATACATCTAGGGCTAAAATGGTTGGTTTTCATGAAAAGATCTATCATGGAATGTATATAACTCATCACAAACCCAAAATGAAGCTTTTCCACAACTTTTCATTTTAACTAACTTGGATGCTTGATTTCGAGGGTAAAATACCTAAATCGTTTAAACAAGTACCTGATTTGCATACCAAATACCAATATTGATGAACGAAATACATGTCAATGGCGACGATACATCTAAAGCTAAAATGGTTGGTTCTCATGAAAAGATCAACTATGAATGAATATTAATCATCACAAACACAAAAAGAAGCTTTCCTAAAACTTTTCATTCCAACTTTGCTCATACTTGATTTCGAGGATAAAATACCTAAATCCTTGTGTTAAAATACCTAATTTGAGTTTCAATTACCGATATTTATGAACGAAATACATGTCAATTGTGTTGATACATCTATTACTAAAATGGTTGGTTTTCATGAAAAGATCTATCATGGAATGTATATTAATCATCACAAACACAAAAAGAAGATTTCCTACAACTTTTCATTTTAACTAACTTGGATACTTGATTTCGAGGGTAAAATACCTAAATCGTTTAAACAAGTACCTGATTTGCATACCAAATACCAATATTGATGAACGAAATACATGTCTATGGGGACGATACATGTAAAGCTAAAGTGGTTGGTTCTCATGAAAATATCAACTATGAATGAATATTAATCATCACAAACACAAAAAGAAGCTTTCCTACAACTTTTCATTCCAACTGTGCTCATACTTGATTTCGAGGATAAAATACCTAAACCGTTGGGATAAATACCTTATTTGAGTTTCAAAATACCGATATTTATGAACGAAAAACATGTCAATTGTGGCGATACATCTAGGGCTAAAATGGTTGGTTTTCATGAAAAGATCTATCATGGAATGTATATAACTCATCACAAACACAAAAAGAAGCTTTTCCACAACTTTTCATTTTAACTAACTTGGATGCTTGATTTGGAGGGTAAAATACCTAAATCGTTTAAACAAGTACCTGATTTGCATACCAAATACTAATATTGATGAACGAAATACATGTCAATGGGGACGATACATGTAAAGCTAAAATGGTTGGTTCTCATGAAAAGATCAACTATGAATGAATATTAATCATCACAAACACAAAAAGAAGCTTTCCTACAACTTTTCATTCCAACTTTGCTCATACTTGATTTCGAGGATAAAATACCTAAATCGTTGGGATATAAATACCTTATTTGAGTTTCAAAATACCGATATTTATGAACGAAATACATGTCAATTGTGGCGATACATCTATTACTAAAATGGTTGGTTTTCATGAAAAGATCTATCATGGAATGTATATTAATCATCACAAACACAAAAAGAAGATTTCCTACAACTTTTCATTTTAACTAACTTGGATACTTGATTTGGAGGGTAAAATACCTAAATCGTTTAAACAAGTACCTGATTTGCATACCAAATACCAATATTGATGAACGAAATACATGTCCATGGGGACGATACATGTAAAGCTAAAGTGGTTGGTTCTCATGAGAATATCAACTTTGAATGAATATTAATCATCACAAACACAAAAAGAAGCTTTCCTACAACTTTTCATTCCAACTGTGCTCATACTTGATTTCGAGGATAAAATACCTAAATCGTTGGGATAAATACCTTATTTGAGTTTCAAAATACCGATATTTATGAACGAAATACATGTCAATTGTGGCGATACATCTAAGGCTAAAATGGTTGGTTTTCATGAAAAGATCTATCATGGAATGTATATTAATCATCACAAACACAAAAAGAAGCTTTCCTACAACTTCTCCTTTTAACTAACTTGGATACTTGATTTGGAGGGTAAAATACCTAAATCGTTTAAACAAGTACCTGATTTGCATACCAAATACCAATATTGATGAACGAAATACATGTCAATGGGGACGATACATGTAAAGCTAAAGTGGTTGGTTCTCATGAAAAGATCAACTATGAATGAATATTAATCATCACAAACACAAAAAGAAGCTTTCCTACAACTTTTCATTCCAACTGTGCTCATACTTGATTTCGAGGATAAAATACCTAAATCGTTGGGATATAAATACCTTATTTGAGTTTCAAAATACCGATATTTATGAACGAAATACATGTCAATTGTGGCGATACATCTAAGGCTAAAATGGTTGGTTTTCATGAAAAGATCTATCATGGAATGTATATTAATCATCACAAACACAAAAAGAAGCTTTCCTACAACTTTTCCTTTTAACTAACTTGGATACTTGATTTGGAGGGTAAAATACCTAAATCGTTTAAACAAGTACTTGATTTGCATACCAAATACAATTATTGATGAACGAAATACATGTCAATGGGGACGATACATGTAAAGGTAAAGTGGTTGGTTCTCATGAAAAGATCAACTATGAATGAATATTAATCATCACAAACACAAAAAGAAGCTTTCCTACAACTTTTCATTCCAACTGTGCTCATACTTGATTTCGAGGATAAAATACCTAAATCGTTGGGATAAATACCTTATTTGAGTTTCAAAATACCGATATTTATGAACGAAATACATGTCAATTGTGGCGATACATCTAAGGCTAAAATGGTTGGTTTTCATGAAAAGATCTATCATGGAATGTATATTAATCATCACAAACACAAAAGAAGCTTTCCTGCAACTTTCCTTTTAACTAACTTGGATACTTGATTTGGAGGGTAAAATACCTAAATCGTTTAAACAAGTACCTGATTTGCATACAAAATACCAATATTGATGAACGAAATACATGTCAATGGGGACGATACATGTAAAGCTAAAGTGGTTGGTTCTCATGAAAAGATCAACTATGAATGAATATTAATCATCACAAACACAAAAGAAGCTTTCCTACAACTTTTCATTCGAACTGTGCTCATACTTGATTTCGAGGATAAAATACCTAAATCGTTGGGATAAATACCTTATTTGAGTTTCAAAATACCGATATTTATGAACGAAATACATGTCAATTGTGGTGATACATCTATGGCTAAAATTGTTGGTTTTCATGAAAAGATCTATCATGGAATGTATATTAATCATCACAAACACAAAAAGAAGCTTTCCTACAACCATTCTTTTTAACTAACTTGGATACTTGATTTCGAGGGTAAAATACCTAAATCGTTTAAACAAGTACCTGATTTGCATACCAAATACCAATATTGATGAACGAAATACATGTCAATGGGGACGATAAATCTAAAGCTAAAATGGTTGGTTCTCATGGAAACATCAACTATGAATGAATATTAATCATCACAAACACAAAAAGAAGCTTTCCTACAACTTTTCATTCCAACTGTGCTCATACTTGATTTCGAGGATAAAATACCTAAATCGTTGGGATAAATACCTTATTTGAGTTTCAAAATACCGATATTTATGAACGAAAAACATGTCAATTGTGGCGATACATCTAGGGCTAAAATGGTTGGTATTCATGAAAAGATCTATCATGGAATGTATATTACTCATCACAAACCCAAAAAGAAGCTTTTCCACAACTTTTCATTTTAACAAACTTGGATGCTTGATTTCGAGGGTAAAATACCTAAATCGTTTAAACAAGTACCTGATTTGCATACCAAATACTAATATTGATGAACGAAATACATGTCAATGGCGACGATACACCTAAAGCTAAAATGGTTGGTTCTCATGAAAAGATCAACTATGAATGAATATTAATCATCACAAACACAAAAAGAAGCTTTCCTAAAACCTTTTTTTTTTTTTTGGAGACCCGGGAACCCTGGCGGGCCAGGTAAACCCCGAGGGCCGACCCACTACCTGCTAAACAGGCCGACCGGTTCAAACGCACATGTGTGGGCCCATGTGGGACAGGCTTGAGGAAATGTTGATGGGAGGCTTCGAACCCACGACCTCTCCCTCATTACCCCCAAGCACCTCAGTGTTGGCTGCCGTACCACCAGACCAACACCTCATTTTTCATTCCAACTTTGCTCATACTTGATTTCGAGGATAAAATACCTAAATCCTTCTGTTAAATACCTAATTTGAGTTTCAATTACCGATATTTATGAACGAAATACATGTCAATTGTGGTGATACATCTATGACTAAAATGGTTGGTTTTCATGAAAAGATCTATCATGGAATGTATATTAATCATCACAAACACAAAAAGAAGCTTTCCTACAACTTTTCATTTTAACTAACTTGGATACTTGATTTGGAGGGTAAAATACCTAAATCGTTTAAACAAGTACCTGATTTGCATACCAAATACCAATGTTGATGAACGAAATACATGTCCATGGGGACGATACATGTAAAGCTAAAGTGGTTGGTTCTCATGAAAATATCAACTATGAATGAATATTAATCATCACAAACACAAAAGAAGCTTTCCTACAACTTTTCATTCCAACTGTGCTCATACTTGATTTCGAGGATAAAATACCTAAATCGTTGGGATAAATACCTTATTTGAGTTTCAAAATACCGATATTTATGAACGAAATACATGTCAATTGTGGAGATACATCTAAGGCTAAAATGGTTGGTTTCATGAAAAGATCTATCATGGAATGTATATTAATCATCACAAACACAAAAAGAAGCTTTCCTACAACTTTTCCTTTTAACTAACTTGGATACTTGATTTGGAGGGTAAAATACCTAAATCGTTTAAACAAGTACCTGATTTGCATACCAAATACCAATATTGATGAACGAAATACATGTCAATGGGGACGATACATGTAAAGCTAAAGTGGTTGGTTCTCATGAAAAGATCAACTATGAATGAATATTAATCATCACAAACACAAAAAGAAGCTTTCCTACAACTTTTCAATCCAACTGTGCTCATACTTGATTTCGAGGATAAAATACCTAAATCGTTGGGATAAATACCTTTTTTGAGTTTCAAAATACCGATATTTATAAACGAAATACATGTCAATTGTGGTGATACATCTATGGCTAAAATTGTTGGTTTTCATGAAAAGATCTATCATGGAATGTATATTAATCATCACAAACACAAAAAGAAGCTTTCCTACAACCATTCTTTTAACTAACTTGGATACTTGATTTCGAGGGTAAAATACCTAAATCGTTTAAACAAGTACCTGATTTGCATACCAAATACCAATATTGATGAACGAAATACATGTCAATGGGACGATATATCTAAAGCTAAAATGGTTGGTTCTCATGGAAACATCAACTATGAATGAATATTAATCATCACAAACACAAAAAGAAGCTTTCCTACAACTTTTCATTCCAACTGTGCTCATACTTGATTTCGAGGATAAAATACCTAAATCGTTGGGATAAATACCTTATTTGAGTTTCAAAATACCGATATTTATGAACGAAAAATATGTCAATTGTGGCGATACATCTAGGCTAAAATGGTTGGTTTTCATGAAAAGATCTATCATGGAATGTATATTACTCATCACAAACCCAAAAAGAAGCTTTTCCACAACTTTTCATTTTAACTAACTTGGATGCTTGATTTCGAGGGTAAAATACCTAAATCGTTTAAACAAGTACCTGATTTGCATACCAAATACTAATATTGATGAACGAAATACATGTCAATGGCGACGATACACCTAAAGCTAAAATGGTTGGTTCTCATGAAAAGATCAACTATGAATGAATATTAATCATCACAAACACAAAAAGAAGCTTTCCTAAAACTTTTTTTTTTTGGAGACCCGGGGAACCCTGGCGGGCCAGGTAAACCCCGAGGGCCGACCCACTACATGCTAAACAGGCCGACCGGTTCAAACGCACATGTGTGGGCCCATGTGGGACAGGCTTGAGGAAATGTTGATGGGAGGGTTCGAACCCACGACCTCTCCCTCATTACCCCCAAGCACCTCAGTGTTGGCTGCCGTACCACCAGACCAACACCTCATTTTTCATTCCAACTTTGCTCATACTTGATTCGAGGATAAAATACCTAAATCCTTGTGTTAATACCTAATTTGAGATTCAATTACCGATATTTATGAACGAAATACATGTCAATTGTGGTGATACATCTATGACTAAAATGGTTGGTTTTCATGAAAAGATCTATCATGGAATGTATATTAATCATCACAAACACAAAAAGAAGCTTTCCTACAACTTTTCATTTTAACTAACTTGGATACTTGATTTGGAGGGTAAAATACCTAGATCGTTTAAACAAGTACCTGATTTGCATACCAAATACCAATATTGATGAACGAAATACATGTCCATGGGGACGATACATGTAAAGCTAAAGTGGTTGGTTCTCATGAAAATATCAACTATGAATGAATATTAATCATCACAAACACAAAAAGAAGCTTTCCTACAACTTTTCATTCCAACTGTGCTCATACTTGATTTCGAGGATAAAATACCTAAATCGTTGGGATAAATACCTTATTTGAGTTTCAAAATACCGATATTTATGAACGAAATACATGTCAATTGTGGAGATACATCTAAGGCTAAAATGGTTGGTTCATGAAAAGATCTATCATGGAATGTATATTAATCATCACAAACACAAAAAGAAGCTTTCCTACAACTTTTCCTTTTAACTAACTTGGATACTTGATTTGGAGGGTAAAATACCTAAATCGTTTAAACAAGTACCTGATTTGCATACCAAATACCAATATTGATGAACGAAATACATGTCAATGGGGACGATACATGTAAAGCTAAAGTGGTTGGTTCTCATGAAAAGATCAACTATGAATGAATATTAATCATCACAAACACAAAAAGAAGCTTTCCTACAACTTTTCAATCCAACTGTGCTCATACTTGATTTCGAGGATAAAATACCTAAATCGTTGGGATAAATACCTTTTTTGAGTTTCAAAATACCGATATTTATAAACGAAATACATGTCAATTGTGGAGATACATCTAAGGCTAAAATGGTTGGTTTCATGAAAAGATCTATCATGGAATGTATATTAATCATCACAAACACAAAAAGAAGCTTTCCTACAACTTTTCATTTTAACAAACTTGGATGCTTGATTTCGAGGGTAAAATACCTAAATCGTTTAAACAAGTACCTGATTTGCATACCAAATACTAATATTGATGAACGAAATACATGTCAATGGCGACGATACACCTAAAGCTAAAATGGTTGGTTCTCATGAAAAGATCAACTATGAATGAATATTAATCATCACAAACACAAAAAGAAGCTTTCCTAAAACTTTTTTTTTTTTTGGAGACCCGGGGAACCCTGGCGGGCCAGGTAAACCCCGAGGGCCGACCCACTACCTGCTAAACAGGCCGACCGGTTCAAACGCACATGTGTGGGCCCATGTGGGACAGGCTTGAGGAAATGTTGATGGGAGGCTTCGAACCCACGACCTCTCCCTCATTACCCCCAAGCACCTCAGTGTTGGCTGCCGTACCACCAGACCAACACCTCATTTTTCATTCCAACTTTGCTCATACTTGATTTCGAGGATAAAATACCTAAATCCTTCTGTTAAATACCTAATTGAGTTTCAATTACCGATATTTATGAACGAAATACATGTCAATTGTGGTGATACATCTATGACTAAAATGGTTGGTTTTCATGAAAAGATCTATCATGGAATGTATATTAATCATCACAAACACAAAAAGAAGCTTTCCTACAACTTTTCATTTTAACTAACTTGGATACTTGATTTGGAGGGTAAAATACCTAAATCGTTTAAACAAGTACCTGATTTGCATACCAAATACCAATGTTGATGAACGAAATACATGTCCATGGGGACGATACATGTAAAGCTAAAGTGGTTGGTTCTCATGAAAATATCAACTATGAATGAATATTAATCATCACAAACACAAAAAGAAGCTTTCCTACAACTTTTCATTCCAACTGTGCTCATACTTGATTTCGAGGATAAAATACCTAAATCGTTGGGATAAATACCTTATTTGAGTTTCAAAATACCGATATTTATGAACGAAATACATGTCAATTGTGGAGATACATCTAAGGCTAAAATGGTTGGTTTCATGAAAAGATCTATCATGGAATGTATATTAATCATCACAAACACAAAAAGAAGCTTTCCTACAACTTTTCCTTTTAACTAACTTGGATACTTGATTTGGAGGGTAAAATACCTAAATCGTTTAAACAAGTACCTGATTTGCATACCAAATACCAATATTGATGAACGAAATACATGTCAATGGGGACGATACATGTAAAGCTAAAGTGGTTGGTTCTCATGAAAAGATCAACTATGAATGAATATTAATCATCACAAACACAAAAAGAAGCTTTCCTACAACTTTTCAATCCAACTGTGCTCATACTTGATTTCGAGGATAAAATACCTAAATCGTTGGGATAAATACCTTTTTTGAGTTTCAAAATACCGATATTTATAAACGAAATACATGTCAATTGTGGTGATACATCTATGGCTAAAATTGTTGGTTTCATGAAAAGATCTATCATGGAATGTATATTAATCATCACAAACACAAAAAGAAGCTTTCCTACAACCATTCTTTTTAACTAACTTGGATACTTGATTTCGAGGGTAAAATACCTAAATCGTTTAAACAAGTACCTGATTTGCATACCAAATACCAATATTGATGAACGAAATACATGTCAATGGGGACGATATATCTAAAGCTAAAATGGTTGGTTCTCATGGAAACATCAACTATGAATGAATATTAATCATCACAAACACAAAAAGAAGCTTTCCTACAACTTTTCATTCCAACTGTGCTCATACTTGATTTCGAGGATAAAATACCTAAATCGTTGGGATAAATACCTTATTTGAGTTTCAAAATACCGATATTTATGAACGAAAATATGTCAATTGTGGCGATACATCTAGGCTAAAATGGTTGGTTTTCATGAAAAGATCTATCATGGAATGTATATTACTCATCACAAACCCAAAAAGAAGCTTTTCCACAACTTTTCATTTTAACTAACTTGGATGCTTGATTTCGAGGGTAAAATACCTAAATCGTTTAAACAAGTACCTGATTTGCATACCAAATACTAATATTGATGAACGAAATACATGTCAATGGCGACGATACACCTAAAGCTAAAATGGTTGGTTCTCATGAAAAGATCAACTATGAATGAATATTAATCATCACAAACACAAAAAGAAGCTTTCCTAAAACTTTTTTTTTTTTGGAGACCCGGGGAACCCTGGCGGGCCAGGTAAACCCCGAGGGCCGACCCACTACATGCTAAACAGGCCGACCGGTTCAAACGCACATGTGTGGGCCCATGTGGGACAGGCTTGAGGAAATGTTGATGGGAGGGTTCGAACCCACGACCTCTCCCTCATTACCCCCAAGCACCTCAGTGTTGGCTGCCGTACCACCAGACCAACACCTCATTTTTCATTCCAACTTTGCTCATACTTGATTCGAGGATAAAATACCTAAATCCTTGTGTTAAATACCTAATTGAGATTCAATTACCGATATTTATGAACGAAATACATGTCAATTGTGGTGATACATCTATGACTAAAATGGTTGGTTTTCATGAAAAGATCTATCATGGAATGTATATTAATCATCACAAACACAAAAAGAAGCTTTCCTACAACTTTTCATTTTAACTAACTTGGATACTTGATTTGGAGGGTAAAATACCTAGATCGTTTAAACAAGTACCTGATTTGCATACCAAATACCAATATTGATGAACGAAATACATGTCCATGGGGACGATACATGTAAAGCTAAAGTGGTTGGTTCTCATGAAAATATCAACTATGAATGAATATTAATCATCACAAACACAAAAAGAAGCTTTCCTACAACTTTTCATTCCAACTGTGCTCATACTTGATTTCGAGGATAAAATACCTAAATCGTTGGGATAAATACCTTATTTGAGTTTCAAAATACCGATATTTATGAACGAAATACATGTCAATTGTGGCGATACATCTAAGGCTAAAATGGTTGGTTTCATGAAAAGATCTATCATGGAATGTATATTAATCATCACAAACACAAAAAGAAGCTTTCCTACAACTTTTCCTTTTAACTAACTTGGATACTTGATTTGGAGGGTAAAATACCTAAATAGTTTAAACAAGTACCTGATTTGCATACCAAATACCAATATTGATGAACGAAATACATGTCAATGGGGACGATACATGTAAAGCTAAAGTGGTTGGTTCTCATGAAAAGATTAACTATGAATGAATATTAATCATCACAAACACAAAAGAAGCTTTCCTACAACTTTTCATTCCAACTGTGCTAATACTTGATTTCGAGGATAAAATACCTAAATCGTTGGGATAAATACCTTATTTGAGTTTCAAAATACCGATATTTATGAACGAAATACATGTCAATTGTGGTGATACATCTATGGCTAAAATTGTTGGTTTTCATGAAAAGATCTATCATGGAATGTATATTAATCATCACAAACACAAAAAGAAGCTTTCCTACAACCATTCTTTTTAACTAACTTGGATACTTGATTTCGAGGGTAAAATACGTAAATCGTTTAAACAAGTACCTGATTTGCATACCAAATACCAATATTGATGAACGAAATACATGTCAATGGGGACGATACATCTAAAGCTAAAATGGTTGGTTCTCATGGAAACATCAACTATGAATGAATATTAATCATCACAAACACAAAAAGAAGCTTTCCTACAACTTTTCATTCCAACTGTGCTCATACTTGATTTCGAGGATAAAATACCTAAATCGTTGGGATAAATACCTTATTTGATTTTCAAAATACCGATATTTATGAACGAAAAACATGTCAATTGTGGCGATACATCTAGGGCTAAAATGGTTGGTTTTCATGAAAAGATCTATCATGGAATGTATATTACTCATCACAAACCCAAAAAGAAGCTTTTCCACAACTTTTCATTTTAACTAACTTGGATGCTTGATTTCGAGGGTAAAATGCCTAAATCGTTTAAACAAGAACCTGATTTGCATACCAAATACTAATATTGATGAACGAAATACATGTCAATGGCGACGATACACCTAAATCTAAAATGGTTGGTTCTCATGAAAAGATCAACTATGAATTAATATTAATCATCACAAACACAAAAAGAAGCTTTCCTAAAACTTTTCATTCCAACTTTGGTCATACTTGATTTCGAGGATAAAATACCTAAATCCTTGTGTTAAATACCTAATTTGAGTTTCAATTACCGATATTTATGAACGAAATACATGTCAATTGTGGTGATACATCTATGACTAAAATGGTTGGTTTTCATGAAAAGATCTATCATGGAATGTATATTAATCATCACAAACACAAAAAGAAGCTTTCCTACAACTTTTCATTTTAACTAACTTGGATACTTGATTTCGAGGGTAAAATACCTAAATCGTTTAAACAAGTACCTGATTTGCATACCAAATACCAATATTGATGAACGAAATACATGTCCATGGGGACGATACATGTAAAGCTAAAGTGGTTGGTTCTCATGAGAATATCAACTTTGAATGAATATTAATCATCACAAACACAAAAAGAAGCTTTCCTACAACTTTTCATTCCAACTGTGCTCATACTTGATTTCGAGGATAAAATACCTAAATCGTTGGGATAAATACCTTATTTGAGTTTCAAAATACCGATATTTATGAACGAAATACATGTCAATTGTGGCGATACATCTAAGGCTAAAATGGTTGGTTTTCATGAAAAGATCTATCATGGAATGTATATTAATCATCACAAACACAAAAAGAAGCTTTCCTACAACTTCTCCTTTTAACTAACTTGGATACTTGATTTGGAGGGTAAAATACCTAAATCGTTTAAACAAGTACCTGATTTGCATACCAAATACCAATATTGATGAACGAAATACATGTCAATGGGGACGATACATGTAAAGCTAAAGTGGTTGGTTCTCATGAAAAGATCAACTATGAATGAATATTAATCATCACAAACACAAAAAGAAGCTTTCCTACAACTTTTCATTCCAACTGTGCTCATACTTGATTTCGAGGATAAAATACCTAAATCGTTGGGATATAAATACCTTATTTGAGTTTCAAAATACCGATATTTATGAACGAAATACATGTCAATTGTGGCGATACATCTAAGGCTAAAATGGTTGGTTTTCATGAAAAGATCTATCATGGAATGTATATTAATCATCACAAACACAAAAAGAAGCTTTCCTACAACTTTTCCTTTTAACTAACTTGGATACTTGATTTGGAGGGTAAAATACCTAAATCGTTTAAACAAGTACTTGATTTGCATACCAAATACAATTATTGATGAACGAAATACATGTCAATGGGGACGATACATGTAAAGGTAAAGTGGTTGGTTCTCATGAAAAGATCAACTATGAATGAATATTAATCATCACAAACACAAAAAGAAGCTTTCCTACAACTTTTCATTCCAACTGTGCTCATACTTGATTTCGAGGATAAAATACCTAAATCGTTGGGATAAATACCTTATTTGAGTTTCAAAATACCGATATTTATGAACGAAATACATGTCAATTGTGGCGATACATCTAAGGCTAAAATGGTTGGTTTTCATGAAAAGATCTATCATGGAATGTATATTAATCATCACAAACACAAAAAGAAGCTTTCCTGCAACTTTTCCTTTTAACTAACTTGGATACTTGATTTGGAGGGTAAAATACCTAAATCGTTTAAACAAGTACCTGATTTGCATACAAAATACCAATATTGATGAACGAAATACATGTCAATGGGGACGATACATGTAAAGCTAAAGTGGTTGGTTCTCATGAAAAGATCAACTATGAATGAATATTAATCATCACAAACACAAAAAGAAGCTTTCCTACAACTTTTCATTCGAACTGTGCTCATACTTGATTTCGAGGATAAAATACCTAAATCGTTGGGATAAATACCTTATTTGAGTTTCAAAATACCGATATTTATGAACGAAATACATGTCAATTGTGGTGATACATCTATGGCTAAAATTGTTGGTTTTCATGAAAAGATCTATCATGGAATGTATATTAATCATCACAAACACAAAAAGAAGCTTTCCTACAACCATTCTTTTTAACTAACTTGGATACTTGATTTCGAGGGTAAAATACCTAAATCGTTTAAACAAGTACCTGATTTGCATACCAAATACCAATATTGATGAACGAAATACATGTCAATGGGGACGATAAATCTAAAGCTAAAATGGTTGGTTCTCATGGAAACATCAACTATGAATGAATATTAATCATCACAAACACAAAAAGAAGCTTTCCTACAACTTTTCATTCCAACTGTGCTCATACTTGATTTCGAGGATAAAATACCTAAATCGTTGGGATAAATACCTTATTTGAGTTTCAAAATACCGATATTTATGAACGAAAAACATGTCAATTGTGGCGATACATCTAGGGCTAAAATGGTTGGTATTCATGAAAAGATCTATCATGGAATGTATATTACTCATCACAAACCCAAAAAGAAGCTTTTCCACAACTTTTCATTTTAACAAACTTGGATGCTTGATTTCGAGGGTAAAATACCTAAATCGTTTAAACAAGTACCTGATTTGCATACCAAATACTAATATTGATGAACGAAATACATGTCAATGGCGACGATACACCTAAAGCTAAAATGGTTGGTTCTCATGAAAAGATCAACTATGAATGAATATTAATCATCACAAACACAAAAAGAAGCTTTCCTAAAACTTTTTTTTTTTTTTTGGAGACCCGGGGAACCCTGGCGGGCCAGGTAAACCCCGAGGGCCGACCCACTACCTGCTAAACAGGCCGACCGGTTCAAACGCACATGTGTGGGCCCATGTGGGACAGGCTTGAGGAAATGTTGATGGGAGGCTTCGAACCCACGACCTCTCCCTCATTACCCCCAAGCACCTCAGTGTGGCTGCCGTACCACCAGACCAACACCTCATTTTTCATTCCAACTTTGCTCATACTTGATTTCGAGGATAAAATACCTAAATCCTTCTGTTAAATACCTAATTTGAGTTTCAATTACCGATATTTATGAACGAAATACATGTCAATTGTGGTGATACATCTATGACTAAAATGGTTGGTTTTCATGAAAAGATCTATCATGGAATGTATATTAATCATCACAAACACAAAAAGAAGCTTTCCTACAACTTTTCATTTTAACTAACTTGGATACTTGATTTGGAGGGTAAAATACCTAAATCGTTTAAACAAGTACCTGATTTGCATACCAAATACCAATGTTGATGAACGAAATACATGTCCATGGGGACGATACATGTAAAGCTAAAGTGGTTGGTTCTCATGAAAATATCAACTATGAATGAATATTAATCATCACAAACACAAAAAGAAGCTTTCCTACAACTTTTCATTCCAACTGTGCTCATACTTGATTTCGAGGATAAAATACCTAAATCGTTGGGATAAATACCTTATTTGAGTTTCAAAATACCGATATTTATGAACGAAATACATGTCAATTGTGGAGATACATCTAAGGCTAAAATGGTTGGTTTCATGAAAAGATCTATCATGGAATGTATATTAATCATCACAAACACAAAAAGAAGCTTTCCTACAACTTTTCCTTTTAACTAACTTGGATACTTGATTTGGAGGGTAAAATACCTAAATCGTTTAAACAAGTACCTGATTTGCATACCAAATACCAATATTGATGAACGAAATACATGTCAATGGGGACGATACATGTAAAGCTAAAGTGGTTGGTTCTCATGAAAGATCAACTATGAATGAATATTAATCATCACAAACACAAAAAGAAGCTTTCCTACAACTTTTCAATCCAACTGTGCTCATACTTGATTTCGAGGATAAAATACCTAAATCGTTGGGATAAATACCTTTTTTGAGTTTCAAAATACCGATATTTATAAACGAAATACATGTCAATTGTGGTGATACATCTATGGCTAAAATTGTTGGTTTTCATGAAAAGATCTATCATGGAATGTATATTAATCATCACAAACACAAAAAGAAGCTTTCCTACAACCATTCTTTTTAACTAACTTGGATACTTGATTTCGAGGGTAAAATACCTAAATCGTTTAAACAAGTACCTGATTTGCATACCAAATACCAATATTGATGAACGAAATACATGTCAATGGGGACGATATATCTAAAGCTAAAATGGTTGGTTCTCATGGAAACATCAACTATGAATGAATATTAATCATCACAAACACAAAAAGAAGCTTTCCTACAACTTTTCATTCCAACTGTGCTCATACTTGATTTCGAGGATAAAATACCTAAATCGTTGGGATAAATACCTTATTTGAGTTTCAAAATACCGATATTTATGAACGAAAAATATGTCAATTGTGGCGATACATCTAGGCTAAAATGGTTGGTTTTCATGAAAAGATCTATCATGGAATGTATATTACTCATCACAAACCCAAAAAGAAGCTTTTCCACAACTTTTCATTTTAACTAACTTGGATGCTTGATTTCGAGGGTAAAATACCTAAATCGTTTAAACAAGTACCTGATTTGCATACCAAATACTAATATTGATGAACGAAATACATGTCAATGGCGACGATACACCTAAAGCTAAAATGGTTGGTTCTCATGAAAAGATCAACTATGAATGAATATTAATCAACACAAACACAAAAAGAAGCTTTCCTAAAACTTTTTTTTTTTTGGAGACCCGGGGAACCCTGGCGGGCCAGGTAAACCCCGAGGGCCGACCCACTACATGCTAAACAGGCCGACCGGTTCAAACGCACATGTGTGGGCCCATGTGGGACAGGCTTGAGGAAATGTTGATGGGAGGGTTCGAACCCACGACCTCTCCCTCATTACCCCCAAGCACCTCAGTGTTGGCTGCCGTACCACCAGACCAACACCTCATTTTTCATTCCAACTTTGCTCATACTTGATTCGAGGATAAAATACCTAAATCCTTGTGTTAAATACCTAATTTGAGATTCAATTACCGATATTTATGAACGAAATACATGTCAATTGTGGTGATACATCTATGACTAAAATGGTTGGTTTTCATGAAAAGATCTATCATGGAATGTATATTAATCATCACAAACACAAAAAGAAGCTTTCCTACAACTTTTCATTTTAACTAACTTGGATACTTGATTTGGAGGGTAAAATACCTAGATCGTTTAAACAAGTACCTGATTTGCATACCAAATACCAATATTGATGAACGAAATACATGTCCATGGGGACGATACATGTAAAGCTAAAGTGGTTGGTTCTCATGAAAATATCAACTATGAATGAATATTAATCATCACAAACACAAAAGAAGCTTTCCTACAACTTTTCATTCCAACTGTGCTCATACTTGATTTCGAGGATAAAATACCTAAATCGTTGGGATAAATACCTTATTTGAGTTTCAAAATACCGATATTTATGAACGAAATACATGTCAATTGTGGCGATACATCTAAGGCTAAAATGGTTGGTTTCATGAAAAGATCTATCATGGAATGTATATTAATCATCACAAACACAAAAAGAAGCTTTCCTACAACTTTTCCTTTTAACTAACTTGGATACTTGATTTGGAGGGTAAAATACCTAAATCGTTTAAACAAGTACCTGATTTGCATACCAAATACCAATATTGATGAACGAAATACATGTCAATGGGGACGATACATGTAAAGCTAAAGTGGTTGGTTCTCATGAAAAGATTAACTATGAATGAATATTAATCATCACAAACACAAAAAGAAGCTTTCCTACAACTTTTCATTCCAACTGTGCTAATACTTGATTTCGAGGATAAAATACCTAAATCGTTGGGATAAATACCTTATTTGAGTTTCAAAATACCGATATTTATGAACGAAATACATGTCAATTGTGGTGATACATCTATGGCTAAAATTGTTGGTTTTCATGAAAAGATCTATCATGGAATGTATATTAATCATCACAAACACAAAAAGAAGCTTTCCTACAACCATTCTTTTTAACTAACTTGGATACTTGATTTCGAGGGTAAAATACGTAAATCGTTTAAACAAGTACCTGATTTGCATACCAAATACCAATATTGATGAACGAAATACATGTCAATGGGGACGATACATCTAAAGCTAAAATGGTTGGTTCTCATGGAAACATCAACTATGAATGAATATTAATCATCACAAACACAAAAAGAAGCTTTCCTACAACTTTTCATTCCAACTGTGCTCATACTTGATTTCGAGGATAAAATACCTAAATCGTTGGGATAAATACGTTATTTGATTTTCAAAATACCGATATTTATGAACGAAAAACATGTCAATTGTGGCGATACATCTAGGGCTAAAATGGTTGGTTTTCATGAAAAGATCTATCATGGAATGTATATTACTCATCACAAACCCAAAAAGAAGCTTTTCCACAACTTTTCATTTTAACTAACTTGGATGCTTGATTTCGAGGGTAAAATGCCTAAATCGTTTAAACAAGAACCTGATTTGCATACCAAATACTAATATTGATGAACGAAATACATGTCAATGGCGACGATACACCTAAATCTAAAATGGTTGGTTCTCATGAAAAGATCAACTATGAATTAATATTAATCATCACAAACACAAAAAGAAGCTTTCCTAAAACTTTTCATTCCAACTTTGGTCATACTTGATTTCGAGGATAAAATACCTAAATCCTTGTGTTAAATACCTAATTTGAGTTTCAATTACCGATATTTATGAACGAAATACATGTCAATTGTGGTGATACATCTATGACTAAAATGGTTGGTTTTCATGAAAAGATCTATCATGGAATGTATATTAATCATCACAAACACAAAAAGAAGCTTTCCTACAACTTTTCATTTTAACTAACTTGGATACTTGATTTCGAGGGTAAAATACCAAAATCGTTTAAACAAGTACCTGATTTGCATACCAAATACCAATATTGATGAACGAAATACATGTCCATGGGGACGATACATGTAAAGCTAAAGTGGTTGGTTCTCATGAAAAGATCAACTATGAATGAATATTAATCATCACAAACACAAAAAGAAGCTTTCCTACAACTTTTCATTCCAACTGTGCTCATACTTGATTTCGAGGATAAAATACCTAAATCGTTGGGATATAAATACCTTATTTGAGTTTCAAAATACCGATATTTATGAACGAAATACATGTCAATTGTGGCGATACATCTAAGGCTAAAATGGTTGGTTTTCATGAAAAGATCTATCATGGAATGTATATTAATCATCACAAACACAAAAAGAAGCTTTCCTACAACTTTTCCTTTTAACTAACTTGGATACTTGATTTGGAGGGTAAAATACCTAAATCGTTTAAACAAGTACTTGATTTGCATACCAAATACAATTATTGATGAACGAAATACATGTCAATGGGGACGATACATGTAAAGCTAAAGTGGTTGGTTCTCATGAAAAGATCAACTATGAATGAATATTAATCATCACAAACACAAAAAGAAGCTTTCCTACAACTTTTCATTCCAACTGTGCTCATACTTGATTTCGAGGATAAAATACCTAAATCGTTGGGATAAATACCTTATTTGAGTTTCAAAATACCGATATTTGCCAATGAGCCCTCAGTCCTACTGGCTGAGGGGGAGGTGCTTAGGGTCATGTTGGGAGAGGTCCTGGGTTCGAATCTCATCCCTGTGACATTTCCCTAAGCCTGCCCACATGGGCCCAGACATGTGCGATTGACCTGGTCGACCTGTTTAGCAGGTAGTGGGTCGGCCCCGGGGTTTACCATCGGCTTTACCCGGTTACCAAAAAAAAAAAAAAAAAAATACCGATATTTATGAACGAAATACATGTCAATTGTGGCGATACATCTAAGGCTAAAATGGTTGGTTTTCATGAAAAGATCTATCATGGAATGTATATTAATCATCACAAACACAAAAAGAAGCTTTCCTGCAACTTTTCCTTTTAACTAACTTGGATACTTGATTTGGAGGGTAAAATACCTAAATCGTTTAAACAAGTACCTGATTTGCATACAAAATACCAATATTGATGAACGAAATACATGTCAATGGGGACGATACATGTAAAGCTAAAGTGGTTGGTTCTCATGAAAAGATCAACTATGAATGAATATTAATCATCACAAACACAAAAAGAAGCTTTCCTACAACTTTTCATTCCAACTGTGCTCATACTTGATTTCGAGGATAAAATACCTAAATCGTTGGGATAAATACCTTATTTGAGTTTCAAAATACAGATATTTATGAACGAAATACATGTCAATTGTGGTGATACATCTATGGCTAAAATTGTTGGTTTTCATGAAAAGATCTATCATGGAATGTATATTAATCATCACAAACACAAAAAGAAGCTTTCCTACAACCATTCTTTTTAACTAACTTGGATACTTGATTTCGAGGGTAAAATACCTAAATCGTTTAAACAAGTACCTGATTTGCATACCAAATACCAATATTGATGAACGAAATACATGTCCATGGGGACGATACATGTAAAGCTAAAGTGGTTGGTTCTCATGAAAATATCAACTATGAATGAATATTAATCATCACAAACACAAAAAGAAGCTTTCCTACAACTTTTCATTCCAACTGTGCTCATACTTGATTTCGAGGATAAAATACCTAAATCGTTGGGATAAATACCTTATTTGAGTTTCAAAATACCGATATTTATGAACGAAATACATGTCAATTGTGGCGATACATCTAAGGCTAAAATGGTTGGTTTCATGAAAAGATCTATCATGGAATGTATATTAATCATCACAAACACAAAAAGAAGCTTTCCTACAACTTTTCCTTTTAACTAACTTGGATACTTGATTTGGAGGGTAAAATACCTAAATCGTTTAAACAAGTACCTGATTTGCATACCAAATACCAATATTGATGAACGAAATACATGTCAATGGGGACGATACATGTAAAGCTAAAGTGGTTGGTTCTCATGAAAAGATTAACTATGAATGAATATTAATCATCACAAACACAAAAAGAAGCTTTCCTACAACTTTTCATTCCAACTGTGCTAATACTTGATTTTGAGGATAAAATACCTAAATCGTTGGGATAAATACCTTATTTGAGTTTCAAAATACCGATATTTATGAACGAAATACATGTCAATTGTGGTGATACATCTATGGCTAAAATTGTTGGTTTTCATGAAAAGATCTATCATGGAATGTATATTAATCATCACAAACACAAAAAGAAGCTTTCCTACAACCATTCTTTTTAACTAACTTGGATACTTGATTTCGAGGGTAAAATACGTAAATCGTTTAAACAAGTACCTGATTTGCATACCAAATACCAATATTGATGAACGAAATACATGTCAATGGGGACGATACATCTAAAGCTAAAATGGTTGGTTCTCATGGAAACATCAACTATGAATGAATATTAATCATCACAAACACAAAAAGAAGCTTTCCTACAACTTTTCATTCCAACTGTGCTCATACTTGATTTCGAGGATAAAATACCTAAATCGTTGGGATAAATACCTTATTTGATTTTCAAAATACCGATATTTATGAACGAAAAACATGTCAATTGTGGCGATACATCTAGGGCTAAAATGGTTGGTTTTCATGAAAAGATCTATCATGGAATGTATATTACTCATCACAAACCCAAAAAGAAGCTTTTCCACAACTTTTCATTTTAACTAACTTGGATGCTTGATTTCGAGGGTAAAATGCCTAAATCGTTTAAACAAGAACCTGATTTGCATACCAAATACTAATATTGATGAACGAAATACATGTCAATGGCGACGATACACCTAAAGCTAAAATGGTTGGTTCTCATGAAAAGATCAACTATGAATGAATATTAATCATCACAAACACAAAAAGAAGCTTTCCTAAAACTTTTCATTCCAACTTTGGTCATACTTGATTTCGAGGATAAAATACCTAAATCCTTGTGTTAAATACCTAATTTGAGTTTCAATTACCGATATTTATGAACGAAATACATGTCAATTGTGGTGATACATCTATGACTAAAATGGTTGGTTTTCATGAAAAGATCTATCATGGAATGTATATTAATCATCACAAACACAAAAAGAAGCTTTCCTACAACTTTTCATTTTAACTAACTTGGATACTTGATTTCGAGGGTAAAATACCTAAATCGTTTAAACAAGTACCTGATTTGCATATCAAATACCAATATTGATGAACGAAATACATGTCCATGGGGACGATAAATGTAAAGCTAAAGTGGTTGGTTCTCATGAAAATATCAACAATGAATGAATATTAATCATCACAAACACAAAAAGAAGCTTTCCTACAACTTTTCATTCCAACTGTGCTCATACTTGATTTCGAGGATAAAATACCTAAATCGTTGGGATAAATACCTTATTTGAGTTTCAAAATACCGATATTTATGAACGAAATACATGTCAATTGTGGCGATACATCTAAGGCTAAAATGGTTGGTTTTCATGAAAAGATCTATCATGGAATGTATATTACTCATCACAAACCCAAAAAGAAGCTTTTCCACAACTTCTCATTTTAACTAACTTGGATGCTTGATTTCGAGGGTAAAATACCTAAATCGTTTAAACAAGTACCTGATTTGCATACCAAATACTAATATTGATGAACGAAATACAAGTCAATGGCGACGATACACCTAAAGCTAAAATGGTTGGTTCTCACGAAAAGATCAACTATGAATGCATACCAAATAGTAATTCGACGTTTAGATAAGCAATTGAATTCGATCGAAAAAATCAAATGAAGAACAAGAGAGAGAATTCGAGTAGAGTGAGAAAGTTACTGTTGTTTCTCTCTCTAGAAATCAAATTGCAAGCCCTTCGGATCAATTCTCAAAACTTTCTCTATTAAGCTCAATTGATTTACAAGTATTTATACCAAACAAACTTGGTATAAATATCAAACTAGTCCTAATCTAAGGACTACTATACAAATAGCCCCTAATTACAAGGACAACTAATGAAATCAAGCACAATTACAAATAGTATTTTACAATCTCCCCCTTTGTGCTTGATTGCGTCTCCGCGCCGTTTGTCCTCGTCGGGCGTAATATGATCTGCGCAAGCCCAGCGCATGCTCGTAGTTCCTCAGAGTGATCCTAAGCTCCAGTCTCTCCTCGATATCTTCAAGCAATTCCATTAGGAGCGGCTGTTCTCTCACGAACCTGTGGATCCTCAGCATAGTGTCTCTGTTGATTTCTTCCAACCTCTGCTCGATGTTTTTCCTGACAACCTTGAGCGTCCCATTGCAAAACTTATGAATCTCAGTCTTCAGCATCAACCTGTTCTTCTTTGCTATTGGATTGTGGTAGGTGATGCCTAGGACTGAGCTGATGTGCACGTGATTGTTGGGAAGCCCTTCGATCTCAGGTCCTTTGTTGAGTGGAGCGGTCATGTTGACCTTCTTCATATTGCTCTCCAGAGCCATCTGAAGGTCGTGTGCGACATAGTACTTGACTTGGCGCATCATGAACCGGTAGAGCCCTTCGAGGCCTTCTTTCTTGATGAAGCCCTGAGGACCTTTGTACTTCTCCACATATAGCTGATAAAGACGGTACACTTCATCGGTGGGGAGGTACGGTAGGTCGCTCTCGCTCAGTTCCTCTCAGGTCCTGTCCACTCGATCAATGATGTAGTGAGGTGTTGGAAGTCCTCCTTTGTCACAGTAGACGCTGAGTAGTTGGCTTATTGGGGAGAGACTCTTATAATGGCTCTTGGCTTGTGTCTTAGTCATCCCCAGCCTAACATTAGGTCCTAGTTTGGTCAGCATCCAGAGGTAGGTCATCCTCTTCTGCTGATCCCAATGAGAGATCCCTCTCAGCTCGAACTCGATCGGCTTCTTCACTCTGTCCGGAGACCTCCAAATATTCTCACGAACTTCTTCGAGGAAGGGAATTTCAATTTGAATGTTTTCCCATGGCGTGTCGATCCGGACAGTCCCTGGCGTTAGCCTTGGAGAGGGAACCGCCTGTTGAGCTATTAACTCTGGTAGCCTTGGGATAACTCGCTCGTAGTCTTCACCTTCCTGAAGCTCGTCGTCTTCTATGATTACGAGATCTATGGACGCTTGTTGTAGAAAGCGCCGAACATCGTGAAGCCGTTGTCTTTGATGCTCCTCGGGCATGGAGTGGGTCATCCACTGTCCTTCGAAGATGTACTTGTCTAGAGCTTCGTGTGGATTGACACCATGTGAGGGTCCCGGTTGGTCCGGAGTAGCTTGGGTAGCTGGTAGAGCAAGCATTGCAGCACTTGCTTCTTCTTCCGGAAGCAAGGGGCTTGAGTAGATCGGTGGTGTGGGCGGAGGCGTCCTGAGGTGAAAGGTTGGTGGTTCGATGTGGACGGTACGGTGCGTGGTGTGGGTAGTTTGGGCTTGGTGGGTGGTTTGTGTTTGGGTTCGGTGGGTTTGTGTTTGGGTATGGTCGGTTTGTGTTTGGGTTTCACCAGCTCCAGCGCTTGTCTGCATGGCGCCCGAGCCTTGTCCTTGGCCACTTGATGTCCTAGGCCTCTTTTCCCCCTCATGAGGGTCCTGATCGTCAGTATCGTCATGTCTGCGCCGTGAGTGGGAGCTTTGGCCTCGGCAGGTGTCAGTCGGTGGCTCAGGATGGTCAACCAATCGCCTATAAAGGGATTCTTCTTGCGGCGATCGAATGGAAAGGCCTATCAGACGGGCGAGGAGAATGTCATGGAGCTCGGTGATGGGGATTGTGTATGGGTTGATGAGGATGGAGGAAAGTGGCTAGAGGGTCGGTGGGTGTGGGTTGTGGAGGTGTGGGGTTGGTTCGTGACGAAGGGCCTTCAGAGGCAGGTGCTTTCCCGGTATCTCTTCGGGATGCCTCGAGTGTGTTGAGTACTCTCTCTGTGATCTTTTCTTCCATTGACTGTACAGCGGCAGAGAGAGCGGCCTGGAACTGTTCTGTCGTCACGAAGGGTGTGGACGCCTCCGTAGATGGACCAGGACGACTGACGTCGCCTGTTATCAACCATTGAGTAGACACCGACTCTGTGGGTTGGCTCACAGTCACTTGAGGTTGTGACTGTATGAGACTTCCACCCAATCCTCGAGTCGAATCCTGAGGATTCGTCTCTATGGGTGTTGTTGCAGGCTCGGGTTGCGCCTGCGAACCAGATACCGGTAGTGGTTGTAGCGGCTCAAGATTGAGCGAAGAGGTGCCGACAACACTTAAAGAAGTGAGCAGCGTGGTATCTGGTGTGATGGTGACGGCGGGGAAGAGGGACTCCATTTGTATACTAAGTCGTCTGGGAGTCCGTCTTATCAGGCTAATCTCCTCATCTGACTCCGTGTCGGATGGTGTAGCTGTGTGAGGAGTGGGATCACGTTCAACATCCCCTATAGCCTGATCCGGCACCAGTGGAAGCGAGCTTTGCCCAAATTCTGTCTCGGGCTGTGCTTCTTGTAGAAGAACCTCCTCAATGGTTTCTTCGAGCCCGCCTACATGTACGAACTCTTCCACTTGCAATTCGAGGTCAGGAGCCTCGAGTTCCATTTCCGTAGCCACGACGTCTATCAGCGTATCATCGACGTCGGGCATTGGCTCTTCGACCAATGGTGCTCCTGAGCTAGCTCCTGAGCGACATCATCAATCATCGCGTCCTCAGGGCTTAGCTGTTGTTGTTGTTGTGGAGGGCTCATGTGTACATCTGCCGGGGGCCCTCTAATCATTTCCTCGGTGAGATGATGTTCCCGGCAGTATCTCTGATATTCAGCTCCTGCGGGGTCAGCGAGCCGAAGAAGGTTGTGAGATATGGCCATTGAAGGCTGTGTAAGGTCCACCAGCCTTGGGTTGTGGAAGAATTTGAGCGGGGGCGGCTGATAGTTTCCTCCCGGTGGCAGGCGAGGAATGTTCTGTGCGTACATCTCCATGTGTTGGCGGATGATGACGGAGAACCATCTCGCGTACGGCACGTTCTTGGACCGCTTGTTCTCCTTTTGTCTGATCTGTTCTGCAAGGTCGTTCCAGATCAGCGGGGCAAAATCGTGATTTCGCGAGAACGCGACTCCGTGAAAAATCCGGAGGATGTGGCCGTTGCCCTTGTCGAAGCCGGCGTGCTTCGGGGATAGACACTTGTTCACGATCCCGAACAGTGTCTTCCATGGGTGAGGGATACCGTTGCTCTGAACCTGAGCGAGGTGAGCGGCGGACGGTAACCCATTTGAAGGAAACCAGCCACCAGTTCTTCATCTGATGGTAGGGGGTCGTAGTTTTGGCTGTGAGGAAGGTCAAGTAGAGCTCTGAACTCGTTCTTGCCCATGCAGATGTGCCTCGTCCCTACAACCGTCGTGAAATGGTATGCCCCGTCCAAAATGAGGCTCTTGATCATCCCCCAAAACTGCTGGAGGTAGACCATCGGCACTGATGCCGTCACTGTAAGTGCATGCCATAGTGGATGGCCTTGCATAATGGACACGATTATGTCGTCTGGACACCGGAAGGTGGTCAGGTCCAATTGGAAGTTCGTGTCGTGGACGTTGAGATATAATGTCTTCTCGTATATGTGGTTGTATGTAGGATAGCGATCCATCTGAAAAATAAGAGATATAAAAGTTCATTAGTTCATAATTTTGATTTCAGTCGAAAATTGATTTAATTTCATCAAACTATAATATTGTAACAAGTGATGACATGTTTGATGATTTTTGGATTGAAATCGTATGATATGCATATAGAATTCTTGTTTTAAAAAAAAAACGTAATGGCATGATTGTAATTTCGAATTAAATATAAATCGCGTGAAAATAGTTCGAAATTTTTCTAAGTGTTGAATCGTGAAATAGGAAACTGTTCATGCCGAGAAAATTTTCGCTCGATAGAATTGATTTGAAAATGATTTCCTATGCATTGATTTCAATTTTAATGACTCAGTTCGATTTTTCGATCGAGAAAATTTTATAAGTAAAGGTCCGCTACAGAGTAAAAGTCATAGTAAAATTTTCTAAGTATTGAAGTTGAAATCGAGACTGTAGTCGACCTATTTTACGATCGAGAAAAATTCCGTGTAAATTTACGATCGAGAAGTTATTTCTCAGGTAAATTTACAATCGAGAAATTTTCCTCGATTGAATAAAATTTTCGATTTGAAATTTGTCGAGCGGAATGTGATTTTCGATTGTAAGTAAAATAATTTTCGCTGTGATATAATTTTATCGAGAAATTAGTCAACGAAAGACTAAGTCAATCGTCGAGAAATTTTCCAATCAATTAGATCCCAAGCGGCGAATTTTGCGATCGAAAAATTAAGTGTTGAAAAATTAAATTCTCGCTGCTAAATTTTTGCGATCAAATTGAAATTGAATCGAAAATTTCTATTTTGCGATAATAAGTTTTACGCTCGATAAAATTTGCATCTAAATTGTCTAATCAGTGCATAAGTTTTTCGCTCATAAAAATCCTAATTAGATTTCTCGATGGTAAGTAAATTTTTTCGGTCAAAATCTTCTATCGTGGCGACTAAATCAGAATTTTACCGATCGAAAAACTAATTCGACACAAACAGTATCTCAATTTAATCAGAATTCAATTAATACTATTTGCGATCGACAAAGTTCTTCGATGGCTTTAAAAATTCAAATACCCAGTTTCAACAAAACTCAGATTACAGTCGAAGATGCAGATTTTTCGATAATTCATTCTACCAGATTCATAGAGAATATTGAAACTATCTTAAGTGCAGGCACTAAACTCAGATAAAGTTCAAAATCAAGCCTAAACACTATGAAATAGTATACGATTTTCTCAGTTTTGAAGAACAGTCGAGAAACTAACATAAATCATGCGAAAAACAACAAAATGCAGATGCTAACGAAGTTAAATCACACGCAAATGGCAACAGGTTCTCATTTCTACCTTAAACAGACAATTTCGTGTTGAAAATCGAAAGATTTTTGAGAAATTTGAACTGTCTGTGAAAGTTTTTCGAGAGATAAATTTTTGCAATTTAGGGTTGCGTGAGAGAAAGTTTTTCGACTGACATAAAAGTGAACTTTTATTTACTCGCTGTAAGTCGATGATGGGTTTACGATTTGACATTTTGCGATTCAATGGAACAGGCCCATTACTATTTGCGCTCGAGAAATTTTCGATTCGAAAATTGCTCTTAAATTCAATTTTCTCGATCGCAAATTATCGCGGCTAATCAAAATCGTTCCCAATACTGTTTACGATCGAGAAACTTATGATCGTGAATTAAGTCTGCTATCTAGTTTCTCGATAGTAAGTACTTCTAAAATTTTCAGATTGACCCCTATTTCAAAATAAAACCCTTTGTAAGACTCCCCCTTAGTATTTAAAATAAATGCAATTAACTCCCTGTATTTTTCGTGTAGTAACGTCTAGCTCCCCTGGCAGAAATTTAAAAATCTGTACTACTTAGAGATAAGCGTTAGAAATAATAGAGTTAATCAACAAATATTTTTGGCAGTTTTATCTTTGAAATATTTGGTCTTGTGTTTTCCCAAAAAAAAAATATTTGGTCTTGTGTCTAGCTCCTCTCTTTGTAGTGTCGACGTCTCGCTCTTTAATTTTGAAAGATCTGAAATACTCAGAGAAACGTCAAAAATATTTGGAGCTAATCTACAAGTCTTATACTTGCTCCCCCTCAAATGATGCAGGAATTGACTAATTATGCAAGCATATGAAATCAATTCAAGTCACGAGCACACAAATTTACCAAGTAAGCATGTATACATGGTCCCCGAAAACATGTACTTTAAAGTTTTGTGTGAGGGTAGAAGCAATGAGAAACGCATCGCATTTAAACAATTCAGTACCAATGCAATGTATAATTGCATTTAGAATGTGTGATACACTAAAGAAATTCGCATTTATTCAATTCAACGCATATGAAACATATAATATATCATGTCAAAATGTGCGAATTTTATTATTTATTATTTATTTATTATTATATATATGTATATATATATATATTTTTTTTCATATATATATATATATTTTTTTTTGCTTCGATCAGTCGTCACGCCTAAAATTTTACGAGACATTTGAAAGAAGAAAATGCCGTCAAGTCATGTAGTCAAACTAAAGTCCTAAGTCCATAGACTGGTCCATTTCGACAACTCTCACCAGGTTCGCTCTTGCTCTCAATTAGCTATCTTGGGATTTTTATATTTTTATCACTCAAGTCAACACAAGCAATTTTAAGTCAATTTACCTGTGATCGAGGCATTTTTAATCATTTCACCTAAGCGAGAGACCGTCTATGTGGAATCAAAGGGTAGGGGTTATAATTTGACTAGGACTTAGAACGGAAGGAATTTAAAGGAAAGTGAGCTTATCTCTTCATCGTCTTCCAATTCTACGTCCATCTCCTTTTTTTCGGTGTCTTTCTTCTTTTCAATCTTTTCTCCCTCTTTTTCTTTTAAAAACTATCCCTTTTTATGTTATGCTCAAGCTGAAGCTCCGCTTCTCCATGAGGCTCTAGGAGATTATCGTAGGCGAAGTTCTTCTTGTTGGTTCTCGGGCCGATACTGAGCTCCTCTTCTCTTAATCCCTATTGAGGTTTCAGAGATTATCAATTTGGAGAAGTTCTCGGTTATGGAATTCGTACCTGAGGCTGCACTCCTCTTCTCGTTTCCCGATATAAGCCGGATTATCGTTGGAGAAGTTCACTTCGTGGTGCTCCTCTTCCAGCCGTTCTGACGAGCGTACGAGATTATCGTTGGAGAAGTTCACAGCAGGATCCATGCCACTTTCTACAAGGTAGTCGGAAGGCCGGTTCCTTTGGTCTGATTTTTGCGCGTTGAGCAATGCCTTCTTTTGTCATCATCTTACTTTTTCTTTTGTTATCTCCCCCTCCTTTTCTCGTTTGAACAACCATTCGAAGAGTATAAAGTTCGGTTTAAGGCTGAGAATAGGTTTTTAATGAAGAAAAGGACGTCGGAGAAGGCTCAAAGTGGATGACTAAGGGCTAACGTGGGGAAATTTATATAAGGCCGAATGAGAAATAACTTAAACTCCCTTATCATTTTCCTAACGATCTAACGCAAGATGAGTATGAAGCAAAGTATCACTAGTTAAGACAAGCAATTGATGTGTGACTCACTCAAGAACTAGATCCAAAGAAAGAAAAACATAACAAGGCTTGAATCCTCACATTTATAGTGGCTTTGTGTCTAGTGGAGCAACCTAATGACCTTCAGACACAAGAATGCGACTTAGACTGACAAAATTAAGCAATTAAATCTATCGCATGTCGGGGTAAAATTCTAAGTGACTTTAGATCAAAGCATCCTAAAGGATTTCGTCATACCCCTTTATATTATATATAGAAATATATATGTTATTATTATTTTTTTAATTTATTTTTATCCCGCAAGATAAGAACCAATAAGCATAGAAAACACATAGAATAGAGCATGTGATAGCACAGAAGATCAGGTAATGCACATATTACGGAAGATTCAACATGCCTAATTTTCCGACAAGGAATTGAAATCGTTTCTCATCCAATGCCTTGGTGAAAATGTCGGCTAGTTGAAACTCCGTGTCACAAAGTACATCTCTATCGTGCCTTTTTCTACGTGATCTTTGATAAAATGATATCTAATGTCTATGTGTTTTGTGCGTTAATGATGAACAGGATTGCAAGTAATGGCGATTGCACTCTGACTATCACTATATATGGGTATATTATTCAGATTGTACCCATAGTCGCGAAGCTGTGTTCGCATCCACAGCATCTGTGAGCAACAGCTGGCAGCAGCTACGTATTCTGCTTCGGCCGTCGAAGTTGACACACAGTTCTGCTTTTTTGATGACCAGCAAACCAGCTTTTCGCCTAAAAATTGAGCGCCACCGGACGTGCTTTTCCTGTCCATTCGGCAACCTGCATAGTCAGCGTCAGTGTAGCCGATAAGTTTAAAATTCGTACCCTTTGGATACCATAGGCCAAGGGTAGAGGTGCCCTTAAGGTAGCGTAAAATTCTTTTGACCGCGAGCATATGGGATTCTTTGGGATCGGCTTGAAAACGGGCACACAAGCACGTGGCAAACATGATGTCCGGCCGGCTCGAAGTAAGGTAGAGAAGAGATCCAATGATACTGCGATACAGTGTGATGTCGACCGACTTGCCAGAGGGATCGGCATCCAACTTGCAGCTTGGTGACATAGGAGTGCTGAGAGTCTTGCTCTGGTCTTGATGAAATTTCTTCAGAATATCCTTGATGTATTTTGTCTGACTGATGAAAATTCCATCATTGAGCTGCCTGACTTGGAGTCCTAAGAAAAATTGCATCTCTCCCATGTGACTCATCTCGAATTTGCTCTTCATGAGATCTCCAAACTTCTTGCAGAGCCGAGGATTTGTTGATCCGAAGATGATGTCGTCGACGTATACTTGGACGACCATCAGATCTTTGTCATGCCATTTAATGAAGAGGGTTGTGTCTATCGTTCCTCCTATGAATCCAGACTTCACGAGGAAATCACTCAGGACATCGTACCAAGCACGTGGGGCTTGTTTTAGTCCATAGAGAGCTTTGTCCAAGCGATAGACATGATCGGGATGTTCTTGATCAACGAAACCTTCCGGCTGAGCGACGTAGACTTCTTCTTTTAACACGCCGTTGAGAAAGGCGGTTTTAACATCCATATGATAGACTTTGAAGTCTTTGTGAGCCGCATAAGCCAGCAGGAGGCGGATAGCTTCGATACGAGCAACAGGAGCATAAGTCTCGTCGTAGTCGATGCCTTCCTGTTGATTGTATCCCTTAGCAACTAGCCTTGCTTTGTTCCGGATCACTTCACCATCTTCATTTTTCTTATTCTTGAAAACCCATTTAGTTCCGACCACTGTTTTCCCATGTGGACGGGGTACCAAGGTCCACACTTGAAGACGTTCGAATTGATTGATTTCCTCTTGCATTGCAATTGTCCAATCCGGGTCTCGAAGTGCGTCTGCTACTTTGGTAGGCTCGTTTTGGCTCAGGAAGCAACTGAAAAGACTGTGTTGACGACGTGTCCTCACACCAACCGAGGGATCGCCAATTATCTGATCAACCAAGTGGCCTCTCGTGCACTTGCGCTCATGAGGCAAGGCTGAAGTCGATGCGTCAGCCATCTGTGGATCTAGATTGCCTATAGTCTCAGATTGATCATTTGTCTGAGGAAGTTCCAATACTGCACTTGGATTGATCGTCTCAGATGATACTTCCTCGATGACCACTGTAGGTTCTTCGGTGTTCTGTGGCAATTCTGAATCGGGTGGGGTAGAGGTGTGAGATGAACTTGGTACGTCGGTCTCGTTCGGTAGATAATCCATTGTTGGTGTAGGCGTGTATGATTGATATACCGGTTCGACGAGAGAATCCAAGTCGTCTGTTGCTTCGTCTGACACTGATCCTGAAGTTGTTGCCACCTTCTGTTGGTTTTGTGCAAACACACCAGTGATTACGGGTTCTGAAATGTTGTCTTCAGAAGCCAACGGGTTAGGCACGGGTCCTGGACTGAATTGACCAGAAGCCATATCTGCCACTTCGTGGAAAGTGACATTATAGCTTTCCTTAATAGTTCGGTTGGACTTGATGTATACTCGGTACGCTTTTGATGTTGAAGAATACCCGACAAATGTAGCTACGAATGCTGTAGGGTCAAACTTTGCACGTTGCTCTCGGTCGTTCGCCACAAAGCACTTGCACCCGAAGACTTTAAGGAAAGAGATGTTGGGCACTCTATTATTCACAATCTCATACGGAGTCTTGTTGAACCGTTTGTAAACCCCGTCCTGTTTTGAGTAAAACAAGCAGTATTGACTGCTTCAGCCCATAGAAAATGTGGAAGTTCCGATTGGATCAGCATTGTACGAGCGGCTTCCACTAGTTTTCGATTTTTCCTTTCAACGACCCCATTTTGTTGAGGTGTTTTGGCGGCTGAAAATTGTTGACTTATTCCAAGTTTCTGATAACACTCACTGAGGTGATTGTTCTTGAACTCAATGCCGTTGTCTGTTCGAACAACTTGAATAGTCTGTTGCAGCAGATTTTGAGTTGTGTTCACAAAATTGATGATCAAGTCACCAGTCTCATCTTTCGTTCGGAGGAACTTAGTCCACGTGTAGCGAGAATAGTCATCCACAATCACTAGGACATACTTTCTTCCATTGATACTCTGAGTCTGCATCGGACCACAGAGATCCATGTGAATTAGTTCCAATGGTCGAGAAGTAGATGTAATTTGCTTGACGTGATGAGAAGCTCGCTTCATTTTTCCTAATTGACATGCCGAACAGTGATGCTCCCTTTGTAGTTGTATAGTTGGAAGACCGTGAACCAACTTTTTCGTAGAAAGACGTTGGAGAGCTCATGTTTAGATGAGACAGTCGTTGATGCCATAAGCTGTTCCTCTGTAAACCAGTCTGAGAAATGAGGCATACAGCTGTCGAGGGCCGCACAGACGTCAGGTTGATCGTGTAAAGATTGGATCTCCGAAGTCCTTGAAGGAGTTCTGTGTCCTGACTATCCACAATTCTGCACCGGTCAGCATGGAAGACCACCTGGAAGCCTTTGTCACAGAATTGGCCTCTGCTGAACAAGTTATGACGGAGGCCTTCGACGTACGAGACATCTTTAATGGTCAGATTCTTCAGAATGATATCCCCAAGTCCTAGAATCGGGGCTGAATCGTTGTTCCCAAATCTGACTTTGCCGTTTGGTCGGTCTTTGTAGTTGCTCAGCAGCTCTTGACTACCAGTCATGTGTGTGGAGCAACCAGAGTCGAGGTACCATACATGATGGATCTGCAAAAACAATTTAGAGAGATTTAGGTACCCACTTAAACATGGGTCCTCTCGGATTAGCAGATTTAGTTTTGGGTTCAGATATGACTCCTAAATCTATTTTTGGAAGAGTCTTAATAACCCATTGCACTTTTGAAAAAGTGGGTTTGGGTTTTGCCTCTATAGGAGACTTGGCCCTTTTGGCTATTGTCGTCCTAGGCGGAGATTTAGGAACCCATTTGGGTTGAACCTTACAGGGAAGGTTAATTTCAGCACGTACAAATGCTTTGGAGGGTTTGACTGAGGAAAAGATCTTTTCTTGTGATAGTCTCCTAAGGTGCTTGGGGGATTTAATTTCTACGGGATACCTTAGGTGAGTACAATCATGTATGGCGCCATAAGCTTTCTTTATGGCTGGATCTTGTTTCCTACGAGTCTTCATTGTGGCATTTGTTTCAAAATGATTAATTTTTGACATAGAGCCTATTTCGAAGTTGGTGCTTCTAAAGGTGATCGGCTGAAGTGAATAAGTAGAAACAATTATCTTAAAAGTGGAAATAGCTCTTTTATTTATACGAGTGTCTTTTATTGTAACAGAAGGAGTAGCATGCTCAGAAACATTTAAGTCTAATGGCTCCTTCTTTATCTTAGTGCTAGACACTCTCGCCTTTGTGTATAGTGCTGACGCTACCCTCCCTGAAGACGTAGGTAAAGTGACATTAGTCATAGCACTCTTACCAGAATTATTTTTACAATATTTATTTTTCAAAGGCGATTTTTCATTTTTCACGCTTTTTGTAATAGCGTGAGAGGTAGTTTGGGGGGACGAGGAAGCCTTGAGATTTTCCATCTCCTTAAAGAACTTTTTCTTTTCAGCTTCGAAATTCTCTCGTTCTTTTTCTAACTTTGCCTGTGACTCCTCTATCTGTTTTATGATAGGGGGTTTGTAGAGAGAATTTTTATAATTAATGGTCTTAACTTCCTCGTGGTATGTTCGAGAATCAGAAGGTAGAATTTGAACTAAATTGCAGACAGGTGTTAGAGTTTCTTTCCTATTTTTGTCCCTTTCATTTAGTTCTTTGTAGTCAAAGGAGATTTCTGGACCATGTGGACCTTGTCTAATGGATGAATCGAAAGTATTTTCATAAGACGATTCAGTAAAATCCCTAAGCGCATGTGTTTAACATCATATATTTCTTTCTTTTGTAAAACACACGGGTTAGTGAAACCTATGCCTTCTATAGGATTATAGAACTCTATATCCTTGGGCTTGTTCAAAAATATCGTCTGTTCGGACTGTCCCCTACGCGTAACTATATCGTCCAATTTCTTTACTTTTGCATATAGTTTCTTGCGTTCCTCACCTAGAAGAGCGTAATTATTTTCCACGGTTAGTTTCGCGGCTTGACAGGCATCGAAATCCTTACTAAGCTCACTAATCTTAACATTCGATGTTTCTAATTGAGCTTCTAAGTTAGTGATCTTAGAGGTAGCTTCGGTTATCCTACAATTTAAAATGGCTTTCTGGTTGAGATTTCTAACCAAGCAATTGTAGTTATTTGCTAGCCTATCTTCTAATTTCTTAATCTTTTCGCTCTGTTGTCCTAGTTGAGGTTGACTAGTCTCTCTAGAATGGAGGCTCCTGGTAAGTTCATCTATTTTTGCCCTAGAGCTCCTAAGTTCTTCTTCGAGACTATCTATCTTCTCCTGAGCTCTCTCAAGTTCGTTCTCTACTTCCTTTATACTTTTCTGCTCACGTTTCATGTTAGTATATTGCTTTTGATATGATTCTAACATGGTCAATAATGTGGAAGGAGTGACTACCTCATTTGAAGACGTGGATGCGTTGTCGTCGTCCGTACGAGTGGATGTTTCGGCGTCCAATTCGTTGTCGAGACGAGCCATGAGGGCTAAGTTCTCTTCTTCGGAGCTCGACGTGTCCTCGAGCCATTGGTCCTGTTCGGCCATGAGAGCTACTCCAGCTTCTTTCTGTTTTGTCAATTGAAGCTTCCTGGAGTAGTAGTTTGCATCTCTTTTCTTCGGGAGAGTGCACTCTCTGGCGAAGTGACCTGCTTTGCCACAGTTTGTTAGTCTCTTTTGGATTTTTGACCTCGGAACTCTCCGGAGCACGTTCTTTGTTCTTGGAGCTTGTAGTCCGAAGTCTATTGGCTGAGGTTGAAGACTTCTTCTTGAAGTACTTCTTGCACATCATTTGTCCAATGAGAGCTAAGTGTTTTCCAAGGGCTTTCATGTTTGGCTCGATGTCGGAGTCCGATTCCTCTTCCGACTCTGATGATGAAGGTGGCCTAACGATCTTATCCGTTCTTGATCTTGTGCTCCTCTTCTCCGAGACTAAGGCAACCGTGTCATCGGTTTGTTTGCCTTTCTGCTCTTTGGTGATCTCGCGGATATCCTCCTCATGATGAGCGAGATTGTCGAACACGGCATGGACATCCAACTCCTCTATATCTTTGTTTTGTCGTATTTGAGTGGATATTTTCTTCCATTCCGTGGGCAGAGAGGATAGAAATCTTATGTTTGTCTCCATGTTTGTCTTCGTTATTTCTATCTTCCTCATTTCATTGAGAAGAGTGAGGTATCGTTGGTAGATCTCGTTTAGACTCTCCTCCGGCTTTGCTTTGAATGAGTCGTAAGCAGTGAGAATGTTCGCCTTCTTGGCCTTTATGCCAACTTCCGTCCTTTGCATCATCCTATGCAGCTCATCCCACATCCCTTTGGCCGATGTAAGGCTGTCGATTTGTCTGTATATATCGTTGGGGATGCCCTGCATAAGGGTATTCATGGCTACTAGATCAGCCTTAGCTCGAGCTCTTTCCTCCAGAGAGTATTCTCTAGGCTCCTTTAGTCGCCTAGAAGCTGGAATTGCTGGAGTAGCTGTTTCGTCCCCGGGTACATGAACCCAGAACTGTGCCAGTCCCTCTTCAAGGGACTTCAGTAGATTTTCGGCTTGATCCTTTAGAGCAATGAAATTCAGAAAGTGGCTTCTCCACACTGTGTATTCGCCTCTTTGCAAGATCGGCGGACGGTTGTCATTTCCAGTGAGTATGCATCCATGTTTGTATTGTAGTCGAGTTGTTGAAGGATCTTCGTTAATTGTTTTGAAGGTTGAAGATAATGTAATGTGCTTCACAAGTGACAAAATTCGTTAGTAGCGTTTGATTCGAAAATAAGATCGAGAATTATTTTCGATTCAATCTTAAAGTTTGATCGAAATTAATTCCGTCGAGATAGTGTACTGAGTACTGTTCTCGTGCGAGAAATTTTGTCAGCGAGATATTTTACGAGCGAGATAAATTGCTCAAGATCATTCGGTCGAGAAAAATTTCTTGATCGTGAATTTATTTCGATCGTAAAGAAACAGTACGTTTAGTAAGTTTCTCGACAAGTCAACATAAATCTGTTGACTAGAAAAGTTTCTCGCATATAAATGATTTTCGCTTGGTCAAACGTTAAAATGTTTGACTGAAAAAGTTTTTCGAGTGAAAGTTTTTACGCATGCAAAGTCAAAATAAGTCTCTCTCGAAAAAGTTTTTCGCCGTATAATGCTCGAGAAATATTTCTAACTAAAATCGTTTCTACCACGATTCTAGCGCTGACTTCGTATTCTGACCGAGAAAAATTCTCGCGCTAGGTTTATCGATCGAGAAACTAATCCGATCGCAAAACTTAGCGAGAAAAAGTTTAGCAATCGAGAAATATTCACAGAATACGATTAACATAATGTGCTGTTACTCCAAAATCCAATATTCTCTTCTTGTGTTTTTAAGTGAATAATTATCGACCGCACGTTTTAAATTTCATTTGCTCTGAAAGATCATCTTAGGTTAAAGATGAACTTCAATCTCGTCGTAGAATGAACCAAGTCCTCCATAGTAATCGTCATTTGCTTCTGGAGCCATCTCATGTGTCTCGTAGAATGGCAAAGATGGATGTAGTTCTTTGTGAGTCTGTGACGGATTAGGTTTATGTTTGCTATTCAATACAGCGTCATCTTCATCCTCAATGGGATTTGGTCGATCTTCTAATTCGCTGCCAACATCATCCGCTTCTGAGTCGCTCACCTCCCGTTCATTCTCTGGCTCAATGGTTGATACGTTAGGAATTTATATTACTTTTATACCCCATAAAAACGTGTTTTCGATCGTTATTATTTGAATATACGTGGATAATCCCACGTTTACGGAGCAAAAAGGACCACAGCCGAGCATATAGACGCACCAAGAACGATGGGCTACCTTTTAATCAAGAATGGGTTGGGTTCCTTAGTTTAATTTCAGCCCATTTATGTCTTGTGGCCCACAAGAGACCATGATATGCCCAATAAATGATGGCTTATACTACAAGATTGATGCACACGTTCAAGGGAGAAAAAGGTCATTGGGAGCAGCCTTTGACTCAAGCACCAGCATGGCCTAATTCTTTTTTTGGTAAATTTTCCGAAAATAAAAAACGAAAGAAGTACAGTGAAAAGGTGGACCAACCCACCCACAAACCAGTAACAGGCTACTGGTCAAACAAGCACAAACAACACAGCAAGCCAAAACCCACACAAACACCAAACAAGAAGAACAGCCCAACCCTCAACCAACATGCCACAGTCGCTTGATAGCCGCCACCTGGAAGGCAAACCGCGTGTGAACCGTGTCAAGTCGCGAACACGCCAAACCGAGAACCAACGAAATCACCTGCTGAGGAGATGAGGAGATGTTCTCTTTCCAACGCCTATTCCGCTCCTTCCAGATGTGATAAACCAATGAGGCAACCAAGTGACGGAACATCACGTGAAGAAGATGGTGACCTCGCCATCTCCTAGCTGCCGAACGCACGCCCAAACTCCAAACACGAACCGGCCAGCTCCACTTTGTTCTATCTTCAAGCAACTGAACACATCTCAATGAGAATTCACATTCGAAGAAGAGATGATTAGTAGTCTCCGGGAAAAGGCCGCACAAAGCACACAGATTAGAACCCGCCCGTAACGCAATCCAAGGTTTATCCCGCGTGGAAAGCCGCTCACGAATAGCGAGCCAAAGGATGAACTCGAACCTTGGGACCCGCGCAGCTCCCCCAAACAGATCAGCCCAAGGCACATCCGGGCGACGGTACCTAATTGCATCGCGGGCCCTCGCCGTAGAGAATCGTCCATCAGCAGCGCCTTTCCATCGTAAAGAGTCCCTCTCCAAAGGGAAAATCACAGGGAGCAAAGGTTCAATATCCAAGTATTCAACCGAGTACCTGGCAGGCCAGTTCCACCCGTCCGCATTAATGACCGCGGACAGTCTAGTGTCAATAGGAAGACCCATCGCCACCGGACCCCGAGGGAAGTGGTCCACGAGAGGGGAAGGGAGCAGCCACGGGTCTTTCCAAAGCCAAATCGAGTCACCATTACCCACCGTAAAGTCAACAAGAGGTCGAAAGACATCTCTAAGCTGAAGGACCTTCTTCCAGCTCCACGCATCGTTAGACGACGGAAGGACAGCCCAGAAGGATCGCTGGCGAAGTCTCGTATGGAGGAGCCACTTAACCCAAATCGAAGAGAGATCTCTATTCCCAATAAGCCACAGAAGGCGCAGCATCATGGCCTTATTATCAGCCGTGATCGATCGAATACCAAGGCCTCCTTCATTAACCGGCAGGCACACCTCCTCCCACGCGACTTTGGGGGAAGACCCAGCCCACAGAAAACGCCTAAATCTCGTCTCCAAAGCCCTGACCACACCCTTAGGCAGCAGGAACACGCTGGACCAGTACAAATGAATCGACCCAAGGACGGACCGGATAAGTTGGACCCTTCCCGCGTAGGAGAGGGACCGGTTCAACCAAGACCCAACCCGCTTATCCACCGCGTGAAGAAGAGGGGCACAATCCACCAGCCGGAGCCTCGAGTGAAGAAGAGGAACGCCCAGATAACGGACAGGAAGCTTACCCAGCTGAAATCCCATGATGGTCAGGAGGGAGTTCGAGATATTCTCAGCCCTCTTAGAAACAAACATCTCGCTCTTCCGGGGGTTGGGGCAGAGACCGGACAAAGAAGCAAAGGTATCCAGAGCATCCTTAAACACCTTGACCGAGCAAGTATCAGCATGGCAAAACAGCATAAGATCGTCCGCAAACGTGAGCATTGCCAATCGCATCGACTCACACCGCCAGTGGAACTGAAATCTGCTATCAGCACGGATGCTCGAGTCAATAATACCATGGAGGACCTCCATGACAAGAGTAAAGAGGTAGGGGGACAGCGGATCTCCCTGTCGCAAGCCTCTCTTCCCCTCGAAGAAACCCACAGGAGCTCCATTGAGATTAATGGAGAAAGAAGTCGAGGTCACACAAGCAGCCACCCATCTGATAAATAGAGGGGGAAACTTCATGGCCGACAGGACCGCCAACAAGAAGCTCCACTCAACCTTGTCGTAGGCCTTCGCCAAATCGACCTTGAAAGCCACGCGCGCCGGCTTGCTCCGATTCTGATAAGCAAGGCAGATTTCCTGGGCCATCAGAATGTTGTCAGAGATGCGCCTTCCAGGGACAAAGGCAGTCTGTGAGGGATGCACGAGATCAGCAAGGCAGGGACGCAGCCGGTTAGCGAGGATCTTCGAGATAACCTTGAAAATGACATTACAACAAGAGATAGGGCGGAAGTCCGACGCATTCCTAGCAGCCTCACCTTTCGGAATAAGAGTAATAAGGGTGCTGTTAAGGCCTTTCAGTAAGATGCCAGTGCTGAAGAAGTCCTGGACAGCAAAGGTAAGATCATCGCCAACAACCTCCCAAGCAGCTTTGAAGAAAGCTGCAGTGTAACCATCAGGCCCCGGGGCCTTCTCGCTGCCCATCGCGAAAATCACCGCCTTGATCTCAGCCCCCGTAACCGGACGAATCATATCAGCCCCCACGTCCGGATGAATGGAAGTAGTAACAAAGTTACGGAGATCATCCACACGAACCGGAGTGTCCCTACCCGACTTCCCAAGTAGCTCCTTATAGAATCGGATCAGATCAGCCGCCACCTGCTGATCACCCTCAATAACCAGCCCATTATCGTCCTCCAACGAGAGAATACGATTACGTGCACGTCTCAGAGTCACCTTCTTGAAGAAGAAAGAGGTACATTGGTCCCCGTCCTTAAGCCAAGCAAGTTTGGCCCGCTGAGAGAGGGCAGACTGTTCAATCTCCACAGCCTTGGAGTATAAACACCTGCACGTAGACTCGAAGTCAAGGAAAAGGGGTTCCGAGGGGTATTTCTCAACAAAAGATTGACTCAGCTCAAGGAAGTGTTTGGCCTCAAGAACATTCCTAGCCAAGTCCCCCTTCATGCGTCTAAGATCGCGAATGTGTGGCTTGAGCATCTTAAGTCGGCGAACAAAAGAGAACATCGGGAAGCCATCCGAATGATCCAGCCAACCTCTTCTCACCACGTCAATGAACCTAGGATCAGAAACCAGAAAGTTATCAAACTTGAAGCAAGGACGCCTCCCACTTCCCCGGGCAGCCGCAAGGATAAGAGGAGAGTGATCGGAAGTAGCGGGAAAATCGCAGTAGTAAGCCAAATCGGGGTGGGTAGCAAACCACGAGGGATTGCCAGCCATGCGATCAAGCCGCCGCCAGATACCAGCCTCCGCACGCTGCTGGTTGAACCAAGTGAAGAACCTCCCCGTCGAAGGTAAGGTAGTCAGGTCGGCATTGATCAAGCAATCCCTGAGCTCCGTCGCCTCCACAACAGACGGATTACCACCCTTCGCCTCGGAAATATCAGTAACGGCATTGAAATCCCCGAGGATCAGCCACGGATCGTTGGCCCTATTCTCCGAAATCCGGATAATCTCATCCCAAAGATCAGCCCTCTCCTCTCGCCGATTCTTCCCATACACAAAGGAAATATAGCAGAGTTCCTGCGATGCAAGAGAATGAACCCTACAATGAACTGCTTGTATAGAGCAGCCCACAATGGTGACATGAACAAAACTGGGGTCCCAACCAACCCAAATCCTCGTTCCCGGCCCATCACCATAATCAAAAAACCATTGCCAAGAGTCCCTAATGCCTCCGGAGACAGCACTAGCGTTAATAGAAGAGACACGAGTTTCCAAAAGCCCGAAAAGTTTTAAATCAAACTTAGAGATAAGATCCATCACCGCCCTCCCATGGTCTCTCTTATTGAGACCCCTCACATTCCACGAGGCGAGCGCGATCATGATAAATCGTCCGGAAGGGCTGCTTTAGGACCCTCAGAAGCGCACTCATCATCAACATCAGACAAAGCATGGAAGGGGTTACTTGCGTTACCCCAGAAAAATGCATTACGCTCCGCCTCAGCCCGGAGCTCATCATCACTAGTCTCATCACTAGTCTCAGCCGAGGGGCACAGAGGGTCAGTCCCACGAGAACTCGTAGTCGCCTCCTGTGTAGAAGCCACCGGATGAACCGTAGCCGCCTGGTGAGAACCAACGGAAATCTTGCCCCTCGGCCCAACCTGTCGCCAATCATCATCTCTAGGCCTAGGAACCCGAATCGCGTTACCCAAGGTGGGCTGCCTCTCCCGCTTCTCATTAGGATGAGTGGCCTTAACCGCAGTAATCTTCTTGGCCATCGGGCAAGAACCATCCGAATGGGTCCACGTATCACACCTCGTACACTTAGAAGGCTTCCATTCGTACTCCACAGTAACCGGAACCATCCCACGTGGACTCCCATCCTCAGAGGGCAGCCTAATATTAAACTTCTCAATAAACTCCGTCTTTAGGTCCTTAATGATACAGACCCGAGCATAGTCGATACGAGTAGCACTCATAGTAATGCCGTCGGCGAAAAGCGGCTGCCCAACGGCACTAGCTACGATGCCCAAGCCCGCGGGGGTCCAAAATTCATTGGGGATATTCCTAAGCTTGACCCACAACGGAACCTCCGTATGTTCCTTTCGCTCGAACGACATGCCGGGCCTCCAAGCTTCCAAGAAGAGGGGCTGCCCCTGCCATAACCAAGGACCTCCCTCGAGAGCCGCCGTCATCGACTTATCCGAGTCAAACCTGAAAATAAAAAAGCCGTTGATCGTGGCCTGAACCTCTTCCACACCCGCCCAAGATGATCGAACGAACTTCTCCACGAAGGGGAAATAAGGCCGCCGTCCAAGAAAATAACCCACCAAAGTGTGGTTCCATCTATCCAGCCCTTGCTTAGCAACCTCCCACGTAGGACAAACAACTGCCACCCCATCAACAACAGTGGGAGGAGTGAAACTAAGCGCCGTTCGCTGTTGTGGTCGAATACGTCTCCCCGTTAGGACTTGCGCAAAAGAGGAACCCCCAGCTCCTCCATCACCATTCTTAGGGGGTAAAGAAGTATCCGAACCAGTCCTCGGGGCCATTCTTTGAGTACCCCCAGGCCCAACCGCTGAAGATAAATGCCCAGCCTTGCGCCCAGAAACAAACCGGGGCTGAGAGTTACGCCCAGAAACAGCCGTCCCGCCAGCATGAACAGGCGAGGAAGAAACCCTAGTTGGAACCTCACTCTCACTAGATGCACGATCTTTCCCCGATCCCGCAGCCGAGATATCAGTACCGGTCACCGAAGAAGAGAAGCCCTCACCGGTGTGTCTCGCTGCCGAGTTCAACCCAATCGCCCCATGAGCCAAAGCACCAACAGCGACTTGGGCACCCCGACCTGAACCTGGAAAGGTATCCGTCGACGAAGACCTAGGTGGAGTCAGCTCACCCGGCCTATTGGTACGCTTCAGAATACTCCGAATAGGCGCATTACGTAGGGGCTGAGAAACCCCTGCAGCACCGAGACCCCCAGACAAAACCCCATGCACCGGGTTCGACGCATTCGTATCATACGAGCGAGAACGACCACCCAACCCTCCGAGATGCTCGTCAGAGACCAAGGGAGTCGAAGGGGCAGTTTCCCCAGATGCTGAGCCGAGATTAACACCCAATAACCGAGTCATGAGGGAGTTAAATTCCGAACGATTAAGAGCAGCCGCAAATTCCGGTATTTAGCGGCCAAAGCATCGAGGTCCGGCAACTTCCTAGACGCACGAACAGGTTCCGATGATGAAGGAGAAGCCATATCCACTCAGTCCAATCAGTCCAAGGGGACAGACGGCAACAGCCAGGGAAAAAAAGAAAGGGTTTTGTGGTGGAATATGAAAAGTCACGGCAAGAAAAAGAGGCCCTCCGACCGCCGTCTGATCCCGGCGATGGAGGGTGGTGCGGGGGGGTCTTGGTGAGTGGTAGTAGGTGGTGCAGAACGCCGGCGACCGTGTGGATCTGGGCGGACGGGGATGGAAGATGAAGGTGGGCAGATTTGTGGTGAGGGATACGAACAGTCACAGCTACAAACGATTGAAATCCACCCCTAGACCACCGCCGTCTGATCCCGGCGGCGGGGGGTCGCCGAGTACCTCCGAGGTGAGTCCAAAACGGCCGGAGATGACGTGGGTAGTGGTCGGAAAAGAAGAAATCTGAAGAAATCGCCTACTGTGTGAAAATCGCACCTACTGACGGTGTTAGAGAGAAAGTCAACGAAAGTCAACGCGCGCAACTTCTTTCTGATTCCCTTCTTTATTCCACGTTTGAATTAGCATGGCCTAATTCAAACGTGGAATAAAGAAGGGAATCTGATATAAAACTTGAAAGATACGCCTCAAGACTCGTGCAATCGTTGATCATGCATATCAAGTGAATATCGGGCGAAGATCTCTGAAAGTCGGCTACTCTATTTACCTATATATAGACCCATGCACACAAACGAAGGAAGGGAGACGGGCTTTGGACGACGAAGTAAGCAGAGACTGACGCCTGAAAAGAAGAGGCGAACGACGGCCAAGAGCGAGACAAGTCGAGCACCGAAAAAGAGCGAATTTCTTACCTTTTTAATATTTCGTTTTCGACAATGTTTTCTTCATATTCTTTGTCGTTTTCGTATATTAATATGCTAGGCTAATTTCTTTTGTGATTGAGGCCGTGTGAGGCCCGATTATGACTACGTATTTAATCACATGATTTGAGCTACATATTCTTTGTTTGTACTTCATATACGTACGTGTGATTGGCCTCCATGCGTATGATTATTGATTGGCTTATGAGATGGATTAAGTGATTAGACCAATTAAAACAAAACATTGAATATCACTACGTAAAACCGACCAGAGATGGAATTCGGTTTCGTTGTGTGGTTTCTGAGACCTTAGGCGCCGAAAGCCTTTAAACTCGGGGAATTCATAAAAATTAAATGCACGTATAGGAACTACAGTCATATAGACATATAGTTTATGTGACGCCCGGGGCCGATGAGGGCGGGGAGTGATCGCCGGTGCCAGAGAGGTGCACGGACAAGGAGCGGCTCCTGGCAGGCTTCTAGGCGAAGGGGTACGTGAACGAACCGATCCGACACCCGAATGAGAGGGGATCCTGAGACTGACAATGTATGGAAGTGTCAGGCTAAGAATCGTATAAGGGAATTGATAGTACTACTCATATCACCAAGGTCGACCTACCTTTTCGGGAGTCCATCTATAGAAACTCCGAAGTTAAGCGTGCTTGACTTGGGGCAATCTAGGGATGGGTGACCCCCTGGGAAGTTTCTCAGGGTGCGTGTGAGCGAGTGCACGAAGCACGCTAAAAGGTTAAATGGTGGTACAGTGGGGCCAGACTATCAGTCGGAGTGTGGTGGGCCCAACCCCACTAGTCCCGGTAGGGACCGAAGCTTTAGTGACACCCGGTATGGGACGGGTCGTTACAGGTGGTATCAGAGCACAACCTCTCGCAGTACGGTGCTGGTTCGGGGACGAACCAGGCGAAAGCTGGTGGGCATGTGACGCCCGGGGCCGATGAGGGCGGGGAGTGATCGCCGGTGCCAGAGAGGTGCACGGACAAGGAGCGGCTCCTGGCAGGCTTCTAGGCGAAGGGGTACGTGAACGAACCGATCCGACACCCGAATGAGAGGGGATCCTGAGACTGACAATGTATGGAAGTGTCAGGCTAAGAATCGTATAAGGGAATTGATAGTACTACTCATATCACCAAGGTCGACCTACCTTTTCGGGAGTCCATCTATAGAAACTCCGAAGTTAAGCGTGCTTGACTTGGGGCAATCTAGGGATGGGTGACCCCCTGGGAAGTTTTTCAGGGTGCGTGTGAGCGAGTGCACGAAGCACGCTAAAAGGTTAAATGGTGGTACAGTGGGGCCAGACTATCAGTCGGAGTGTGGTGGGCCCAACCCCACTAGTCCCGGTAGGGACCGAAGCTTTAGTGACACCCGGTATGGGACGGGTCGTTACAGGCCTGTGGCGACCCTACTTCCTAATTGGAATAATTGGCGGATTTCCGCAACGAAAGTCGCGGAGGACCCGATTTATTAAAAAACGTTTTAAATAAAATAATATACATATATAAACTAAGTCGGGTCTACAAAAGCGCGTCGATATAATACAACGGGCCGAAGCCCCAAAAATCAAAACCCGACTACACTATCCTACGCCTCTCCACAGGTCGCGTCCCATGTACCGCTCCGCCCTCAAAAGCCCGTGGAGTCACCGCCGCCAGCCAGCCTATATCTCAACCCAGACACCCATCGGTGTCGGGCTCGGTCCCACCTGAAAATATAACCCTGAGCAAAAACGCCCAGTAGGTGGCAGTAAAAACATGCAATGTATGCGTGAGTGCGCTCAACCCAATCCCAAATCCTCACATCAAAATAAAATGCACGCTCAACCTATCACATATCTCCATACATAACAGGGCCCTCGGCTAGACTCAGCACCCACGCGCGCAATGGCAAGGTACGCCATAAACATGCGGTAGCCCACGCCGGCCGTACCGGGTCGCTCCTTCCGCACACAATCTCAACCCGACGACTTTTCCCCGAGTGGCCTACCACCAACCCGGGTAGACAGAAATCTCACATCTGTCAGCCGTCCCTGAGCCAAATAATATCCGGTGGTGTGCACCTCGGGTGGCTCAATCCCGAGTAGATGGGTGTCGCAAACCCCCTCTCCCACCAGGTGCTACATGAGTCTAACCTCGACAACCAATAAAGGTCACTCTACCCCACTCAACCGACACCGTAAGGTGTCACCGTACAAATACGGTACCATCATCTCTCCCGTGTATGTCGTGAAATGCACATATAATAAATCACATAAAATACGTATATTGAAATCACGTAATCGTATAGTATTTAAATTAGGCCGATGTTTTTAAAAAATCCAAATATAATATTTATAATTTAAAATATGGGTTGACCCGAAAATGTACGTTATAGTACGAAAATTATTTTATTTAAAAGTGATTTGGGCTTAAAACCAGTTTATTTAAAATGTTTGGGCCTGAAATAGGGCAAAAGCCCAAAAATTAAATTCGTTGGTCAACTCACACAAAAATCAGTCAAAGCCCAATTAAAATCGCCCGAAACCCACTTGGTCAACCCGCGAAAGTCGAGTCAACGCCCGATTTCACGAATCGCCCGATTCTGCGTTAAAAACTCTGGTCAACCCGCGAAAGTAAGGTCAACGCCCGATTTCACAAAGCTTTCGGCGATTTCGCAAATCGCCCGATTTCACGCTGAAGCTCGATTTGATTTCACGAATCGCCCGATTCCTCTCACAGGAATCACCCCGCGATTTGAAATCGGCCCGCGAAACCCAAAATCGGCCCGGCGCTATCTCACAGCTCGCGAAATGCTTCAGCCCGCGAAACCCGACTTCTGGCCCGCGAAACCTTTCGCAACCCGAAATTCCAAATCGGCCAATCCTATCTTTAAAATCATTTTTCGCCCGATTTCCCCGCAAACTCAGGCCCGCGATTTTATAAATCGCCCGAAATGTCCAAATCGGCCGATTTCTTCCAACATACACAATAAAACCCTAAAAATCACCCAATTCACATAATCTAATCACATAAACAAGTAACAGAACTCATATATTGAGTTCAAATTCACGTATAACACATCAAGAACGGTATGTAATACGATTAAAAGGGTTTGTAGGGGTTAAAAAAAACCACCTACCTCACTTCCAAGCTAGGTTTGAGTTAAATCCTCTAGGCTGAAATCGAATGAGCTCGTTTTCCTTCACTGCTATTGTATTTCTTCCGTTACCTAACACACTGAATTTTAACTAGTCCACTAAGCCAAGTAATATAAACACGCATGTTTATAGATAGAATTCTTACCACCTAACAATTCGAAGTTCTAATTCTGCTTGGACTTTCTTTGGTTTTCTTATTTTCTTTTCCTTTGATCTTACGTTTTCTCCTTGTACTTCACGTTGGATCTTGGTATGTTTATCGTTTATGGGTTTTCATCTGAAGTGGTAAAGTGATGATAAGTTCCAACGTGTCTTACCCCTTCAATTAAGTAAGCCTCAAGCTTATCCTATATTATGGGCCAAGCTATGTATTTATGTGGGCTTTAGTATTTAACTTGGCCTTGTTAGTTCTCTTTGGGTCTTTCTCTAATTATATTGGGCCACATTAATTCATTATCTAGTATTTATTAAGTTATCATATAGTTGAGCCTATTTATTTATTTGGTCTACTTACATTTCGGCCCATAATGTTTTATTCAACTCTCGGGCCCAATTATTATTTTCGGGCCTAATTCCGAAAAATCCGTTTTGTCCGAAAATTAACTTCATTAATTTCGAACGTTACAAAATAATCCCGTATTAATTTTACGGGTATTACATTCTTCCCCCCTTAAGAAATTTCGTCCCCGAAATTTAAGTCGTCGAAAACAACTCGGGGTATTTCTCGCGCATTTCATCTTCTCGTTCCCATGTGGCTTCTTCGACCGCTTGGTTTCGCCACAACACCTTCACTAGGGGGATATTCTTGTTCCTAAGTCGCTTCACTTCGTACATCAAAATCTCTACCGACCTTTCTTCGTAACTCAGGTCCGGTTTCATCTGCTGATGAAGCGTATCACTTCGTAGCACGTGCTTCGGATCCGGAACGTATTTCCGTAACGTAGACACATGGAAGACGTCATGGACTTGTGCTAGCGATGTCGGTAGTTCTAACTGATATGCTACTTCACCGACTCTTTTCGAAATATTGAAGGGCCCTATATATCTCGGACCCAGTTTCCCTTTCCGTCCGAATCTCTTAACTCCTTTCATCGGTGATATCTTCAAGAAGACTTGATCGCCTTCTTTAAATTCCAACGGCCTTCGTCTCTTATCCGCGTAGCTCTTCTGACGATTTTGAGCCGTTTGCATTCTCTCCCGAATTTTACTAACAGCTTCGGTCATTTCACGGATCATTTCGGGACCTAATAACGCCTTCTCGCCGATTTCATCCCAATGTACTGGGGATCGGCATTTACGCCCATACAAGGCCTCGTAAGGTGCCATCCCGATCGTCGCTTGAAAGCTGTTGTTATACGAAAATTCAATCAATGGGAGGTACTTACTCCAACTTCCTCGGAAATCCAGAACACACGCCCTTAACATATCTTCAAGCGTCTGGATCGTTCTTTCCGATTGCCCGTCCGTCTGGGGATGATAGGCTGAACTAAACGACAATTTGGTCCCTAAAGCCTTCTGTAAGCTCCCCCAGAATTGAGACAGAAATCTCGAGTCTCGATCGGAAACGATCGACATCGGAATCCCATGTAGTCTCACTATTTCTTGAATGTATAATTCTGTGAACTTCTCCATGGGATAAGTCTGATTGATCGGTAGAAAGTGGGCAGACTTCGTCAGTCTATCAACGACTACCCAAATTGCATCATGTCCTTTCATCGTCTTGGGTAATCCGACGACAAAATCCATGGTTATGTGGTCCCACTTCCACTCAGGAACCGTCAAAGGTTGCAACATTCCTGCCGGCCTTTGATGTTCTGCCTTGATCTGTTGGCAAATCAGGCATCGACTTACGAAAGTGGCAACGTCTCGTTTCATCCCAGGCCACCAGTAATTTATTCGCAAATCTCGATACATCTTCGTGGCACCAGGATGTACCGAGTATATAGTCGTATGTGCCTCTGTCATCAATGTTCGGCGGATGTCTTCGTCTTTTGGCACGTACAAGCGATTTCTGAATCGTAAGCTCCCGTCCTCTCGGAATTCGAACTCCGACGGAACATCTTCATCTCGTCCACCCCGAATTTTCAGGTATAATTCATCTTTCTTTTGTGCGTCGATGATTCGATTTAACAGCGTCGGTTTAAGAGTCAACGCTGCCAATCTCGTCTCAATCTCCCCGAAGTGAATTACTTCAACTCCGAGTTGGCACAATTCAGTATTCACGGTTTTCCGGCTCAACGCATATGCGACCACGTTAGCTTTTCCTGGGTGATAGTTAATCACACAGTCGTAATCCTTCACCAGTTCGAGCCATCGTCGTTGCCTCATATTTAACTCCTTTTGTGTGAAGAAGTACTTCAGGCTCTTATGATCTGTAAAGATCTCGCACCTTTCTCCGTACAGATAGTGTCGCCAGATTTTGAGAGCAAACACTACTGCGGCGAGTTCAAGATCATGTGTGGGGTAATTCTTCTCGTATGGTTTCAACTGTCGGGAGGCATATGCAATTACCCTCCCGTTTTGCATTAATACACACCCCAAGCCATTCTTCGAGGCGTCGCTGTATATCGAAAATCCTTCAGTACCCGAAGGTATTGCCAAGACTGGAGCAGTCGTCAGTCTCTTCTTCAACTCCTGGAAACTTTGCTCACATTCTTCAGTCCATTTGTACGGAACGTTCTTCTTCGTCAGGTTTGTGAGCGTCGAGGCTATACTGGAAAAATCTTTGATAAACTTCCGATAGTATCCAGCAAGCCCGAGAAAACTTCTAACCTCCGTGGGAGTGGTCGGTCGTGGCCAATTTTCTATCGCCTCAATCTTGCTAGGGTCCACCGAAATTCCGCTCCCCGAAATGATGTGCCCCAGAAATGCCACTTGTTCCAACCAGAATTCACATTTCTTAAACTTGGCGTACAACTGTTTTTCTCGAAGGATTCCAAGAACCGTTTTCAGGTGTTCCTCGTGTTCCTCCTTCGTTTTCGAGTATACGAGGATATCGTCTATAAATACGATAACAAAGCGGTCTAGGAACTCCTTGAATACCCGGTTCATCAGATCCATGAAAGCAGCAGGAGCATTCGTTAGCCCGAAAGGCATGACCAAGAATTCGTAGTGGCCGTACCTCGTGCTAAACGCAGTCTTGGGAACATCCGCCTCACGGATCTTTAGTTGATGATAGCCAGAACGTAGGTCGATCTTCGAGAATACCGTCGCCCCTTGGAGTTGGTCGAATAAATCGTCTATCCTCGGCAACGGATACTTATTCTTTATCGTGATTTTATTGAGTTCACGATAATCGATACACATCCTCATCGACCCATCTTTCTTTTTAACAAAAAGTATCGGGGCTCCCCAAGGCGAGAAACTGGGTTGAATGAAACCCTTCTGTAACAAATCTTCCAATTGTTCCTTCAGTTCTCGTAACTCGTTCGGTGCTAACCGATACGGAGATTTAGAGACCGGGGCAGCTCCAGGCACAAGATCGATTACGAATTCAATTTCCCGATCCGGCGGTAATCCCGGAAGATCCTCGGGAAATACATCAGGATATTCATTTACTATTGGGACCTCCTCAAGCTTCGGTTGAGAAGACTCCTCAGCCTTTATCGCAAAAACTAGGAAAGATTCGCAACCCGTATTAACGAGTCGATGAGCTTTCAAAGCAGAAATCCGAGAGATGGTCTTACCATTCTTCTTTCCCGAAAATTCAAATTCCTCTCCCTCGGGTGATCGGAACCTAACTACCCTCTTTGAGCAATCGATAATGGCCCCGTACTTCGAGAGCCAATCCATCCCGAATATGATGTCGTAATCATTCATCGGGATTACTATTAGGTCTACATCTAATTCCCTCCCTTCAATCTTAACAGGACAATTTTCTACCACTAAGTTGGTCCGAGTTGGATCTCCGTGTGGTAGGGATACTATGAAATTGCATGAGGAATGGGCAGGATATATTCCCGCCCTGGTCACGAAGTTTGCCGACACAAACGAATGTGTGGCTCCGGAATCAATCAGAATAGAAGACGGTACGTGAAAGATATTTAACGTACCAGTCACCACGGCTGGGTTCGCCTCTGCCTCCTCGTTGGTCAGTGTGAAAACTCGTGCAGGCACAGGTGGAGGTCGAATTAGATTCTGTGGCTGATTCTGCGGTCGAGGCTGACCTTCCGTGCAGTTCCGTGCAGTGTGCCCGGTCTTTCCGCACCGGAAACACTGTAGATTCGGGCCCGGTCGTGGTCCGTAGCAGATGCCAAAGTGATTTCGTCCGCACTGCTGGCACTGTGGCGCTGGCGTCGCTGGTCGGTAGGGAACGTTAGTCGGTCCCTGACTAAAATTCGGACGCCACATTTGCTGGCCTGATCGACTACCTTTATTCTTCGGACCCTTGCCGAAGAATTGCCGCTTCTGGCTGCTTCCCCCCTGTTGGCTCTCCCTCTTCCGATTTGCCTCCTGGGACTCTCTCACAACTCCTTCCGCCTGCTCAGCTATTAAGGCACGCTCTGTCGCCTGGCGGAATTCCAACTGGCGTACACCCGCTATACTCAAGTCCCGATAGAACTCGGGTTTCAGTCCTCTGAGGAATCTCGTCACCTTCAGCGTGTTGGTCGCAACGAGATGCGGGGCAAAACGCGACAATTCCTCAAATCGGCGGATATATTCCGCCACTGGCATACGACCTTGCTTCAAATTCATAAATTCGTACATCCGCTGTTCCTGGTCGTGAGCAGTGAAGTACTTGTCGTAGAAAAGTTCTCTGAAGCGCTCCCACGACATAGTAGCGGGATCCTCTAACACCTTTACGGTGTTCCACCAGAATCGCGCGTTTCCCCGAAGCAGAGAAACGGCACACAAAACCTTCTCGTTGTTCGGCACACGACCATAGATGAAAAGATCTTCAATTGTGCCAATCCAGTCTTCAGCCGCCGCAGGGTTGGCGGCCTCGGTGAAGTTAGGAGGATTCAGTTTACGGAACCTCTCCCCAATGATCTCCACTCGATCAGGCTGCGGGGAGGTGCGACGCAGATGAGCTTCGGTGATTGATCAAGTCATTGATCTGGTCTGACTGTCGTTGGATCAGTTCAGTCAGACGATTGATAGTATTGCGTTCGTGAGTCGAGGATTCAGGTTCATCCTGTCGACTCTGTTCCCCTACGAACTCGCGCCTAGGTCTTCCTCTCGACATTTCCAGATACTATATAACACATAAATACGCAAATAAAACACGTAATCACGCCAAAACACGTAATACCTACAGGCGAGGCTGGTTCTCCCGGCTTCTGAGCGGCAGTACATGGACAGTCTTCAGAACCTAAAACCTAACGCTCTGATACCACCTGTGGCGACCCTACTTCCTAATTGGAATAATTGGCGGATTTCCGCAACGAAAGTCGCGGAGGACCCGATTTATTAAAAACTTTTTAAATAAAATAATATACATATATAAACTAAGTCGGGTCTACAAAAGCGCGTCGATATAATACAACGGGCCGAAGCCCCAAAAATCAAAACCCGACTACACTATCCTACGCCTCTCCACAGGTCGCGTCCCATGTACCGCTCCGCCCTCAAAAGCCCGTGGAGTCACCGCCGCCAGCCAGCCTATATCTCAACCCTGACACCCATCGGTGTCGGGCTCGGTCCCACCTGAAAATATAACCCTGAGCAAAAACGCCCAGTAGGTGGCAGTAAAAACATGCAATGTATGTGTGAGTGCGCTCAACCCAATCCCAAATCCTCACATCAAAATAAAATGCACGCTCAACCTATCACATATCTCCATACATAACAGGGCCCTCGGCTAGACTCAGCACCCACGCGCGCAATGGCAAGGTACGCCATAAACATGCGGTAGCCCACGCCGGCCGTACCGGGTCGCTCCTTCCGCACACAATCTCAACCCGACGACTTTTCCCCGAGTGGCCTACCACCAACCCGGGTAGACAGAAATCTCACATCTGTCAGCCTCCCTGAGCCAAATAATATCCGGTGGTGTGCACCTCGGGTGGCTCAATCCCGAGTAGATGGGTGTCGCAAACCCCCTCTCCCACCAGGTGCTACACGAGTCTAACCTCGACGACCAATAAAGGTCACTCTACCCCACTCAACCGACACCGTAAGGTGTCACCGTACAAATACGGTACCATCATCTCTCCCGTGTATGTCGTGAAATGCACATATAATAAATCACATAAAATACGTATATTGAAATCACGTAATCGTATAGTATTTAAATTAGGCCGATGTTTTTAAAAAATCCAAATATAATATTTATAATTTAAAATATGGGTTGACCCGAAAATGTACGTTATAGTACGAAAATTATTTTATTTAAAAGTGATTTGGGCTTAAAACCAGTTTATTTAAAATGTTTGGGCCTGAAATAGGGCAAAAGCCCAAAAATTAAATTCGTTGGTCAACTCACACAAAAATCAGTCAAAGCCCAATTAAAATCGCCCGAAACCCACTTGGTCAACCCGCGAAAGTCGAGTCAACGCCCGATTTCACGAATCGCCCGATTCTGCGTTAAAAACTCTGGTCAACCCGCGAAAGTAAGGTCAACGCCCGATTTCACAAAGCTTTCGGCGATTTCGCAAATCGCCCGATTTCACGCTGAAGCTCGATTTGATTTCACGAATCGCCCGATTCCTCTCACAGGAATCACCCCGCGATTTGAAATCGGCCTGCGAAACCCAAAATCGGCCCGGCGCTATCTCACAGCTCGCGAAATGCTTCAGCCCGCGAAACCCGACTTCTGGCCCGCGAAACCTTTCGCAACCCGAAATTCCAAATCGGCCAATCCTATCTTTAAAATCATTTTTCGCCCGATTTCCCCGCAAACTCAGGCCCGCGATTTTATAAATCGCCCGAAATGTCCAAATCGGCCGATTTCTTCCAACATACACAATAAAACCCTAAAAATCACCCAATTCACATAATCTAATCACATAAACAAGTAACAGAACTCATATATTGAGTTCAAATTCACGTATAACACATCAAGAACGGTATGTAATACGATTAAAAGGGTTTGTAGGGGTTAAAAAAAACCACCTACCTCACTTCCAAGCTAGGTTTGAGTTAAATCCTCTAGGCTGAAATCGAATGAGCTCGTTTTCCTTCACTGCTATTGTATTTCTTCCGTTACCTAACACACTGAATTTTAACTAGTCCACTAAGCCAAGTAATATAAACACGCATGTTTATAGATAGAATTCTTACCACCTAACAATTCGAAGTTCTAATTCTGCTTGGACTTTCTTTGGTTTTCTTATTTTCTTTTCCTTTGATCTTACGTTTTCTCCTTGTACTTCACGTTGGATCTTGGTATGTTTATCGTTTATGGGTTTTCATCTGAAGTGGTAAAGTGATGATAAGTTCCAACGTGTCTTACCCCTTCAATTAAGTAAGCCTCAAGCTTATCCTATATTATGGGCCAAGCTATGTATTTATGTGGGCTTTAGTATTTAACTTGGCCTTGTTAGTTCTCTTTGGGTCTTTCTCTAATTATATTGGGCCACATTAATTCATTATCTAGTATTTATTAAGTTATCATATAGTTGAGCCTATTTATTTATTTGGTCTACTTACATTTCGGCCCATAATGTTTTATTCAACTCTCGGGCCCAATTATTATTTTCGGGCCTAATTCCGAAAAATCCGTTTTGTCCGAAAATTAACTTCATTAATTTCGAACGTTACAAAATAATCCCGTATTAATTTTACGGGTATTACATTCTTCCCCCCTTACAGAAATTTCGTCCCCGAAATTTAAGTCGTCGAAAACAACTCGGGGTATTTCTCGCGCATTTCATCTTCTCGTTCCCATGTGGCTTCTTCGACCGCTTGGTTTCGCCACAACACCTTCACTAGGGGGATATTCTTGTTCCTAAGTCGCTTCACTTCGTACATCAAAATCTCTACCGGCCTTTCTTCGTAACTCAGGTCCGGTTTCATCTGCTGATGAAGCGTATCACTTCGTAGCACGTGCTTCTCCGGAACGTATTTCCGTAACGTAGACACATGGAAGACGTCATGGACTTGTGCTAGCGATGTCGGTAGTTCTAACTGATATGCTACTTCACCGACTCTTTTCGAAATATTGAAGGGCCCTATATATCTCGGACCCAGTTTCCCTTTCCGTCCGAATCTCTTAACTCCTTTCATCGGTGATATCTTCAAGAAGACTTGATCGCCTTCTTTAAATTCCAACGGCCTTCGTCTCTTATCCGCGTAGCTCTTCTGACGATTTTGAGCCGTTTGCATTCTCTCCCGAATTTTACTAACAGCTTCGGTCATTTCACGGATCATTTCGGGACCTAATAACGCCTTCTCGCCGATTTCATCCCAATGTACTGGGGATCGGCATTTACGCCCATACAAGGCCTCGTAAGGTGCCATCCCGATCGTCGCTTGAAAGCTGTTGTTATACGAAAATTCAATCAATGGGAGGTACTTACTCCAACTTCCTCGGAAATCCAGAACACACGCCCTTAACATATCTTCAAGCGTCTGGATCGTTCTTTCCGATTGCCCGTCCGTCTGGGGATGATAGGCTGAACTAAACGACAATTTGGTCCCTAAAGCCTTCTGTAAGCTCCCCCAGAATTGAGACAGAAATCTCGAGTCTCGATCGGAAACGATCGACATCGGAATCCCATGTAGTCTCACTATTTCTTGAATGTATAATTCTGTGAACTTCTCCATGGGATAAGTCTGATTGATCGGTAGAAAGTGGGCAGACTTCGTCAGTCTATCAACGACTACCCAAATTGCATCATGTCCTTTCATCGTCTTGGGTAATCCGACGACAAAATCCATGGTTATGTGGTCCCACTTCCACTCAGGAACCGTCAAAGGTTGCAACATTCCTGCCGGCCTTTGATGTTCTGCCTTGATCTGTTGGCAAATCAGGCATCGACTTACGAAAGTGGCAACGTCTCGTTTCATCCCAGGCCACCAGTAATTTATTCGCAAATCTCGATACATCTTCGTGGCACCAGGATGTACCGAGTATATAGTCGTATGTGCCTCTGTCATCAATGTTCGGCGGATGTCTTCGTCTTTTGGCACGTACAAGCGATTTCTGAATCGTAAGCTCCCGTCCTCTCGGAATTCGAACTCCGACGGAACATCTTCATCTCGTCCACCCCGAATTTTCAGGTATAATTCATCTTTCTTTTGTGCGTCGATGATTCGATTTAACAGCGTCGGTTTAAGAGTCAACGCTGCCAATCTCGTCTCAATCTCCCCGAAGTGAATTACTTCAACTCCGAGTTGGCACAATTCAGTATTCACGGTTTTCCGGCTCAACGCATCTGCGACCACGTTAGCTTTTCCTGGGTGATAGTTAATCACACAGTCGTAATCCTTCACCAGTTCGAGCCATCGTCGTTGCCTCATATTTAACTCCTTTTGTGTGAAGAAGTACTTCAGGCTCTTATGATCTGTAAAGATCTCGCACCTTTCTCCGTACAGATAGTGTCGCCAGATTTTGAGAGCAAACACTACTGCGGCGAGTTCAAGATCATGTGTGGGGTAATTCTTCTCGTATGGTTTCAACTGTCGGGAGGCATATGCAATTACCCTCCCGTTTTGCATTAATACACACCCCAAGCCATTCTTCGAGGCGTCGCTGTATATCGAAAATCCTTCAGTACCCGAAGGTATTGCCAAGACTGGAGCAGTCGTCAGTCTCTTCTTCAACTCCTGGAAACTTTGCTCACATTCTTCAGTCCATTTGTATGGAACGTTCTTCTTCGTCAGGTTTGTGAGCGTCGAGGCTATACTGGAAAAATCTTTGATAAACTTCCGATAGTATCCAGCAAGCCCGAGAAAACTTCTAACCTCCGTGGGAGTGGTCGGTCGTGGCCAATTTTCTATCGCCTCAATCTTGCTAGGGTCCACCGAAATTCCGCTCCCCGAAATGATGTGCCCCAGAAATGCCACTTGTTCCAACCAGAATTCACATTTCTTAAACTTGGCGTACAACTGTTTTTCTCGAAGGATTCCAAGAACCGTTTTCAGGTGTTCCTCGTGTTCCTCCTTCGTTTTCGAGTATACGAGGATATCGTCTATAAATACGATAACAAAGCGGTCTAGGAACTCCTTGAATACCCGGTTCATCAGATCCATGAAAGCAGCAGGAGCATTCGTTAGCCCGAAAGGCATGACCAAGAATTCGTAGTGGCCGTACCTCGTGCTAAACGCAGTCTTGGGAACATCCGCCTCACGGATCTTTAGTTGATGATAGCCAGAACGTAGGTCGATCTTCGAGAATACCGTCGCCCCTTGGAGTTGGTCGAATAAATCGTCTATCCTCGGCAACGGATACTTATTCTTTATCGTGATTTTATTGAGTTCACGATAATCGATACACATCCTCATCGACCCATCTTTCTTTTTAACAAAAAGTATCGGGGCTCCCCAAGGCGAGAAACTGGGTTGAATGAAACCCTTCTGTAACAAATCTTCCAATTGTTCCTTCAGTTCTCGTAACTCGTTCGGTGCTAACCGATACGGAGATTTAGAGACCGGGGCAGCTCCAGGCACAAGATCGATTACGAATTCAATTTCCCGATCCGGCGGTAATCCCGGAAGATCCTCGGGAAATACATCAGGATATTCATTTACTATTGGGACCTCCTCAAGCTTCGGTTGAGAAGACTCCTCAGCCTTTATCGCAAAAACTAGGAAAGATTCGCAACCCGTATTAACGAGTCGATGAGCTTTCAAAGCAGAAATCCGAGAGATGGTCTTACCATTCTTCTTTCCCGAAAATTCAAATTCCTCTCCCTCGGGTGATCGGAACCTAACTACCCTCTTTGAGCAATCGATAATGGCCCCGTACTTCGAGAGCCAATCCATCCCGAATATGATGTCGTAATCATTCATCGGGATTACTATTAGGTCTACATCTAATTCCCTCCCTTCAATCTTAACAGGACAATTTTCTACCACTAAGTTGGTCCGAGTTGGATCTCCGTGTGGTAGGGATACTATGAAATTGCATGAGGAATGGGCAGGATATATTCCCGCCCTGGTCACGAAGTTTGCCGACACAAACGAATGTGTGGCTCCGGAATCAATCAGAATAGAAGACGGTACGTGAAAGATATTTAACGTACCAGTCACCACGGCTGGGTTCGCCTCTGCCTCCTCGTTGGTCAGTGTGAAAACTCGTGCAGGCACAGGTGGAGGTCGAATTAGATTCTGTGGCTGATTCTGCGGTCGAGGCTGACCTTCCGTGCAGTTCCGTGCAGTGTGCCCGGTCTTTCCGCACCGGAAACACTGTAGATTCAGGCCCGGTCGTGGTCCGTAGCAGATGCCAAAGTGATTTCGTCCGCACTGCTGGCACTGTGGCGCTGGCGTCGCTGGTCGGTAGGGAACGTTAGTCGGTCCCTGACTAAAATTCGGACGCCACATTTGCTGGCCTGATCGACTACCTTTATTCTTCGGACCCTTGCCGAAGAATTGCCGCTTCTGGCTGCTTCCCCCCTGTTGGCTCTCCCTCTTCCGATTTGCCTCCTGGGACTCTCTCACAACTCCTTCCGCCTGCTCAGCTATTAAGGCACGCTCTGTCGCCTGGCGGAATTCCAACTGGCGTACACCCGCTATACTCAAGTCCCGATAGAACTCGGGTTTCAGTCCTCTGAGGAATCTCGTCACCTTCAGCGTGTTGGTCGCAACGAGATGCGGGGCAAAACGCGACAATTCCTCAAATCGGCGGATATATTCCGCCACTGGCATACGACCTTGCTTCAAATTCATAAATTCGTACATCCGCTGTTCCTGGTCGTGAGCAGTGAAGTACTTGTCGTAGAAAAGTTCTCTGAAGCGCTCCCACGACATAGTAGCGGGATCCTCTAACACATTTACGGTGTTCCACCAGAATCGCGCGTTTCCCCGAAGCAGAGAAACGGCACACAAAACCTTCTCGTTGTTCGGCACACGACCATAGATGAAAAGATCTTCAATTGTGCCAATCCAGTCTTCAGCCGCCGCAGGGTTGGCGGCCTCGGTGAAGTTAGGAGGATTCAGTTTACGGAACCTCTCCCCAATGATCTCCACTCGATCAGGCTGCGGGGAGGTGCGACGCTCAGATGAGCTTCGGTGATTGATCAAGTCATTGATCTGGTCTGACTGTCGTTGGATCAGTTCAGTCAGACGATTGATAGTATTGCGTTCGTGAGTCGAGGATTCAGGTTCATCCTGTCGACTCTGTTCCCCTACGAACTCGCGCCTAGGTCTTCCTCTCGACATTTCCAGATATCACCGATGAAAGGAGTTAAGAGATTCGGACGGAAAGGGAAACTGGGTCCGAGATATATAGGGCCCTTCAATATTTCGAAAAGAGTCGGTGAAGTAGCATATCAGTTAGAACTACCGACATCGCTAGCACAAGTCCATGACGTCTTCCATGTGTCTACGTTACGGAAATACGTTCCGGATCCGAAGCACGTGCTACGAAGTGATACGCTTCATCAGCAGATGAAACCGGACCTGAGTTACGAAGAAAGGCCGGTAGAGATTTTGATGTACGAAGTGAAGCGACTTAGGAACAAGAATATCCCCCTAGTGAAGGTGTTGTGGCGAAACCAAGCGGTCGAAGAAGCCACATGGGAACGAGAAGATGAAATGCGCGAGAAATACCCCGAGTTGTTTTCGACGACTTAAATTCCGGGGACGAAATTTCTGTAAGGGGGGAAGAATGTAATACCCGTAAAATTAATACGGGATTATTTTGTAACGTTCGAAATTAATGAAGTTAATTTTCGGACAAAACGGATTTTTCGGAATTAGGCCCGAAAATAATAATTGGGCCCGAGAGTTGAATAAAACATTATGGGCCGAAATGTAAGTAGACCAAATAAATAAATAGGCTCAACTATATGATAACTTAATAAATACTAGATAATGAATTAATGTGGCCCAATATAATTAGAGAAAGACCCAAAGAGAACTAACAAGGCCAAGTTAAATACTAAAGCCCACATAAATACATAGCTTGGCCCATAATATAGGATAAGCTTGAGGCTTACTTAATTGAAGGGGTAAGACACGTTGGAACTTATCATCACTTTACCACTTCAGATGAAAACCCATAAACGATAAACATACCAAGATCCAACGTGAAGTACAAGGAGAAAACGTAAGATCAAAGGAAAAGAAAATAAGAAAACCAAAGAAAGTCCAAGCAGAATTAGAACTTCGAATTGTTAGGTGGTAAGAATTCTATCTATAAACATGCGTGTTTATATTACTTGGCTTAGTGGACTAGTTAAAATTCAGTGTGTTAGGTAATGGAAGAAATACAATAGCAGTGAAGGAAAACGAGCTCATTCGATTTCAGCCTAGAGGATTTAACTCAAACCTAGCTTGGAAGTGAGGTAGGTGGTTTTTTTTAACCCCTACAAACCCTTTTAATCGTATTACATACCGTTCTTGATGTGTTATACGTGAATTTGAACTCAATATATGAGTTCTGTTACTTGTTTATGTGATTAGATTATGTGAATTGGGTGATTTTTAGGGTTTTATTGTGTATGTTGGAAGAAATCGGCCGATTTGGACATTTCGGGCGATTTATAAAATCGCGGGCCTGAGTTTGCGGGGAAATCGGGCGAAAAATGATTTTAAAGATAGGATTGGCCGATTTGGAATTTCGGGTTGCGAAAGGTTTCGCGGGCCAGAAGTCGGGTTTCGCGGGCTGAAGCATTTCGCGAGCTGTGAGATAGCGCCAGGCCGATTTTGGGTTTCGCGGGCCGATTTCAAATCGCGGGGTGATTCCTGTGAGAGGAATCGGGCGATTCGTGAAATCAAATCGAGCTTCAGCGTGAAATCGGGCGATTTGCGAAATCGCCGAAAGCTTTGTGAAATCGGGCGTTGACCTTACTTTCGCGGGTTGACCAGAGTTTTTAACGCAGAATCGGGCGATTCGTGAAATCGGGCGTTGACTCGACTTTCGCGGGTTGACCAAGTGGGTTTCGGGCGATTTTAATTGGGCTTTGACTGATTTTTGTGTGAGTTGACCAACGAATTTAATTTTTGGGCTTTTGCCCTATTTCAGGCCCAAACATTTTAAATAAACTGGTTTTAAGCCCAAATCACTTTTAAATAAAATAATTTTCGTACTATAACGTACATTTCGGGTCAACCCATATTTTAAATTATAAATATTATATTTGGATTTTTTAAAAACATCGGCCTAATTTAAATACTATACGATTACGTGATTTCAATATACGTATTTTATGTGATTTATTATATGTGCATTTCACGACATACACGGGAGAGATGATGGTACCGTATTTGTACGGTGACACCTTACGGTGTCGGTTGAGTGGGGTAGAGTGACCTTTATTGGTCGTCGAGGTTAGACTCGTGTAGCACCTGGTGGGAGAGGGGGTTTGCGACACCCATCTACTCGGGATTGAGCCACCCGAGGTGCACACCACCGGATATTATTTGGCTCAGGGACGGCTGACAGATGTGAGATTTCTGTCTACCCGGGTTGGTGGTAGGCCACTCGGGGAAAAGTCGTCGGGTTGAGATTGTGTGCGGAAGGAGCGACCCGGTACGGCCGGCGTGGGCTACCGCATGTTTATGGCGTACCTTGCCATTGCGCGCGTGGGTGCTGAGTCTAGCCGAGGGCCCTGTTATGTATGGAGATATGTGATAGGTTGAGCGTGCATTTTATTTTGATGTGAGGATTTGGGATTGGGTTGAGCGCACTCACGCATACATTGCATGTTTTTACTGCCACCTACTGGGCGTTTTTGCTCAGGGTTATATTTTCAGGTGGGACCGAGCCCGACACCGATGGGTGTCAGGGTTGAGATATAGGCTGGCTGGCGGCGGTGACTCCACGGGCTTTTGAGGGCGGAGCGGTACATGGGACGCGACCTGTGGAGAGGCGTAGGATAGTGTAGTCGGGTTTTGATTTTTGGGGCTTCGGCCCGTTGTATTATATCGACGCGCTTTTGTAGACCCGACTTAGTTTATATATGTATATTATTTTATTTAAAAAGTTTTTAATAAATCGGGTCCTCCGCGACTTTCGTTGCGGAAATCCGCCAATTATTCCAATTAGGAAGTAGGGTCGCCACAGTTTACTAGTTCTCTATTTATGTAGGGTTGCTATTGCGGGACAAACGAGTAGCACGTATGTTAGAAAATTCTACATTGACTATGATTCATATTGATAAGATATATTAGATTGCATGACGACGTAGGAATAATTCGTGCCGAGCATGTGTCTTGATCACGTCGTCATCAACTGCTTTATCCTCATCTATTTATTTGCGATTATTTCATTAATTGCGTCTTTTATTTCTTTTAATCAAATCATTAAAACTATAAAAATTCCCTTAGTCCAAATTAGAATTAGAAATATTGTCTTAGAACTAATCGAGCTATCTTCGTGGATCGATACTCGGACTCCGTCCGTTTTACTACTTGCACGACCTAGTACACTTGCTAGTATTTGAGCGTGTCAATTTTTTGGCGCCGTTGCCGGGGATAGCGGTATTATTTGTTTTAGTTATTCTAGTTTTTGTCTAGATTTATTATTTTTATTATTATTATTTTTTCTTGTCTATTATTATTGTTATTATTATTATTTTATTCACTTATTTTGATTGTTATTTTCTTTCGCAGAATAATGGAGAATCTATAATGCGAGGAGGTTCCTCCACGACCCACTTTACTAAGTCGGGCACTTCGGGGACTTTTCAATGACAACGATCCAATTGTCATTCCCGTCGGACCAAATAATCATTTCGAGATCAAACCTGTTACTATACAAATGGTTACGGGTTCAGCACAATTCGAGGGGCTAACAAACGAGGACGCAAATTCGCATATTTTGAAATTCACACAAATTTGCAAAACTATTAAGTATCTTGGAGTCTCTACAGAAGTGATAAAATTGACATTTTTTCCCGTTTCTCTGACAGGTAAAGATTCTGAATGGTTTTCCACACTGCCACACGCATCCATCACTAGCTGGGAACATATGGTGGAGTGTTTTTTGGGCAAGTACTACCCACTCTCGAGGACTAGCGAGATACGGAGCGAGCTTGTGAACTTCAAGCAAGAAGGGGGCAAGACTTTGAGCGATGCATAGAGTAGATACAAGAGCCTTCTTAGGCAATGCTCGAACCACAGCATTCCGTTGATCGTGCAGATGCAGTCGTTCTTTCTGGGACTTAGCACACAAAACAAGAGGATCATCGGCGGAGGATGCGGATGAAGTTTCATGGAGTTAGGCGATATAGATGCACTCGCGGCAATCGAGAGGATCGCGGCCTACCCAGCGAGGTACACTGTGCAAGATTTGGACAGAAGGATGGCAGGCGTGCACGAGATAAGCACCTCGTTGGAGGCGCAGTTTGAAGCTATACATCGCAGACTAGACGGGATGCAAACCAACAACCTCGAGGAAATGAACCAGATCCAATCGCGGCAAAAGAACTTCTATTCGTACACATACGACCCGAGTTGGCGAGACTATCCCAAGTTATCATGGCAACTCACACTACTTAAAGCCTCCAGAAATTTAAAGTCAACAGAGCACGACACCACCAAAACAAAAGGCTGATTGGGAGATAGAGGATACTGTTAGGAATATTTTGCAGCATCCTTTAATTTATGTAATCTTGGGTTAATATGTGTTTATTTAGTGGGTTGTAGTAGTTTGGGGTGACATATGATATTTAGTAAGAGTTATGTATTGAGTTTTAATATACCAAATACTTGTGGTATATAAAGCCCCAACTTACCCTAATTAGGGTTTATCAAAAGAAATCAAAAGGTAAGCCACCTTGTACTTTTCCTTAGAAAAACACACACTAACATGCACACAAGGTGTTCTTCACATTTTACACATTCAATCCTTTCTTTTGATCCTTGTTTGGTAATAAAAGGGCCAACAAGTGGTATCAGAGCCTAACGCGGATCAATATCTTCCATTTGAATCCGTTTTTGCTCGATTCCGACGTGATTTGACGAAGTTTTTGCTTGAAAACTCATTTTCGATTTTTTCACTGTTTTTGGGTGTTTTCAAATCGTTTTCAGTGATTTCTTACCCCTATGACGTTAGAAAACTGATATTGAGTACATTTATGCTCTTTCACGCCGATTTCAGTCAAGTTTGAGTAGGATTTGAGCAAAAACGAGTCTGAAAATATGGTTTTTACCGAACTATTCATCACTTTCGGGTATCGGATAGAACAGTACCATCGAGTTTGAAGGTTTCGACAGAAACCCACTGTGGGAATGTTTCGCTAATTTCACAGTTTCGCCCGATACATTTCTCGGCGAAATCCCAATCCATATCGTCCGAAAGTCTACAGTACCAAATTGATAAGTTTCGCCCGATACATTTCTCGGCGAAAGTCCAATTCATTTACTGTCGCCTGAAACTCAATTGTCCAATTAGCCAAATTCAATCTTAGTCAATCGATACGAAATCAATTTGGACCAAATTCGCCCGAAACCTCATCATTTCTATCGATCGAAACGAATTATTCAAATCAAAATCCCCTTTCGAACGAAACTAATCTTTTCTAAACTCTTTCACCCGATTCACATTCTGTCGCCCGATTTTAGCCTTTGGGATCTATACTGTACGATTCACACTTTCGCCCGATTCTAGAACTCTAAATTCAATTTCAATTGCCCGATTCTCAACACTTAGGCCCAATCGCCGAGCTTGCCTCATATAAAATTAGAATCGATCAAGCATTACACAAAATTCATCAAATGTTTAAATTGTGACAGAATTCATTAAGTGAATTTACCTACTTAGACTCAACACTCGAAATTACTCACACTTGACTATATCTAATTCAAAACTAAAGCGTTTCATTTCGCAGATCTATTACGCGTTAACGATCATTACCAAACAAAAAAATCATGGACGGTCTTGCCATTGGATCTGACAACCGTGCACCACTACTAAGATGGGGAGAGTACGGCATATGGAAGCAACGATTCATCAACTTCATAGAAATCAAGGATGCAGACCTCGCAAACGACATGCTTTCCTCCATTTTTGAAGGACCTGCTCAATTTTGGACCATCACCCCTGCTCAACCCAATGCTGTTCCTGCAATTCCAGAGAGGAGAACTCCTAAGGACCTTAGTCGATACAATGATGTTGAGAGAGCACGTGCCAAAGCGGACAAGCTTGCCCGACACTACGTACTTCAGGCCCTACCAAATGATGTCTACAAGCAAGTCGACACAATGGTCACTGCAAAGGAAATTTGGGATGAAGTATGCAAAATGATGGTTGGGACAGAAGTTAGCAATCTGTCTAAGAAGTCCAGCATCCTCACTGCCTATGACTCCTTCAAAGCTAACGAGGGGGAAGAACTTCGAGAAGTTTACCTTCGCTTCCTGACCATTATCAACGAGATGAGAAAGATCAACATCCAACGCTCCAATCTTGAACACAACATCAAGTTCCTTTCCACACTTCAACCTGAGTGGGGACGGATTGCAGTTCTGGTTAAGCAACATAACAAAGATCTGGATGCTATGGATATTCACTCCCTACACGATAACCTCTCACAATACTCCCAGTATGCCAAAGAAATCAAGAACGAAGGAAAAACAAATGTCGACATGGAACCAATTGCACTCGTGACCTCTAAGACAAGCAAGAAGAGCTCGAGAACTTCTAAAGGAAAGCAGGTCGTACAATCCGACACTTCTGACAACGCCGAATCCGACCAAGAATCTGAGGACGAACTCGAATCAATCAGAAAGAAACTGGCTATGATCTCAGAGACGGTCAATAAGATGAGCGCCAAGAAATCATCATCTTCCTTCAACAAACAACGAACCTCGGGCGAGAAACAGAAGTCCGTTGCCACTGAAGTGGCTGAAACTAAGAAATCCGAAGTAGTAAAGAAGTGCTTCAACTGTGGCAAGCCGGGTCACTTTGCTTCTGAATGCTTCAGACCTAAGAAAAAAAACAATGAATATCACAAAAAAAATTTCAGCTCTCACAGCGCAAGGAGGCGGGAATTGTCTAGGTTGCTGAGGAAGAGGAATGGCTGCAGGACACGTCTGACGAGGAGGAAGAAGAAATGACCTTCATGGTGAAAAGTATTGATGATGACTCCGACGAGGATGAGCCAGCCTTCGGGTCAGACAGGACTGATGTCTCTTCATCCGACCTGGAGGTATACACTCCATCCCTAAATGATTTCGTTAAACTTGAACATAGGATAGCCGAACTCTCCATGCATCGTAAAGATTACTCAGAACTCCAAAGCAATTTTGACAAAAATTATGCCTTATTAAACAAACAACAGGAAGAGATAGCCATTCTTAATAAATCTTTGACCTTGTCTGAAACTAAAGTAAAGACTTTAGAAGATCATATAGAAAGCAAGGAAAAACAAATTAGCGATATGAGTCGAAGCTTGAAAGACAGCGAAGAAGAACGAGCAAATGTATTGTCCCAATACGAACTAATCACAAACGAACGTGTTCGTCTATACAAGAAAGTCAAAGAGTTAGAGGACATTAACACCAAAAGAGGTCAATCTGAACGAACTGCCTTTCTCAGCCAACCTAAAGATGTAGAATTCTATGATCCTCGCTGAGGATTGGAGTTTGAACCCACCACTAACCCTGAAAAAGATAAGGTACATTCACTGTACAACATTAAGCGTTTTGGTTTGAGACTTGAACAACTAAGGCCCTTCTTAGAATAATAAAGTGAGGTGACTGAATCTGATGAACAGAAACGGAGGAATAAAGAATGGGCCCAAATTGAATGTGACTACACAGAACTCAATAATAGCCATAAAACTAGAAAGATACCTCTCTCTGATGATTACATGTCACCATTTGGACCTGAAACACAGGAAAGCACTGACGAGGAGGCTAAACCCATTTGTTCATCTATCTATATTCCAGATATTCGCAAAATCAGTGAGTTGACAGCCTCCCTAGAATCAGAAAAGAAAGCCCACGAAGAAGAGAAAACTATCTTGTTAAGCAAAATTTATACTCTTGAAAACTTTCCTAACGCTTACCCACCTTCCACTTCACGTCCTGTTCCCGAATCCTCGACGTTTAAATATGAGGAAAGTACAAAGAAAACTTTCTTATCTCACACTTATTCTGTATCGCGTGTACCCACAGACAAAGGCGTGAGTTCCAAGGAAAAGAAGAAGGTTCAATCGGGCTTAGCAAAGAAGAAAACTGTACCTGACAAGAAGAAGAAGCCAGCCTCGAATCTTGCTTCTCATGTTTTCAATTCCTTTACATTTCGAAAAGTGACTTCTTGTAGTGTCACAGATCGTCTTACCTTATTTTGTGCTCAAAAACTTAAAAATCGTTATGTAAACAATGATGTACTCTCACATCCTCATAGCGATCTGTTATGCAAAAAGGATTCCATGTTGACCAGCTCTCGCTCTGAGGATGCATCTCCCAAGATCAACAATCACACTCGCAAATCTAAGAGGAAGAAAAACACCACTTCCCAAACCAAGTACAATAAGAAGTTAAATCCAAGACAAATTTGGATCCCAAAATCCCAACTACACCCTATAGGCAGTGGTCGTTTCTGGGTTTTTAAGTCAGCTTTCCAGCAATCTAACAAAGAAACCAATATAACAACAAATACGGGTCCCTAAGCTAACCTGATTTATTTTGCAGGTCAGTCATGTGTGGTACTTAGATTCAGGTTGCTCCTCACACATGACTGGAAGTAAAGAGCTGTTGAGCAACTTTTCTGAGGGTTTTCTAGGAAAGGTCTACTTCGGAAACGGTCAATCGGCGCCCATGCTAGGTACGGGGGATCTAATCCATAACAGACTCACCATTAAAGGAGTATCATACGTCGAAGGACTGAGCTACAACTATTTAGTATCGGACGCTTCTGTGACAAGGGCTACATAGTGAATTTTGAAGATAATAAATGTAGCGTTACTGACGACAATGGAAGGGAACTACTCACGGGCCACAGGAAGACAAATCTCTACTCTATTGATCTCACGACTGTCCGACCGACGTGTCTAATCTCCCGTGCTTCACTCCATCAAAACGATCTCTGGCACCAGCGGCTCTCTCATCTCAATTTCAAAGACCTGAATAAATTGCGATCAGAAAACTTTTTTTTGGAGTAAGTTCCGTGTATATATATAAGAAAAATGTGTGAATGTACAGATGTGTGAGGATGTAAACCACACATGCAAACCAGTAACATACTACCGGCGTCAACCAACAAAACCAAAAGGGAAAAAAAACAACGTATCAACAAGCAATTACCAAGCTACACGCCAAAGTCGTCGTATAGCCGCCCTTTGGAGGTCAAACTTTGGTGAAGTCCCAATAAGTCGCATGCACACCATGTCTAGCACCGCAGCAACCAGCCTGTCCGGAGTTGTGATAGCCCCTTCCTTCCAGCGCTTGTTGCGTGCTTGCCAGATATGATACACCAATGATGCAAGTACGTGCCGGTAGGCGACCTGTATGAGATGATGCCCACGCCATCGCGATGCAGCCCACTGTATACCTTGCCTCCAATCCCGATACGGCCATGCTCATCTAATCTTCCTCCTCAACAGCCTAGCACAGTCGCGCGAAAAACCACAGTCGAAAAATAGATGTTGAGTTGTCTCAAAATGTAGTGCATCACAGAGGACACAGGCGGGGGTCCCAGCGCGGTGTGCCACCAACGACTTATCTCTGGTCGATAGACGGTCTCGAATGGCCAACCACAAGATGACCTCATGACGAGGTATCCTCAGGGGTCCCCCGAACAAGCTCGCCCAAGCTACAATAGGCCGTCTTATACGCAGCGCCTCCCTAATTAATCGTGCTGTGGGTCTACCGTCTGGCGCCCCCTTCCAAGAAATCACATCACGCCTAGTAGGATGAGCCGGCGGAAGGTGGGGACTAAACTCAAGATACTCAACCGTCGACCGCCCGGGCCAATTCCATTCGTGGCCATCAATGACGGAGCTTAGGCGTGTTCCCACCGGCAGCCCCATTGCTAGCGGGCCTCTAGGGTAGCGGTCCAACAAGGGGGCACCCCGTAGCCATGGATCTTCCCATAATAAAATTGACACGCCATCCCCAATCGTAAAATCAAGAAAAGGTAGACTTACCTGCCTCAACTGCATCAGCTTCCTCCAGCTCAATGCAGTGTTAGCCGAAATGGTGATGGTCCAAATGGATCTCGCATGCAATCGTGTGCTGTACAACCATTCTACCCAAATCGATTCATCAGGCCGAGTAATCACCCTCCATAAAAGCTGGACCAGAAGGGCCCTGTTATCCATAGAGATCGACTGAAGCCCCAAACCTCCCTCTTGAACAGGTAGACATACATCATCCCAAGCAACCTTGGCCGAGGCGCCACCCCACAATAGACATACATCATCCCAAGCAACCTTGGCCGAGGCGCCACCCCACAAGAACCGGCGAAATCTCGTTTCCAAGGCACGTATGATACCCTTGGGTAGCAAGAAGACCCCCGACCAGTAGACATGTAATGCCTGAAGGACCAACTTAATCAGCTGCACCCTGCCCGCATACGACAATGATTGGTTCAGCCATGAGCCGAGGCGTGCATGCACTCGCTGCACCAGTGGCGCACAGTCGGTGATCGTAAGGCGGAAGGCAATCAGTGGGACCCCCAGATAGCGCACAAGTAAGCGACCTTCGCGAAACCCCATCAAAGTCAATAGCTGTACCTTGAGGCTATCTGCCCTCCGTGAGATGTACATCTCACTCTTGTCAGGATTAGGATGTAACCCAAACAGCTGAGAGAACGATAATAATGCCTCCTTTAGGACCTGTACTAAGGATCAGCCTGACAGAAAAGAAGCAGATCGTCCGCAAAGACCAACATAGGAAGCGCGATGGACTCGCAACGCCAGTGGTAGCGAAACCATGGTTCCGGATCTATAGATGTCACAACAAGGCCGTGGAGCACCTCCATGACGAGAGTAAAAAGGTAAGGTGAAATAGGATCCCCTTGGCGAATGCCTCTCTTGCCAGCAAAGTACCCGGCCGGTCGCCCGTTGAGGTTGATAGAGAAGGTGGGCGTTGTCAAGCAACTCCTTATCCACTCAATATACCTTGGGTGGAACCCCATCGCCTGAAGCATCGCGAATAAGAAGCTCCATTCCACCTTGTCATAGGCCTTGGCAAGATCCACCTTTAGCATAGCTCGCGGAGGCCGTCCCTTACTCGTATAGCCAAGGCAAAGCTCCTGTGCCAGCAGTATATTATCACTGATGCGCCTGCCCGGGATAAAAGCCATCTGTGAACCGTCGACCAGCCCTCGCAGCACTGGCTTCAACCAATTCGCCAACACCTTGGAGATGATCTTGTATAGGACGTTACAACAAGAGATGGGCCGAAAGTCTGTCGCTCGGCGTGGTGAATCGCATTTAGGTATGAGCGTAATCAACGTGCTGTTTAGCCCCTTGAGTAGGCATCCTGTCTTGAAGAAGTCCTGCGTTGCACAAATCACATCGGGGCCAACGATCTCCGCCGCTTTGAAGAAAGCAGCCGTAAACCCATCAGGCCCAGGGGCCTTCTCATCCCCATAGAGAATAACGCATGCCTGACCTCCTCGCCATCCACTGGCCGGACCATGTCGTTCGACGCAGCTGGGGAAAGCTTGCGTGAGATGGCCCTTGTATCTCAGCCCGTGAAACAGGAACGGTACGCGCTGATTGGCCTAGTAGATCCTGATAAAACCCCAACAACTCCCCTTCCACTGCATCAGGAGACTCTAAAGGTACGCCACTCGGGCTTTCCAGCGAAATAATGCGGTTCGTCGCGCGCCGTATCGCAACTTTCTTGAAGAAGTACGAAGAGCATTGATCACCATCCTTGAGCCACGCAAGCTTCGCTCGTTGGGAGCGCTGTGTGTTCAACCTCGACAGCCCTAGCATAGAGAAACCGGCAATGCCTTTCGAGATCACGGAATAATACCTCAAGCGGAAACAGAGCGGCGAACTCCTGTGCAATTCCCAAGAATCGTAAGGCATCCGCAACATTCGCGGCAAGGTCCCCTTTGGCGCGCCGCATGTGCTTGAAAATTGGCTTGAGTAATTTCAACCGCTGAACCAACACGTACACAGAAAAACCCGTCAGAGGAGTGTTCCATACCCGCCTAACGTGGCCCAAGAAATCCTCCTCCTTGGTAAGGAGTTCTCAAAACGAAACGCCGTACCCCGTAACCCAAGCGGCACCTCCCCCAGAGATAACGGTGAGTGATCTGATGTAGCCGGCATGTCGCAGCGAAAGCAGGCATCCTGATATCGTGCAAACCACTGTGGGTTGCCAAGCATGCGATCTAACTTCCTTCATATGCCCGCGAGGCCCCGCTGCTGATTATACCAAGTGAACTATTACCCCGTGGATGGAAGTGAAGTAAGGTCAGCACTTAGAAGGCACGCCTGAAATTCCGACATATCATGCGCTTGAGGAGCACCCCCTCTTCCTTCCGACGCATGCAAGATAGTATTGAAGTCCCCCGTTACCAACCATGCCTCCTCAACACGTAGAGCAGGGAATTGGGTCAATTCCTCCCACAAGGTGGTACGATCCTCCCTACGAGACTTCCCATATACAAACGAGATGAACAAGTGTTCCGACGTGCCAAGCTGATCCACATGGCAATGGAGAGCCTGACTGGACTTCGCCATAATAGTCACCCGAAGCCAAGTGGGATCCCATCCCACCCAAATGCGGTTCCCAGGGCCATCATCAATTCATCATAGTCAAAAAACCAGGCCCAACGCGGCCGAAGACCGTTCGAAATGCGAGCCGCATTGGCCGAGGCCACCCTCGTCTCAAGAAGTCCAACCATGCGCAATCCCCCCTGCGCAATCCAATCCCCCACCGCCCTCCTGTGGTCTTGCCTATTAAGACCACGGACGTTCCACGAACCTACCGGTATTATGAATGAGCCCCGTTTCGGGCTGCATGTGCTTTAGGGCCCGTAGTCAGTGTATCAGTGGGATCAGTAACAACATCCTCATCCTCACTCAAACCGCGCAGCACCGTAAAAAAACTGCGATAAGATTGGTGAGAGTGGTCATCCTCCTTTCCCGACCTGGAACGCATGAGCCGGATGAGCTAGCTAGAGGCGCCATACGAGAAGGTGAGGCTGTTCTTGGCACTTCCACCATCGGATCAACCCGTACCGCCTTACCATGGGCAACTATCTGTCGCCACTCCGAGTGGTGAAGGGGACCCTGACGTGAATGATCACGCTTTTGGTGTTCCTGTTGTGGACGTTCATGGACTGCCACCCTAGTCCCCGGATGCAATGGGCGTGTTTGCAATTGCGGCTGCTTGCTCGACCTAGGGCCCGATGTATTGGGCGGCCGCACTGGAGCCGGCTTCTTCGTTTGATTGGGACACTGTGTGTCCCCATGAGCCCATGTATCGCACCTCCTCGGCTTCCATTCATACTCCACCGTAACTGAGACCTTTCCATAAGTACTCCCATCTGCATTCGGGAGCTCAATATCCACCTTCTCTACAAAGGGAGTGGCCAGCGTTTTCATGTCGCAAACACGTGCATAATCTATACGTTCCCCTTTAGCCGTGATCCCATCGGCAAACAGGGGCTTCCCAACGCCACTAGCGACCACACACAATCCCCCTTTGGTCCTAAATTCACTGGGCACATTCCACAGCTTTACCCAGAGTGGAACCTCGACAAGTTCCTTCCTTTCCACCGACATGCCCGGCCGCCACACCTCCAGAAACAATGGCTGGCCCTGTAGAAGCCACGGGCCACCCTCCAATGCCTCATTCATGGCCGTGGAGATTCAAAGCGGAAGCGAAAGAATCTATTTGTCGTTGCGCAGACCTCCACCACACCAGTCCATCGCGCCCGCACAAAACGTTCCACAAAGGGAAAGTAAGGTTTAGGCCCCAGGAAGTAGCCAACCAACGTATTCGCCCATCTTGCAAAGCCTTGTGAAGCCACACCCCATGTCGGGGCCACCACTGATACCGTGTCACTAGTCGACTTCGGAGCGACATATTCCAGAGCTAAGCGACGCCGGTCCACGTGCCCTCTGTGGTCCCCGACACCCGCTACCTTGTCAGTGGCGATACGAGATGTGGTCTCAGTCGCAGACTTTCCCACCACTAAATCCGCATACAACGCCATCGGAGCCGCCACTTGAGTCGTCATAACAATTGGACCTGTATTCCGTTCGTCAGCAGTAGGAGTCGTACGCATTGGACGGGACTCCACATTGGGTTGAGATCGAAGAACCCTAACTTGATTTACGTCAGTCCCCGACGAAGCAGGCACATGCCTATCATCAACTTCGATTTCCTCATCAACCTGCTCCTCAGCCGCCGGCGATCCCATCTGGACTGGTCGTCGGGCCATCATCCGCATAGGTGGCGGAGTATCAGGCCGTCCCCACCGTTGCTTGCGGCTGGGATGCCGCAGAATTCCTTTGAGGGGGGCCGTGATGGTGGATCGCGCAGGTGGTGATCCCTGCAAAGCCCTAGGCCCAATATGCTTCTCAGCCCTAATCGGGCCCGACCTCATTGGGCGATCGGCGGCGGCGGCCACCATGTCAGTCCGGTGAATTCGCAGGGAACGAGCAGATCCCACGTCCCCTGTGATCTCCCTCGTGACACCATCAGATCGACCACCATCAGCAGATGGTGCTTCTTCAGCCATAGCAGACGGGTTGATAGAAACCCTAGGTACTCGCGTCAATCCATCAAGCGCGCCAAGAGAGACACCAGCAATCGATGCACCATTCATCCCGCCCTTGTGGCCCCGCCCCATCGCATCAGTGTTGAATACGTCCAGGCAGCTCAAGAAATCGCGGCGCATCAAAGCATGTTGCAAACTCAGGATATGTGGCCATTAATGCTTCCAGATCCGGCAAAGGTGGAGCTTGCATAGCCATAGAATCACCGATCAATATCAGGTCCCGATCGGGAGGCGCCGCCCGGATTGCTGTGGGTTGATCATCCTCCATCGCGAAACCCTAGCAAACCGTCGCACCAATAGATCACCAAAACCCCCAAACACCGACCTCCCCCCCGTGAAGGACAAAGGTATTGCCCCCCAATCACCGGCCGGCCAAGATTGGCCAGAGACAACGACAATCGGACGTCAAACACGATGAAAAAGCCCCGAAATTTGAAAATCCCGCTACTATGTGAAAATCGCACACACTGAAAATCCCGCGATCAGAAAACTTGGTCAAAGGACTTCCCTCGTCCAGATATCACAAAGAGCATCTTTGCTCGGCATGTGAAATGGGAAAAATAAGGAAGGCATCTCATCGAACCAAACACATAGCCTCAACTTCCAAACCTCTCGAACTCATTCATATGGATCTATGTGGCCCTATGCGCACTCAGACCATCAATGGACGAAGATATGTGTTGGTTATTGTGGGTGATTTCTCACGCTACACATGGACTAATTTTTTTTTTGGAGTAAGTTCCGTGTATATATATAAAGGGGGTAAATGTACAGATGAGTGAGGGTGTGACTCCTCACGTGCAAACCAGTAACAGACTACTGGCATAGACCAACAAAACGAAAGCTAAAACATCCAACTCACTACCAAGCTACTCGCCAGAGACGTCGAATGGCTGCTCTCTGTAGATCGAACTTGGGCGATGTCCCAGTAAGCCGCATACAAACCATATCGAGGACAACAGCAACCAGCCTATCTGGAGTCATGATAGCCCCCTCCTTCCAGCGCTTGTTGCGTGCCTGCCAAATGTGATATACCAACGAAGCAAGGACGTGACGGTAGGCGAACTGTAGGAGATGATGGCCACGCCATCGCAATGCAGCCCACCGTATACCCTGCCCCCAGTCCCGATACAGCCATCCCCACCTGATCTTCTGCCTCAGCATCCGAACACAGTCGCGTGAGAATCGACAATCAAAAAATAAATGTTGCACAGTCTCAGCATGCAGCGCGTCACAGAGAACACAAGCAGGGGTTCCAGCGCACTGTGCCACCCAGGCCTTATCTCTAGTCGATAAACGATCACGGATGGCAAACCACAGTATGACCTCATGTCGAGGGATCTTCAAATGCCGCCCAAACAAGGACGCCCAAGGTACAATAGGCCTTCGTACGCGTAAGGACTCCTAATCAGTCGTGTCGTCGGTCGGCCATCTGGCGCTCCCTTCCAACAAATAGCATCGGTCCGATTAGGCTGAACCCGTGGAAGGTGCAGACTCAAATCCAAATACTCCACCGCCGACTGTCCTGGCCAATTCCAGCCTTGGTGGTCGATGACAGAGCTTAGGCGGGTCCCTGCTGGCAGCCCTATCGCCAGTGGGCCTCTAGGATAGCTCTCCAATAATGGGACAGCCCGTAGCCATGGGTCTTCCCATAATAACAACGACGAACCATTCCCAATAGAAAAATCAATGAAGGGTAGAATCAGCTGCCTTAACTGCATCAGCTTCCTCCAGCTCCATGCAGTGTTAGCCGAGATGGTGATGGTCCAAAGCGATCGCGTATGCAGTCGTGTGCTGTACAACCACTCCACCCAGATCGAGTCAGCAGGCCGGCTGATCACCCTCCATAGAAGCTGTACCAGAAGAGCCCTATTGTCATTAGCGATCGAGCGAATCCCCAACCCGCCCTCATTAACTGGCAGACAAACATCATCCCAAGCTACCTTGGCCGAGGCACCACCCCACAAGAATCGGCGAAATCGTGCTTCCAAGGCACGGATGATTCCCTTGGGCAGCAAGAAGACCCCAGACCAATAGACGTGTAAAGCCTGAAGGACAGATTTAATGAGCTGCACCCTACCCGAGTAAGATAGTACTGATTCAGCCACGAGCCTAGACGAGAATCCACCCGCTGCAACAGTGGTGCACAGTCACTGAGAGTCAGGCGTGAAGCAATCAGTGGGACCCCCAAGTAACGCACTGGCAGGCGGCCTGCGCAAAATCCCGTCATAAACAGTAGCTGGGCCTTGATGCCCTCCGCCCTCCGTGAAATGTAAACCTCACTCTTGTCCGGATTAGGGTGTAACCTAGACAGCTGAGAGAATGTCATCAGAGCCTCCTTCAGCACCCCTACAGAGATAGGATCTGCATGGCATAAAAGGAGGAGATCATCCGCGAAGGCCAACATGGGGAGCGAAGTGGTCTCACAACGCCAGTGATAGCGAAAGCGCGGTTCCGCCTGTATATGACACTCCACAAGGCCATGGAGCACCTCCATGACGAGGGTGAAGAGGTATGGTGAAATGGGGTCCCCTTGGCGCATTCCTCTCTTTCCAGCAAAGAACCCTGCCGGTCTCCCATTAAGGTTGATGGAAAAAGTGGTCGTTGTCAAGCAGCTCCGTATCCACTCAATATATCGTGGGTGGAATCCCATCGCATGCATCGTCGCCAGCAAAAAACTCAATTCCACCTTATCATAGGCCTTGGCTAGATCGACCTTAAGCATAGCCCGTGGGGGACGGCCTTTGCTGGTGTACCCTAGGCAAAGTTCCTGTGCCAGAAGTATATTTTCACTGATGCGCCTTCCAGGTATAAATGCCGTCTGCGATGCGTGGACCAGCCCTCCCAGCACTGATTTCAACCGATTATCCAAAACCTTATCATAGACTTTCGATCGACGTGGCGACTCACACTTAGGTATGAGCGTGATAAGCGTACTATTAAGCCCCTTAAGTAGGCGGCCCGTAGCGAAGAAATCCTTAGTCGCTCGTATCACATCAGGGTCGACCGTCCCCCAAACCACTTTGAAGAAAGCGGCTGTATACCCATCAGGCCCCGGCGCCTTCTCATCCCCCATAGAGAATAGCGCATGTTTCACCTCAAGGTCTTCAACTGGGCGGACCATGTCTAAGGACGTAGCTGGGGAGAGCTTACGCATGATAGCCCCATGTACCTCGGCCATGTCCACCGGTGACGCTCGTGCGGATGTGCCAAGTAATTTCTGATAAAACCCCAGTAACTCCCCTTCCACCTCTTCTGGCGTATTTAGTAGGTCTCCAGTTGGGCCTTCCAATGAGATGATTCGATTAGTCGCTCGGCGAACCGCCACCTTCCTGAAGAAGTAAGATGAGCATTGATCGCCATCCTTGAGCCAAGCAAGCTTGGCCCTTTGGGATAACGCCGTATGCTCTACATCGACAGCCCTAGCGTAGAGAAACCGACAATGCCGTTCAAGATCATGAAACATAATCTCTAGGGGATATTTCGCTGCGAATTCCTGTGCAATCCCCAAGAAGCGTAATGCGTCCGCAACATTTGCAGCAAGGTCTCCCTTTACACGTCGCATGTGCATGAAAATGGGCTTCAACAACTTGAGCCGCTGGACCAACACATACATAGGAAACCCCGCCATAGGGACACTCCAAACACGCTGAACATGTTCCAAAAAGCCCTCCTCCTTAGTAAGAAAGTTCTCAAAACGAAAACTCACACCGCGTGGTCTCGGCGCTGACACCCCTAATGACAGTGGCGAATGATCCGATGTGAAAGGGAGTTCACACCGATAAAACGTATCTGGCCAGCGAGCAAACCACTGTGGGTTGCCGAGCATGCGATCCAACTTCCTCCAGATGCCTGCCAGAGCCCGTTGCTGATTATACCACGTGAATTCCTGGCCCATCGACGGCAGCATCATAAGGTCGGCCTGTAGGAGACATGCCTGAAAATCAGCCATATCCCGTGCTTGAGGTGCACCCCCACGCCCCTCACTCGCATGCAAGATAGTGTTGAAATCCCCCGCCACTACCCACGCATCCTCAACTCGCAACGCTGAAAACTGAATCAGCTCATCCCAAAGGGCCACTCTATCCTCCCTTCGAGATTTCCCATACACGAACGAGATAAACGCATGTTCACGCGTATCAAGCTGTTCCACGCGACAATGAACAGCCTGAGCAGATTTCGCGACAATTGTGACGTGAAGCAAAGAGGTATCCCAGCCCACCCAAATGCGAGTAGCCGGACCATCATCATAGTCAAAGAACCAGGCCCAACGCGGTCGAATAGCCTCTGAAATGTGGGCTGCGTTCGACGCAGCCATCCGCGTCTCCAGAAGACCAACAATGCGCAACCCCCCACGGGCAATCCAATCCCCCACCGCCCTCCTGTGGTCTTGTCGGTTAAGACCACGCACGTTCCAAGACCCAATCGGCATTATGAATGAGCCCCATGTAGGGCTGCGTTTGCTTTAGGGCCCTTAACGTGAGAAACCTTATCAACATCCTCGTCATCATTAAAATCCCGCAATAAGGCAAAGAAGTTTTGGTCAACTTGATGTTCGTCGGCCGCCCGCCGTGGAGAAGAGCCAGACGCGGACGCCTGTACCCCCGTATGGGCGGACTGATCCGACCTTGGATTCGCCATACTCGGCGCTATCTGCACCGCCTTGCCATGGGCACCAATTTGTCTCCACTCAGCTTGGGGAGCCCGGCCTCGACCTTGTCGTGAATGGTCACGAGGCGGTCCTTGAATACGTGGTCTATCATGAACCACCACACGAGCATCGGGAGGGGCTGGCCGACCAGTTGTCGTGTGTTTCTGTCTCGGCCCCGGCGTATTAGGCTTCCGCAGAGGCGCCGGGCTTGGTTGCCTCTTGGGGCATTGTGTGTCCCCATGGGCCCATGTCGCACAGTGGCTGCACCTAGTCGGCCTCCACTCGTATTCAACCCTCACCAAAACCGTACCCGATACACATCCTTCGGCAGTTGGGATCTCAATTTCCACTTTCTCAACAAACGGCGTGTCAAGCAGCTTCATGATGCAAACACGCGCATAATCAATACGCTCTCCTTTGGCCGTAATCCCATCGGCAAACAAAGGCCTACCAACACCACTAGCTACCACACCCAACCCCGCTTTAGTCCAAAATTCACTTGGCACATTCCACAGTTTCACCCAAAGGGGAACCTCCACGAGATCCTTCCTCTCCAGCGACATTCCAGGACGCCACAGTTCTAAGAACAGCGGTTGGCCATGCAAGAGCCCGCCACGGGCCACCTTCCAACACTTCAGTCATAGCCGTGGCCGATTCAAAGCGAAACCGGAAAAAACCATTTCTAGTGGCTCGAACCTCCACCAAGCCAGTCCATCATGCCCTCACAAACCGGTCGACGAATGGGAAGTATGGTTTCGGCCCAAGGAAATATCCAACCAAGGTATGGTCCCACCTTGCAATCCCTTGTTTTGCCACGTCCTAGGTAGGGGCCACAACGGATATACCAGCATTTGTCGACTTAGGCGCCACATAGTCAAGCGCTAACCGTGCTTGGTCCCCTTTCTCTCCCCGTATACCCATGTTGTGGGATGTCGTATCAGCCCTAGCTTTCCCCACCACTACATCAGCAAACGACGCCTAGGGCGACGACGATTCGGCGGTGGCCTTGACGTGTGGGGACGAACCTGGAATCAGCGCATCAGTGAGCGAAACCCTAGCAAACGACCGTGCATCCGCAGTGGAATTTGATTCACAAACCCTAGAATGCTTCGGAACAGTACCGAGCTAAGCAGCCCCACCCTCCTCGGCGACTATCTCCCCATCCACCGGCTCATCAGATGTCACGGACCCCATGTCCACAAACCGCCGAGCCATCATACGCTGAGGTGGTGGTGTCCCAGGTCGTCCCCATTGCTGTCGGCGGTTATGATTCCAAAGGATACCCTTGAGCGGAGCAGTAACGCCGGTTCGCATAGGCGGAGATCCCACCGAAGCCCTAGGCCCAATGCGACCCCCCGCCAAATTCTGATTGATCGCCGTAGTAGGAACCCGCGGCCCCTGAGACGGGATGGTCTCCCTTCCCATCAGACCCGTAACCACAGCCGCATCAGATTTATCAGAATTTGCAGAAACCCTAGCAGCCTTTGCGCACTCAGATCGTCCCATGGCAGATCGGCGCTCCCCATCAGAGTTTGCCACTGTAGATCCATGAACCGTGCTCATCAAAGAACGAAACCGTGCACCATCAAAGCAACTCGCGAATTCAGGATATGCCGCGGCAAGAGCATCCAAATCAGGCATGGCTGGCATCGCCACATTGCCCGTCGCTGCCGTGTCAACCGGATGTCGCTCACTCTCCGTCTCCACCATCGCCAAAACCCTAGGCGAAACATCCTCCGCCATCGCAGCACCCAGTCCAAGAACCACAGATGATCGTCGGCCAGTCAAGGACCGGAAACGACGATGATCGGTGCTGAAACCGCGATGGAAACCTTCGAAAATTTGAAAAAATCGCCAACTGTGTGAAAATCGCACACACTGAAGGTGTAATCGCGCTACCGTGTGAAAATCCTCGAGATTTTTTTGGGAATGTTCACTAAACAGAAAAACGCAGTACATGGTGTTCGCTCAAGGAGCACAAACCAACTGGTAACAGGCTACCAGCTTACACACAAACACAAGCACAAACAAAGCCACAGAAATCAACCAACACAAAAAGCCAAAAGGGAGCAACGAAAGCCAAAACAAACAATCCAAAGAAGCCCCCAAACCTCCAAGTGGCAGTCCAAGGGGCGAGCAGGATCAAGGGACATCCACGTGGAAGCCAGCGATAGGATCCTGGTAACGAGTGTCCATCGTTTCTAGGTCATTTTCGGGTTGAGCGAGAACCTCAAACATGTTACGATCAACGTGGTGGTTCAGCGTCCCAGCATCCTTGCTAGTGGATGTATCTGTCGTTCTGGGTCGCGATGGTCGATAGGAGAAGCCCGTATGCCAAGCCTCAAGGAAGAGCGGCTGTCCCTGAAGGAGCCATGGTCCGCCGTCCAAGGCCGCCGCAGCCGCCACCTCCGAGTTAAACCGGAACTTGAAAAATCCGTTAATCGTCGATCTAACTTCCACAAGATTCTGCCAAATAGATCGGACATAGCGTTCCACATGTGGGAAGTACGGTCGCTTCCCAAGGAAATACCCGACAAGCGTATGTTCCCACCGTGCGACGCCTTGTTGAGCCACTTCCCAAGAAGGCCGAGCCGCAGCGATTCCATTAACAACAGTGGGCGTCGAGTAAGATAAAGGAAGTCGAGCCGAGCAAGTGGACCCTCCACGGCTGGTTAGATTCCGGTTGCTGATGACGCGACGAACCATGTTAGAGAAGGACGGTCCAAGAGCGAGAGATCCGGCCTGGGCAGCCATCACAGGCGGCCTATTATGCGAGTCTGGTTCGGCAGCACCGGCGGTCATGAGCGATTGTTTGGCAGCCCCAGCTGGATCCTCATTCGACGCGTTTTCAACGATCGGGGCCAGCTCGCTATGCTTAGCTCCGGCCAAGGAGACAACGTCAGGCATCGTGCGACAGCCAAGACCTTGACCATTAGGCCCGGGAGTGGCCACCGCAGCCACATCCATCACAGGTCGAGGCCCATAAGGGGAGGAAAGAGGCTCGACATTTTGAGGGTTAGCATCCACCACGTTAGGAGTAGCTTTCGGCCCAATCTTGTTAAGGTACGCATCCTCCATGTTGCCGGGCCCATTAGAGGCTGAAAAAAGCCCAACAGTATTAGGGTTGTCATTCACTTCATGTGGAGGCCTGCTATGGCAGGCCTTAGGCCCGTTAGCAGCAGTAGAGGCCTCAAGTCCCAGCCCATTAGGGCACACGTTGGGCCCAATTCCATCAGGGGTGTGTGGCGCAGCCACTGTAGCAGCCCTAGGAGCATCCATGGAGGAAGGATCGGCACTGAGCGGCTCTTCGTCAGGCACGGCCTCCAAGACGCGGCTGGCGGTAGGAGGACGCGGCGGAGTGCCTCTGCGTGTCAGCCGGGGAGGTTCAGGCAAATCTCGACATTCCAACCCTAACATTTCGACATAGATCTCGAGATTTCCTTCGACATTTTCCTAACTCTCATTTCTTGTTCTCGAGATTACTTCTACAGACTTAACAGGATTTGCTATCTACAAATCTGGGAATCACTTTGCTCGATATCTAAACCTACGATCAAAATCCTATCTTCAAGAACAGTATAAATCTCGTATGAACCTAAAACCTTCAAGAACTGACTTCTACAACCCTAATTACATAAGTGTTCAAGCTTAACAATTTCTGAGGACTGTTGAAAATGTGAAATTGCAGTAAAAATTTATACCTACTTCAAGCTTTGGTAATGCTTCTGTTCGGCTTCTTCCTTTCTCCTTACTTAGGTTTTCAAGAGCTTAGTTTATACGTGCCTTACTGAATGAAGTGAAAAGTTCCTTTCCCAGCTTTTATCTAAAGTTAATGTGTGGAAGTAAACAAATGACATCAACCCTATGTTAGTCCTTACTTGATCGAGCTAATGTATTTTATTTTATTTCTTTACCTTAAGACCAAGTAATCGAAACTTATCTTAGTTGTTATCCTCTTTATCGAGTTTTAAGAGTTTCGAGATATTAAGGATTTGATTATCGAGTTTTAAGGATCTCGACTTTAAAGATCTCGAACTCTAATAACCTTGAGCTTTAAAAGTCTCGAGATTTTAGTGTATAGACGTTTGCTATCTAATGTGTGGATCAGTTTCCTTGAATTAACCATCATAGTAGAGGTACATTATAAATCGTGAACGTACCGATCATTTCCGTAAGAGGAAATTCTGTTTCTTCTAGGTTTAGGTTGGACATTCGTGGAGGAACTGGGGAGGGTTGTCGATGTTTGGTCTGGTCCCAATGATATCTGCATCTGACAGATTTTTGCGAATGTCCCCGCCTTCCACATTTAAAAGAGTTGGCATCTTGTGAGTAGCAAATGCCTCTGTGTTGTCGTCCACACTGTTGACATTGAGGTATGGGGTTCGGAACATGAGCATGAAAAGTAGCATCCATCGGGTTTGGCCTTGATTGGCAAGGTTGGAACCCTTGACGAGTTATTTGGACATTGTGGGGATTCCGAAAATATAAGGGCTTTTTAGTAGTTTTCGGTTCTGGCATATTCTCCATCTTTCGCTTTCCTTTCTGGTTTTGGAACATCTGGGTTTCTTTCCTAATAGGGTTAGCAATATTTGCAGGTAAGAATCTATGGGGTTCGGATGATCTTGGTTCATTGATAAGCTTATGGACCAAGTCCTTGAGTTCACCCACTTGATCTTTACGTTCACTGATCTGACCCGGTTGCCATTGGATCAGTTCAGTAAGATGTGAGAGTGCTGAGTCTCGTTCGTTCATAGGGGACTTGGGTGTAACCCCACGACTTGACTCACCAACGCATTCCCTAAGTTCGCTAGTCATTCTACAATTTATTCAAACAAATAGGCATGTTATTGTAAGCATGTAATCATATAAAGCGCAAAAACTTACAGGCAAGGCTGATCCTCCAAACTTTTGAGTGGCCGCACATGGACAGTCTGCAAAACCTATAACCTAAGCTCTGATACCACCTGTGGCGACCCTGACTTTCTAATTATTTCTAGTGGCGGATTTTCGCAACGTAAGTCGCAGGAGACCCGTTTAACAAAAACTTTTCCTAAAATATAATATATTACTACAAACATAGCCTACATCGTCTTAATTATACAAAGGCCGAGGACCCAAAATATGTTCCTATCAAAATATATCCTAACATCGCTCCACAGGTCGTCATCCATGTACATCCTTGCCCTCAAAAGACCCTGGAGTACCGCCGTCAGCCCGCCTTAGTCGTGATGTTTCTCAGCGTCCGACTCTATCGTACCTACAACACATAAAACGTGGAATGAGCTTATAAAGGTCAGTAAGTGGAAACCATGCAATGCACGTGTCCTAAAACGCAAAGGCATCAGCGCCAATGCTTCCTAATCGTATTATGTAGTTCGTGTCTTGAAATTCATGTCTTGTTCATGTCATGAAATTTGTGTCTTGTTTTGTTTTGAAGTTCGTGTCCTGTCTTGTACGGCCCTTGGCTTATCTTCCTGTGCACCATCCTGGAGCTCAAACCCACTAGGGCATATATATAAATATGGACGATACTTCCACTTAGAGGCTAACCCTAAGGCGCCTTTCCAGTCCCAATGTAGTTTATCGATCCACGGACGCTCACACTGGTAGACTCACTCTAAGGTTGCTGACACCGATTTTACCCTTGGTGCCGTTTGTTTCCTCAGGGTGCATCTTCCAAGTCGCAACTTTCCGCCACATGCATGCCCTTGCCTTGAGACATGCCATATCATGTCTTGAAATTGGTGACATAAAATCACCATGGTAGCGTAGAAGAGCCATTAAATGCAAACTTTTATCATGTTTAAGCAATCATATGTTACTTATGCTCGTGTTTTGTAACTTCGTGTATGTACGTGATAATGCGTACGTAAGTAATGCCGAAGTGCTTGTCATGCCACTTCATGTAATAATTAATTCACGTAAATAAATAAATCACATAAGGATTCACGTAAAGTCATAGAAGCATATCATTCAAGCGCGTAACCATGTAATTCATGCACATATAATTTATGTGTTGTAGTTGGGATCTCCACTAGCTTACTTAATCTTATCGTACTGTAAGTCGTAAATCTTCAAACCCTAAGTATAGAAACATACAAAATTAGGGTTTGTTAGTCTAATACAGTTTCACTAAAATGGCTTGATTTAGAAAACCCTAATTTTGACTTTTATAAATTTCGAAATTGAATCTCGACATGGATTTCAAACCTTATTGTGGGATATAGATAGATCTCGACATTGTATAAATCTCGACATAACTTGGACACAAAACTCGAGTTTCTGTTAGATATAAGTTTCGACATTTACACAATGCACAAGATCTCAATATGTTGATAAATCTCGAGCCTTAAGGTTATGTCGAGCTTCATGATTTCGACATGTTGGAAGCAAGTTCGGGTTATATAATAACTTAAATCTCGACATATATTATAAAGTGGATCTCGAGTTAAATCTCGATATAGATCTCGACATTACACATTATGATTTCGAGATTTAAACAAAGTAATATATACAATTTCGATATGATATACAATGTTCGACATTTTGACACTACACAACTATCTCGACATAAACTATGGAATGGATCTCGATATGTCAACTCGACATTCCAACCCTAACATTTCGACATAGATCTCGAGATTTCCTTCGACATTTTCCTGACTCTCATTTCTTGAGCTCGAGATTATTTCTACAGACTTAACAGGATTTGCTATCTACAAATCTGGAATCACTTTGCTCGATATCTAAACCTACGATCAAATCCTATCTTTAAGAACAGTATAAATCTCGTATGAGCCTAAAACCTTCAAGAACTGACTTACAGAACCCTAATTACATAAGTTTTCAAGCTTAACAATTTCTGAGGACTGTTGAAAACGTGAAATTGCTGTAAAAATTTATACCTACTTCAAGCTTTGGTAATGCTTCTGTTCGGCTTCTTCCTTTCTCCTTACTTAGGTTTTCAAGAGCTTAGTTTATACGTGCCTTACTGAATGAAATGAAAAGTTCCTTTCCCAGCTTTTATCTAAAGTTAACGTGTGGAAGTAAGTTAGTCCTTATCTTGATCGAGCTAATGTATTTTATTTTATTTCCTTACCTTAAGACCAAGTAATCGAAACTTATCTTAGTTGTTATCCTCTTTATCGAGTTTTAAGAGTTTCGAGATTTTAAGGATTTGATTATCGAGTTTTAAGGATCTCGACTTTAAAGATCTCGAACTCTAATAATCTCGAGCTTTAAAAGTCTCGAGATTTTAATGTATAGACGTTTGCTATCTCTCACTTTCTCAAACTCAAGGATTTCGATATCTATATATCTCGAGCTTGAGAGGTTTCGAGATCCTAAGATAGGTTTTAAAATATCGAGTTGTTTGGTAATTATATGATTTCAGCACTCATATTGAGTTGTTCTTTCGAAATTTGAGTATATCGAGATTCAAAAAATCTCGAGATTTCAAGATTTCATGATACCAAATTTCGAGCTCCCTTGCTTCGAAATTCATCTTCCTATTTCATATGAAACCATTTCTAAGTTTAATTAGTTCTTCTACTTGGTTAGCTACCCTAATAGTACCTAATATATAATCACGTTGACATATAAAAATTGTAAAACATGTTCCATGAGTCACATAAGTCGTAATTCGTGATACACATAAGAAGTATTAATCACACAGAATGAAATCACATAGGCATGTATATATGGCTGTAATACATATATCATGTAATTCACATAACACACAAGCCATGTAAAGTACTAAAATAATAGTACATTTATTACAAAATAGTTTGTGTGACATACTTATTCTCCTATAGTCTTAACATTTTTATCTAATTAATCCAACAAGGTTTCTAATTAAATACTCTCCACCATTAGTTTTATTGTAAATCCCGTAATAAAATTTTACGGGTATTACAGCCACCCACTCCAATTGTTCAATTTTCATAGCGCTATTCCATATTTTGTTGGCAGATATCGAGAGGCATGTCTTGCGATGAAGAATTCCAAAACTGCGTGGTCATATTGTTCCAGAATAAGTATCGTGAATGGAGGAACGATTCAAGAAGCCTTACTGTGAGAGAATTTGATTATGCAAGGTCCGTCGAGGTTGATACCAGATATTTAAGTGGAAGGGGATGTACATGGTCGTATTGAGTGACTATCATTGCTCATGCGCCAAGTGGAGTATGTGCTTAATATGTCGCTGCGTACAATAAACAGCCTTATTTGGGAACGTATGAGGGACACTTTGTTTCTTTGGACGACGAACGTTATTGGGAGGATGTCGAGTTCCAACTATTCCACAATCCGCAGCGTAGAAATCTAAGGGGGGGCCCGGGAGTTACCGACGACGAGAATTGCGAACGAGATGGATAGATATGAGAGGCGTGCAAGACGAAGTGGTCAACTAGCCTAATTAAAATTATTAGTATTTTGAAAGTTTGATGCAATGTTTGATTTATGTGTGTTTAAGTAATTTTCTTTTTTTATGTTAAACTTGAAATGTTTTCGCTTATTATCTATTTTTACTTATGAATATTTCAAAAGCAAAAGAAAATTGAAAGTTAAAAAAATAATATATTCATAAACCTGGACGCGTTCCAGAACACGCCACTTCATGTGGCACGCTCAGAATGCACCACTTTAAGTGGCGTGTTAACCTATTTTTGAAATAGGTTTCAATCAGGCATTAATTTTGATATTTTGATTAAAAACTATTTAAATTGAAGAAAAGTCAAATTTCATCCGACAACTACAAAACATGATGAGCATCGTAGAATAAATGTTCTTTTAGCTAATTGGTATGTCAATTACAATTACAATTTTACTCACTTTTAAAATATATTCCAATTATTCACAACGGATTAGTTTATATTACCTACAAATAATACATGCTTAAAATTAAAGCTCTATCTATTAAACATTTTAAATTAATAGTAACTATTACAGTATAACATAATATCAAATATATCTATGTTTTATTGCACATATGCATCAACATGCTTAAAATATGGCTATATATTTAATGGTGTGTAGTGATTGCCTCCGACTAATTTTCTATATCAGTCATAATTATCATTTTACCATTCAATTTATGATTTAATTTGCTACCCAAGTTATATGCTAGTCACTGGAATCTTCTCCGTTGCCAAGTTATGTTGCTATCCAAAGAAATCGTTTGTGATTTTGAAGTGAAGTCACACCAATAGTCTGAACAAACATAAACGCTAACGCAGGAACTAAGAAACAAGACCCTTTTGGGAATTACAATTTATAAGTTTAAAGCTAGACCAAGCTTCGCTCACCCTGGGGAAAAATTACTAATTGAAATAAAAAAGAATAGAGAAGAAAGCTTCATTATATATATAAAAAAAAGACGATAAAGGTTCGGCAATGAGCTAGAGAAATAAAGTGATAAAAGAAAAAAAATTAAAGCTTCGTATATACCATGTTTTTGTTAACCTTAGAAACAAACTTAGTTAAAATTTTATTAAATATTTTGTACTACAATAACTAGTGATTTATAGGCAAATTATCATATATTTATCATTAAACACCTCATTTCAAACATTTAAATTGCGTACCTATGGACAATTATACTCTTACAAAACATAAATCTTACAAAATAACAAATTGAATTTCAACATTGTCGCTTCACCTGGATTAGTCAACTTTCGCTTTCAAAAATTACAGAGAACGACAGAAGAGAATGATCGAGCTTCGATTCTCAACTTCACCTTCGTTCAACGAGCAGAGAACGAGAGAGGACGAGCAAGCTTCGAGTTACGAGTAGGCTTCGACGTGGCAGCATCTGAACGAGCGTACCGTAAGCTTCCTTTCTAAATTTTCTGATTTTTGTTGTGGCATTTTTTGTTAATGTCGAGGCTTCAATAGTTGCATTTTTTCAAGGATTCCATGCCGACCTATGTTTAGTTTCATTACGGCTCGAATTTGGAGTTCATGGAAAAAATTAGGGTTTTATTTTTCATTTTTCGATTTGGGGTTTTGATATTGATCAAATTAGAGTTTGTTAGCTTCTATTTCCCTATTCGATGTAAAAGTACTGCATTTGTGACTGTCTTGGTAGGAGTCTTGGTTGTTTCTGGGTACTATAATTAAACTGGTATTGTTTGTATATTTTTTTGTACCGCATTGCATAATTAATGGTACTGTAAATTCATTATTTGACTCTTTGGTTTTTGTCTCGTGCAGAAATGACACCGTGGTCGAAAAACATACCGAGTCAATAAAATCAAGAAATATTAACAAGATGACATCACAATGTCATCCCAATCTTTTCTGAGAGACGATGATTAAACTAACACACCTTGATGACGGAGGAACACAAAAAACTCTTAAACCAAACTCCTTTCTACAATTTTTGGACATGCCCAAGATGCAATTTTTTTCAAGAATTGTGGCATTATTGAGGCGTTATAATATTGAGAACACTTTTCGATTCGGTGAGAATATAACGTTATATTCTCACCGCAAGAGTTTAGTTTGGTGATGGTGTTGCACCATTTAGGGCAACCCCTTGATCCCAATAATAAGTTTTCGTCGTCAATCGTTGAACGCCATTTTGATGGGAAAAATGGCAATGTAAAAGGAAAGAAAATGGAGTTGTTGAAATCATTAGATGGGGAGGAGGGAAAGGAGAATGTTAAGGATTTTCTTCGGGTTGTTGTTCTTTTATTTAATTGTGTACTTTTTCCGAGGGGTAATTCGAAAACCCATCTTTTGTGGTACCAATATATGGATGTTTGCAGTACCAACGGGTAGTTATTTGTATCACCATAAATTTCTCTATTGTAGTACTCTTCGTATGTTATTTGTAGTATCTTTCACGTATCGGGTATTTGATTATTGAAAATACGTACATTCTCGAGCAATTAAGGCATGAGAGCCAACAAATGGATGCTTGCACATAATAAAAATGAAACAAATGATAACATAACTTCCAATATATGAAAAATCTTGACTATGTAGTAAGATGTCGTCACTAGTATCATTCAAGAAGAAAGAAAGTTGGCATGTTAATGTGGTATCCTTGATGGTAGATGTTAAACCGCCAATTTCGATAGCAAATGATTAAAATAGTATCTATAACTATGGTCACGTAGTCATGACCCAAAAATATTTCGACAGGCGTCCAAATATACGGACTCTAATTTGTGGTACCAATATATGGATGTTTGCAGTACCAATGAGTAGTTAATTGTAGTACCATAAATTTCTTTGTTGTGGTACCATTCGTAGGTTATTTGCAGCATCTTTCATGTACCAGGTGTTTCGTTGTCGAATACACGTAAATTCTCAAACAATTAAGGCCTGAGAGCCAACAAATGGATGCTTGCACATTAAAAATGAAACATATGGCAACATAAACTTCCAATATATGAAAAATCTTGATTATGTATGTTAGGAATATTTTGTAGCATCCTCTAAATATCTTTTCTCTTGGGTGTATTTTGATATTATGTAGTTGTGGGCGAGAAATTTATAATATGTTGATAGTTTGAGTGTTGGTTGGACTTTAATATGCCAACTTAATGTGGTATATAAAGTCCCTTTAAACACTTTTAGGTTTTTTTATCAAAAGAAATTAAGAAAAGCCGCCCACGTTAGAAATACACTCGAACACACACTCAAGGTGTCTTTTACGTTTCTTAACATTTTTACAATCTTTGATCCTTGTTTGGTAACAAGAGGACCAACAAGTCGTATAGAGCTAAACGTGGATCGATCTCAACGAATGGCTCTGGAGAGCAACATGAAGAAGGTTAACATGACCGCTCCGCTCAACAAAGGTTAGATCGAAGGGCTTCCTAACAATCACGTGCACATCAGCTCAGTCTTAGGCATCACCTACGACAATCCGATTGCAAAGAAGACTAGGATGATGCTGAAGACTGAGATTCATAAATTCTGTGATGAGACGCTCAAGGTCATCAGGAAGAACATAAAGCAGAGGTTGGAAGAAATCAACAGAGAGACGATGCTGAAGCTTCATAGGTTCGTGAGAGAACAACGGCTTCTGATGGAACTTCTTGAGGACATCGAGGAGCGACTGGAGCTGCGGAACAGCATTAGGAACTTCGAGCACGCACTGGGCGTGCGCAGGTCTTACTTTGCCCGACGAGGACAGATGGCTCGGAAAGGCAATCAAGCACAAAGGGGGAGAATGTAGATACCATTTGTAGTGTGCTTTGATTTCATTAGCTATCTTCGTAGATTGGGGCTTTTATTTTATTTGTCCTTAGTTTAGGACTTAGTTTGTTATTTATACCAAGTATGTTAGGTATAAATACTTGTACAAACATTGAGCTTAATAGAGAATTTTAGTCATTTGATTCGAATGGCTTGCAAATCCAATTCTAGAGCGAGAAAATTAGAAAACATTCTCTCACTACACGAATTTTCTCTCGAAGCTCTCAACGAAGGTTTTCGATCGAAATTCTGTTCTCTATAATTCTAATCGATTTCCTTAGGGTTCAAGTCTAGGATCAAAGAGTTGATAAATTAGGACCTAATAGATGTTAGCTCAAGGGTTGTCAACAGGCGACATCAGTCGACCTGGACCATCTACGGAGGCTCCTTCCACCCCATTCGTGACGGAAGCTCATCTACAGGCTGCTCTCCCCACTGCTCTATCAGATTTCGAGGAACAATTTATGGAGAGAGTTCACCCAGCCATAGAGATATTCTGACTACATACCGGGAAAGCACCTATCTCTGAGGCCCAGCCGTCCGGACAAACCTCGCAACTTATCCTCACACCCACTCAACCCACACAACCCTTACCAATCGCCACACCCATCCTCACACACAACCTCATAAACCCTGCAACCGTACCCATCAGCGTCCTCCACTCCATTTTAGTCGCCGGTAACTTGAGCCGACCACATGAATGCCGGAAGAAGAAGATCTCTTCCGCCGCCTCGTAGACCGTCCTGACCCGAACGAATCATGTCTAGGTCAAGGCTCCCGCTCCAAACGCAAACATGACGACCCAGACGATCAAGGCCGTCATGAGGGGGAGAAGAAGCATAGGATACAAACTAGAAGTCAGAGATAGAGCTCGGGTGCGATGCATACAAGCGATGGAGTCGCTGAAACCTCACAACCAACTACCCAAACCACCACCACCACGCACCACACCACCATACTCTAACCAAATACAAATCGAACCTCCAACCTTTCACCTAAGAACGCCTCCGTCCACACCACCACTGACCTTCACAAGCCCCTTGCTTCCGAAAGAAGAAGCAAGTGTCGCATTGCTCGTGGCCTTGGCAGCCACTCAGGCCACTCCCAGCTCAACCGCTCCAGACCAATCGGGAACATCTGGACACGGTGTCAACCCACACAAGTTCCTAGATAGATACATATTCGAAGAATAGTGGATGACCCATAACATGCCCGATGACGTTCAAAGACAACGACTCAAGTGTAGCGACCCTCGTTTTCTAATTAGGATTAGTGGTGGATTTTCGCAATGTAAGTCGCGGAAGACCCGTCTAATAAAAACTTTTTCCTAAAATATAATATAGTATAATAAAATATTATTTTACATAGTAGTATCTGTACAACGGGCGTAGCCCCAAAAAGTCAAAAGAACAAAAACCCCTATTATCGCTCCACAGGTCTTCATCCATGTACCGCCCTGCCCTCAAAAGTCCGTGGAGCACCGCCACCAGCCGCCTCAGTCTTGACGCGCGTCGGCGTCAGACTCGGTACCTACAACACGTAAACACTGAGCGATTCGCCCAGTAGGTGAATAAAGATGCATGTATGCACGTGAACGCTCATTCCCGATCCCAATATCTCACATGCAATGTTGACTCTTTCTTTTTCCACAATCCTTTCTCAAATCACACAACACAGGGCCCTAGGTCAGACTCGACACCTCGCGCGCCTATAACATAACGGAAGCTTAGACTAGTAGCGTTTTGACGTTCACGCAACTGCTCTACTAGGTCGCTGTTCCGTAAGCGGTAGCCTACGCCGACAGCGTTTTGACGTTCACGCAACTGCCCTGTCAGGTCGCTCCTTCCGCTAAATACGATCACGACGGTTTTGCACCTCGAGACGTTCACGCCCGAGTAGACAGATCGATCACGCCTGTCTGCCGTCAGGTGTCATACGAGTACCAACCTGGACTCCTCAATGAGTCAACAATAAAATTTTACAAACATCTCATTCTACCCCGCTCGACAATATCTCAAATCAACCGTCTCAATACGGTGTAAATATCTCACCCCTATGATATGATATGCATAGGACATGCATATAAACGTGATAACATATGAATTCGTGATCCCACATGAAATATACGTAAAACACATAAATCACGTAAATTATTGAAGCACATAAAAGCACGTAATTCAAATAAGTGTTTACGCATTGTAGATGAATAATTCACCTACCTGTCCTCCTGCTATTGTCAAATAGATCCGGTGTAGTCCCTATATATTGATCCTCTGAATATAATAAATATTTTCATATATATATATTTTCTAAGTCATATAAGTTTTGCCAATGCTAAAATTATTAAAACCCTAAAATTTATGAAAGCTTTAAAATAATGAAATTCCTAGAAATAAATAAACCCAATAGCAAAACCCTAAAATACTGAAAATTTATTAACTGAAATACAATGTCGAAATCTATACAAACATAACTAATGTCGAGATCTATAACATGTCGAAATCTTTTCTAACTTGATGATGTCGAGATACTTGTAAGACACATCTCGAGATTATTCTATGAAGATATTTCGAAATCTTTGTTTACATGAAATGTCGAGATCCTCAATCGAAAAGAAATGTCGAACTATTCTTTGAATGTCGAGAACTCTTCTACCCATTGAACAAGATAAATCTCGAGACCGTCCAACCTTACAAATGTCGAGGCTTATAAATATCGAGACTTATAGATGTCGACGTCTTTTCCATAAAATGTCGACACCTCCATATGTAATATACAAACAATATCGAAATCCTATATCAGTTTATCAAAATCTTACTAAATAACTAACCTAATGTCGAGATACTACTGTACCGAAGTTTATGTCGAGGTTTTCTTACTATACACCTCGATATCTTTTGTGCTAAAATACCATGCCGAGGATTTCTAACAACGTGATTCTCCCCAGAAACCCTAAATGACATTCATACATTATGGTGTTCATCTCAAAAATCATTTCTAACCCCGAATATCTTATACCCTGAAAACTCCACGCTTAATAATTCATCATATTCAGAAAATGATTTAAGTTTCTATTTTATTGGATAAACACCTACAATCATGAACTGATCTCGAAAATCCTATATTTCCTAGGCATTTATAACTTTCGAAAACCCTCTATAACTATCATATAGTTTCTTACGGGTATATGTAGGTATATATATTATTAGGCAAATTTAATATGTTAAGCAAGAGATTGTTTCATACCTTGCCTTGAAATATCCAACTTTCGAATTATTAGGTCTCCTTGTATGTCGTTGATTTCCTAGCTCTTACACCTCTGTTCAAAGCTACTGAGTGATAGAGTAAGGGTTTCTTTCCCATTCATTGTCGATATGGGTTGAATGTTAGATAAGTATTAATCTTTTCGATAGTATTCATGATGGGACAAGGTGGTGAACGATTTTGCTTCAATCTTAAGTAAGGATATTACACTTTTATCTTCACGATGTTGGGCTATGTTTCGAGATCAGAACAACCCACAAAATACAGCCCAAGTTAATACCTAATAAAATATTATAATTTCTACTTAGCTTGATACATTTCGAAATTTAACTTGAAACCCTTAGGGAGTTTACAATAGCCGAAATTTATTTGTTAACTTTCTAATTCAATATTTACGTATCTACTTACATCAAATCCCGTATTAAATTTACGGGCATTACATCAAGGATGTTCGACACTTCCTACAACAAGCTTCAGTCGACCTAGTCTTGATAGAAGATGAATAACTTTAAGAAGGTGACGATCATGAGCAAGATCCCCAACGGCTTCTAGAGCTGATTGCTCAACGAGCGGATTTTCCTATGAGACTAATGCCTGGGTCCGTTCGGATCGACACGCCATGGGAAACATCAGGATTGAAATTCCTTTTCTTGAAGAAGTTAATGAACACATACGGAGGTCTCCGAATAAAGTCAAGAAGTTGAACGAGTTCAAGCTCAGAGGGATCTCTCAATGGGATCAGCAAAAGAGAATGACCTATCTCTGGATGCTAACCTATCTTGGACCAGATGTGAGCTGGGGATTTCAAAAGGACAAGCGAAGAGTCATTACAAGAGTCTATCCCCTATATGCCAGCTGCTAAGCGTCTACTGTGCTAAAGGAGGTCTTCCAACACCTTTCTACGTCATAGAGCGAGTAGACAGAACTCGAGAAGAGCTAAGCGAGTGCAACTTACCTTACCTCCCTGCGAGGAGGTGTACCATCTCTACCAGCTATACGTAAAGAAGTACAAGGGTCCTCAAGGCTTCATCAAGAAAGAATGACTCGAGGGACTCTACAGGTTCACGGTGCGCCAAGTCAAATATCTTGCCGCACACAACCTGTAGATGGCTCTGGAGAGCAATATGAAGAAGGTTAACATGACCGCTCCGCTCAACAAAGGACCTGAGGTCGAAGGGCTTCCCAACAATCATGTGCATATCAGCTCAGTCTTAGGAATCACCTATTACAATGCGATTGCCAAGAAGACTAGGATGATGTTGAAGACTGAGATTCATAAATTCTGTGATGGGACGCTCAAGGTCATCAGGAATAATTCGAGAAGAGATTGGAAGAGATCAACAGAGAGACCATGATGAAGCTTCACAGGTTCGTGAGAGAACAACCGCTTCTGATGGAACTACTTGAGGACATCGAGGAGCGACTGGAGCTGAGGAATAACATACGGGACTACGAGCATGCACTGAGTTTGCGCAGGTCGTACTATGCCCGACGAGGACAGACAGCGCGGAAGGGCAATCAAGCACAAAGGGGGAGAATGTAGAATACCATTTGTAATTATGCTTAGATTTTATTAGCTGTCTTTGTAATTAGGGGCTTCATTTATAGTTGTCCTTAGATTAGGACTTAAATTGTATTTATACCAAGTATGTTTGGTATAAATACTTGTACACACATTGTGCTTAATAAAGAAAATTAGTCAATTGATCCGATAGGCTGACAATCTATTTCTAGAGAGAGAAATAACAAGTATTTTCTCTCACTAATTGAAATTCTCTCTACATCACTGTGAAACAACTATTCAGAGTATGATAGCAACATGTTAATCGTTAACAAATAACACAATAACAAGTACTCATTCCATTTCTATACGTATTGTAACCGTTCCAATCATATACCCCGTCACATAACCATTTCATATAACGTGAAATGCGTCCATTCCTATAAGTACCGTGAACCTTTCAGTCATATACCCATCACGTAACCATTTCATATAACCATCGTTCAACTGATCGTTAGATCAATGCATGTCTATATACCCATTTATTTTGATACTCCTGTTATAGACTAGCTTGACTGTACCGTACGCCCAGTCGGCGCCCATGCATGGGACTCTATAACCATTCTGTATTCCCCCGATTTGTAGGGATACATATTGCCTGTACAGGACTGTAAAATCCCCCGATTTGTAGGATATATGCCGTAGCATCTGTATCATACCATCCGTAGTCGTAGCAGTCATAACGGTTTCTCCTTTCATTATTACGTGTGTGCAATGCCGTGCACTTATCCTTATATTACATATATCATGACTCTATCAATCATCTTTATCAAATAAGAGCACGTTGCAGCACATAAACCCGATCAATCCATATAGCACGCATACAATAAAATCAATCAAGTCACATTTAGCAGATAAGAGCATATTGCGGCATATAAACCCGGGTAGTTCATAGACTATGAAATCGTCAATCAACTAAGTCATAGAAAGCATAGAATCACATAGACACATAAATACATGTTGCATATCATACTCACAGGTTTCGTTATACTCCCGTTCGCATACTCGACCTTGTCCTTTTTTTTATCGAAATCCTGACTTACATAATTATTTTGTCCGGTAAATATAGAAGCTCTATAATGATGTACATGAATGATATGCATGCTTGATTATGCAAAATCAGATTCCTATTTATCATATTTAGCCGTCTTCTATTCGTACAGGTCATTATATTTTTATAGAATCTCTACCTGAAAATTATACTTAATAGATAATGAAAATCGTATACATTTACAATTTTCTAAGTGCTGATAAGTTCATGCTTGAAAATACACTTTCCAAAATATTGTAAGTTCGAAATCAACTAAGTACCGAAATTCTGTTAAGTATTGACAATTGACTTTGACCTATTGTAAAAGTAATTTTTCAACTCCTTTATTGTGAATCAATTTCGCGAATCTATTCAATAATTCGCGAAATGTTACTTGGCCCACGAAAACCTTATTTTGGCCCGAGCCTTGTTTCATAAATCGCGAAACTCATTGGCCCGCAGAAATCGTTTGGCTCGCAAAGAGCCCGATTCTATTTTTTTGTTCGAAAATTGACTTGGCCCGCGAATTTCTAAAATTTGGCCCGCGAGAACCTAAATTCAGCCCGAACTCAATTCGCGAAACTCTTTTGCGAAAACAGTCTAATTTGCGTTATCATTTGCGAAATCTTTTTGCGAAATCCAACCCTTTCGAAATTCCATTCGAAAATTTAAACCTTTCAAAAATTTTATTCTTTCGAAAATTTAATCTTTCGCAAATCATTTTCTTTGAAATTACACAATTATGAAACATCTATCCTTTCAAAAAAATAGATCTCCAAGGATTTTGCGAAACTATTTTCGAAAATCCTTTCGCAATTTCTTTCGAAATTTCTTTCGAAAATCTTAAATACTATTAGACCTATATTTCGAAAATCATAACTTCTAATTTTTTGAAAATCATCAATTCCTCTAGAACCACATATATTCAAAAATTATCGAAACTAATATCATTAAAATTCTCTTCGAAATTTAATCGAAACGCGAAAAGTCGTACCCCCATAAACACATTTTTCTTTTGAAAATCTAAACATTTCGATCAAACAATAAAATTGTCAAAAACATTAAGAACATCATCATGTTCTAGTACCCAAAGTCATTTAGATAAGTATGTATGAAATCCTTTCAAAATCTGGAAAAGCCCTAAATGCCGAAACTCTATTTAACTGAAACTTTACAATTCTTAAAGCTTAACCTGTCGAGAACTTCCTAAAACTATTTAATTTCTCAATAATATTCTAGATGCTAAAGTATCACTTTTCATCAAACACAACCTCTTGGAGGAGAAGATCCTATGCGTCTTTGACAGAGAGCCGCTAAAATTCTAAAACACCGAAATCATTCAAATGCTAAAGATATTTATTAAAAGGTTCAAATACTTTTTACATATAACAAGTAGTTCTAATGTCGAAAACAAGTAGTTCTAATGTCGAAAACCCTTGTAATAATTATCAACATATAATTAACATAATTGTCCAACATGTGTATGCATATATATATGTATTTAAGTTACTAAAAATCTTTACCTTCGTAGATTTGAATTGGCTTAGTATTTTCGTTACTTCCCTCTTGTTTGAAATTCCTTGTTAGTATTCTTTTTGTGTTCTTCTTCTTTCCAAGGTCACGAGAAGCTTTCACTTACGGATATATTAGGGATATGTTATAGATATATATCACATAATAATTGATGGGACAAGTAGCTATTTCGATTCCTTTACCTCCCATGCTAAGTATTTGTTAGTAGTTATCTTTTCAATCGAAAACTTTCCTTAAGGTTTATTGAAATCTTAATTCTATTTAATATTTATCCTTATATGATGGTTGCGAAAACTTCTTTCTTAGGCTCTTACGGAAAACTTCTTAGACCTTATATGGAAAACATATCTAAAATTTTGTTTGTTTTCTTCTCCACTTTTCGTTATTTCAAGTAGTCTAGACACATTTCTTCTCACACACATATAACAACATATAGATACACGTGTGTTTTATATATTACTTTTAGGGTTAAGAAACCTAGTCATACCTATTATTATCTTAGATGCATTCCACGTGTTAACATATTTGATTAGGTAAATTATATTTGTATATCGAAAACCTTATTTCTCTTAGCTTTTTTGTCGAAAACTTTTCCTATCGAGAATTCAAAATTCTGTCTCTTACAATCTACTTCCCGCAATATCATATATCGAGAATTTATTTTCGTAACCTGTCTTTTTTTTTTGGGAAGTGTTCACTAAACGAAAGAAACAGGAGTACATGGACAGCGTACATGATAACGCTCACGACGCAACAAGCGGTAACATCTACCAACCAGACAACACAACAAGACCAAAACAGCCCAGACACCAACCAGGTCCCTACAAGACCAAGCCAAATACAGAGACTACCAGCACATGGTAACAAAGGCAAAGGAGGTGTCACACCCCAAAATCAATCTACAGGAGTCTGGCACCAGTTGTAGTGCCAGCAGGGCAGTCGGTTGTTGTGCGAACAAAGTGCCAGAGCACAGCGGAGGAAACTTCCATGCGGAAATTCCTAACGGAGGGGGTGAAGTGCAGCGAGTGCTTCCGCAGGTCTGGTCGGGGAAAGGCTTAGATGCCAACTCCTGTTTCTTTCCGCCAGGGAGCGCAACCAGCAAGTGAGGCCTGCATGCGGCACGGGCGAGCCGGTAGGACACCCCAGATGAAGCAGCAGCCAGGCCAACCTGCAGACAAGCAAAGCGGAGCACAGTACAAGAACGAAAAGAGAAAACAAAACGAAGGGGATGGGGGGAGGGAAGAGGGCAAGATGTGGGGAAAGGGGGAGAAGGGGGGAGGTGGTGTCTCTTATGGGCTCCTTCCAACTCATCCATCAGCCCACCAAACCCTGAACCGAAGCAAGACCAGTCCCAAGCACCCTAGGTAGTCCAGTCCAAACACCAGGTCCGGCGCATGGCGTTCAATTGCAGATTGTACTTGGGCGGAAGAGTCGAGATTCGAATACTAAAGAGGGCCTCCATTTCAGCAACTATCCGTTCCGGTGATCGACGAATCCCATCGTGCCATCTTCTATTGCGCTCCGACCAAAGATGGTAGACAAGTGAAGCAAGGGCATGCCGAGGCCCCAACACGGCAAATCCAATCTTTCGAATCCCATCGTGCCATCGTAACCTGTCTTTCCCAAATTAAATTTGCGTAACTAATACATTCGAAAATCCAATCTTTCGAGAATTTATTTCTCGCAACTCATACATCATTCGAAATATCTCTAGATATATATATTTATTTGCTTCAACTATTATTTCTTTATCGAAACTTATAGTGCGCTTTAACCAACTATTCTTATTAGTTGTACATATATCATGAAATTATTATGCAAATGCATGAATTATGAGGTGAAGTTTCGGTTCCTGACACCCAGGACCCGTTGTGAGGAGGTGAGTGTATCCCGGTTGTGATGAGTGATAGTGAGTGGCATTGCATTGGGGAGAATTGGGGGTGATTGAACGTGAGTGAGTCACACGTGCATTTGCATTATTTCACCTACTGGGCAATAGCTCAGTGTTTGCGTGTTGTAGATCGAGGTCGCTATTGGAGCTTCCATGGGCTTTGAGGACGGGGTTGTACATGGATGACGACCTGTGGGCGAGTGATAGGGTGTTTTGGGCCAGCGGCCCGTTTGTATTAACATTTTGTACAAATAAATATTTTTGTAAAATGGGTTCTCCGCGGCTTTCGCTGCTAAACCGATGCGATTTCGCTAATTAGCAATTAGAAAGTGGGGGTCGTCATAGGAAAGTACCTACAACACGTAAACTGAGCTCTTTGCCCAATAGATGAAAAAATGCAGGATGTAATCTTGCACTCAATCCCAAACCCGGCATCTCACATGTAATGCACGCTCTTTCGTTTCTCACGCTAATCTCCCATTTTACAAATTAGGGCCCTTGGTTAGACTCGACACCTCGCATGCCAATCACAATAACGGTAACCTACTTTGGAAGTTCACGCCAGGTCGCTTCTTCCGTATAATATATAAGACGGTCGCACCTCGGGAAGTTCAAGCCTGGTAGACAAAGCGTTCGCATCTGTTTAGTGACAGAACACTCACACATGTCTGCCGTCAGGTGTCATATTGGGTACTAACCTCGACACTTCAACGAGTCACCAATAACAAAACCACCATCTACCCACTTATCAAAGCATTACCGTCTCCAATACGGTACACAAGATATCAGTTCATCACCGACCCACACGGACTTAACTTCTCTCGTTCTAGTATGAAATGCACATGGTAGATAAATGCATGATATACGTTATTTAGTTAAATCACATGAAAATATACATATTTCAAGTAAAACACGCAAGCATGAAAACACATAAAAGCACATATTGTTTACGTTACCTGTCGCCCTGAATTTCATAAGTGAAATACCTTGGACCTCTGGACACAAAACGATAGTTACATCAGTACAAAACATGCTCTTGGACGAACTACAATAAATGACTTTATTTCGAAGTTGTCACTAATTCATAAATACACATGTTTCGAAAACCCTAAATACCAAATTCGACTTGTGACAAACATTTTTTTAAATATATTTTGCACGTTAAAAATTATTTAACCCAAGAATTTATTATTAATGTCCCGAAATTTTAAAAAAAAATGACTCAAAAATTATTAAAGATGCCCGAAAATTCGACAGTAACGAAAACAACGCCCAAAACCTTTTTCGAAAATATTGCATGCCGAAAAGGTAGATTACCATCAATACCATCGAAAAAGAATCATGTATTAATATTTTCGGCATGCAATATTTTCGAAAAAGGTTTTGGGCGTTGTTTTCGTTACTGTCGAATTTTCGGGCATCTTTAATAATTTTTGAGTCATAAAATATCTAAATCGTTGGGATAAATACCTAATTTGAGTTTCATAATACCGATATTTATGAACTAAATACATGTCAATTGGGGTGATACACTAAGGCTAAAATGGTTGGTTTTCATGAAAAGATCTGTCATGGAATGTATATTAATCATCACAAACATAAAAAGAAGCTTTCCCACAACTTTTCATTTTAACTAACTTGGATACTTGATTTCGAGGATAAAATACCTAAATCGATTAAACAAGTACCTGATTTGCATACCAAATACTAATATTGATGAACGAAATACATGTAAATGGCGACGATACTTCTAAAGCTAAAATGGTTGGTTCTCATGAAAACATCAACTATGAATGAATATTAATCATCACAAACACAGAAAGAAGCTTACCTACAACTTTTCATTCCAACTATGCTCATACTTGATTTCGAGAATAAAATACCAAAATCGTTGGGATAAATACCTTATTTGAGTTTCAAAATACCGATATTTATGAACGAAATACATGTCAATTGTGGCGATACATCTAAGGCTAAAATGGTTGGTTTTCATGAAAAGATCTATCATGGAATGTATATTACTCATCACAAACCCAAAATGAAGCTTTCCCACAACTTTTCATTTTAACTAACTTGGATACTTGATTTCGAGGATAAAATGCCTAAATCGTTTAAACAAGTACCTGATTTGCATACCAAATACTAATATTGATGAACGAAATACATGTAAATGGTGACGACACTTCTAAAGCTAAAATGGTTGGTTCTCATGAAAACATCAACTATGAATGAATATTAATCATCACAAACACAGAAAGAAGCTTACCTACAACTTTTCATTCCAACTGTGCTCATACTTGATTTCGAGAATAAAATACCTAAATCGTTGGGATAAATACCTTATTTGAGTTTCAAAATATCGATATTTATGAACGAAATACATGTCAATTGTGGTGATACATCTAAGGCTAAAATGGTTGGTTTTCATGAGAAGATCTATCATGGAATGTATATTAATCATCACAAACACAAAAGAAGCTTTCCTACAACTTTTCATTTTAACTAACTTGGATACTTGATTTGGAGGGTAAAATACCTAAATCGTTTAAACAAGTACCTGATTTGCATACCAAATACCAATATTGATGAACGAAATACATGTCAATGGGGATACAGGTAAAGCTAAAGTGGTTGGTTCTCATGAAAAGATCAACTATGAATGAATATTAATCATCACAAACACAAAAAGAAGCTTTCCTACAACTTTTCATGCCAACTGTGCTCATACTTCATTTCGAGGATAAAATACCTAAATAGTTGGGATAAATACCTTATTTGAGTTTCCAAATACCGATATTTATGAACGAAATACATGTCAATTGTGGTGATACATCTAAGGCTAAAATGGTTGGTTCGCATGAAAAGATCTATCATGGAATGTATAATAATCATCACAAACAAAAAAAGAACCTTTCATACAACTTTTAATTTTAACTAACTTGGATACTTGATTTCGAGGGTAAAATACCTAAATCGTTTAAACAAGTACCTGATTTGCATATCAAATACCAATATTGATGAACGAAATACATGTCAATGGGGGCGATACATCTAAAGCTAAAATGGTTGGTTCTCATGAAAATATCAACTGTGAATGAATATAAATCATCACAAACACAAAAAGAAGCTTTCCTTCAACTTTTTTCATTCCAACTGTGCTCATACTTGATTTTGAGGATAAAATACCTAAATCGTTGGGATAATACCTTATTTGAGTTTCAAAATACCGATATTTGTGAACGAATAACATGTCAATTGTAGTGATACATCTAAGGCTAAAATGGTTGGTTTTCATGAAAAGATCTATCATGGAATGTATATTAATCGTCACAAACACAAAAGAAGCTTTCCCACAACTTTTCATTTTAACTAACTTGGATACTTGATTTGGAGGGTAAAATACCTAAATCGTTTAAACAAGTACCTGATTTGCATACCAAATACCAATATTGATGAACGAAATACATGTCAATGGGGACGATACATCTAAAGCGAAAATGGTTGGTTCTCATGAAAATATCAACTATGAATGAATATTAATCATCACAAACACAAAAAGAAGCTTTCCTACAACTTCTCATTCTAACTGTGCTCATACTTGATTTCGAGGATAAAATTCCTAAAACGTTGGTATAAATACCTTATTTGAGTTTCAAAATACCGATATTTATGAATGAAAGACATGTCAATTGTGGTGATACATATAAGGCTAAAAGGGTTGGTTTTCATGAAAAGATCTATCATGGAATGTATATTAATCATCACAAACACAAAAAGAAGTTTTCCTACAACCATTCATTTGAACTAACTTGGATACTTGATTTCGAGGCTAAAATACCTAAATCGTTTACACAAGTAGCTGATTTGCATACCAAATACCAATATTGATGAACGAAATGCATGTCAATGGGGACGATACATCTAAAGCTAAAATGGTTGGTTCTCATGAAAAGATCAACTATGAATGAATATTAATACTCACAAACACAAAAAGAAACTTTCCTACAACTTTTCATTCTGAGTCTGCTTCATACTTGATTTCGAGGATAAAATATCTAAATCGTTGGGATAAATACCTAATTTGAGTTTCATAATACCGATATTTATGAACTAAATAGATGTCAATTGGGGTGATACACTAAGGCTAAAATGGTTGGTTTTCATGAAAAGATCTGTCATGGAATGTATATTAATCATCACAAACACAAAAAGAAGCTTTCCCACAACTTTTCATTTTAACTAACTTGGATACTTGATTTCGAGGGTAAAATACCTAAATCATTTAAAAAAGTACCTGATTTGCATACCAAATACATTGATGAACGAAATACATGTCAATGGGGACGATACATCTAAAGCTAAAATGGTTGGTTCTCATGAAAATAACAACTATGAATGAATATTAATCATCACAAACACAAAAGGAAGCTTTCCTGCAACTTTTCATTCCAACTGTGCTCATACTTGATTTCGAGGATAAAATACCTAAATCGTTGGGATAAATACCTTATTTGAGTTTCAAAATACCGATATTTATGAACGAAATACATGTCAATTGTGGTGATACATCTAAGGCTAAAATGGTTGGTTTTCATGAAAAGATCTATCATGGAATGTATATTAATCATCACAAACACAAAAAGAAGCTTTCCTACAACTTTTCATTTTAACTAACTTGGATACATGATTTCGAGGGTAAAATACTAATTTGTTTAAACAAGTACCTGATTTGCATACCAAATACCAATATTGATGAACGAAATACATGTCAATTGGGACGATACATGCAAAGCTAAAGTGGTTGGTTCTCATGAAAAGATCAACTATGAATGAATATTAATCATCACAAACACAAAAAGAAGCTTTCCTACACCGTTTCTTGCCAACTGTGCTCATACTTGATTTCGAGGATAATATACCTAAATCGTTGGGATAAATACCTTATTTGAGTTTCAAATACCGATATTTATGAACGAAATTCATATCAATTGTGGCGATACATCTAAGGCTAAAATGGTTGGTTTTCATGAAAAGATCTATCATGGAATGTATATTAATCATCACAAATACAAAAGAAGCTTTCCTACAACTTTTCATTTTAACTTACTTGGATACTTGATTTGGAGGGTAAAATACCTAAATCGTTTAAACAAGTACCTGATTTGCATACCAAATACCAATATTGATGAACGAAATACATGTCAATGGGGACGATACATGTAAAGCAAAGGTGGTTGGTTCTCATGAGAAGATCAACTATGATTGAATATTAATCATCACAAACACAAAAAGAAGCTTTCCTACAACTTTTCATGCCAACTGTGCTCATACTTGATTTCGAGGATAAAATACCTAAATCGTTGGATAAATACCTTATTTGAGTTTTAAAATACCGATATTCATGAACGAAATACATGTCAATTGTGGTGAAACATCTAAATGGTTGGTTCTCATGAAAAGATCTATCATGGAATGTATAATAATCATCACAAACACAAAAAGAACCTTTCCTACAACTTTTCATTTTAACTAACTTGGATACTTGATTTGGAGGGTAAAATACCTAAATCGTTTAAACAAGTACCTGATTTGCATACCAAATACCAATATTGATGAACGAAATACATATCAATGGGGACGATACATGTAAAGCTAAAGTGGTTGGTTCTCATAAATGATCAACTATGAATGAATATTAATCATCACAAACACAAAAAGAAGCTTTTTTTTTTGGAGTAATTTCCATGTGTATATATATAAATGGATGGATGTACAAGATGAGTGAGGATCAACCCCTCACAAGCTACCAGTAACAGACTACTGGCAATAAATCGAAAAACACATCATAAACTACCAAGCTACACGCCAAAGACGCCGAATCGCTGCCCGTTGGAGATCGAACCTAGCAGATGTCCCGCTAAGTCGCATACACACCATATCAAGCACCAAGTCCACCAGTCTGTCGGGGGTCGTGATGGTCCCTTCCTTCCAGCGCTTGTTTCGAGCCTGCCAAATATGGTAAACCAATGATGCCAAGACATGACGGTAAGCCGCCGCAATGAGATGATGTCCACGCCATTTCCTCGAGGCCCACATAATGCCCTGGTGCCACTCCCTATACGGCCATGTCCACCGAATACGCCGCCTCAGCAATCGAAGACACTGACGAGAAAACCGACAATCAAAGAATAGGTGCTGAGCCGTCTCGTAGCGTAGCACATCGCACAGGACACAGGCAGGGGTGCCCGCTCGCTGGGCCACCCACGGCTTATCCCTCGTAGACAAGCGGTCACGTATACTCAGCCACAGAATAAACTCATGCCGAGGCACCTTAAGCGGTCCCCCGAAGAGGGCCGCCCAAGGTACAGGCTGCCGGCGAAGTCGGAGTGCCTCCCTAATCAGACGCGTGGTTGCACACCCATCGATCGCCCCCTTCCATATTATCCTATCACGCATATTCGGGTCCACAGAGGGAAGATGACGACTGAACTCGATGTATTCTGTCGTAGTCCTTCCCGGCCAATTCCAACCATGGGCATCAATGACATTACTCAAACGAGTTCCAACTGGAAGCCCCATTGCCATCGGGCCTCGCGGATATCGGTCTAGTAGCGGCGCTTCCTGTATCCATGGATCCTCCCATAACCAAATAGTCGAACCTTTACCAATCCGGAAAGAGATAAGCGGGAGAATAAGCGATCTCAGCTGCATGAGCTTCCTCCAACTCCATGACGTGTTGGCTGAAACAGGTACGGCCCAAATCGATTTAGCCTGCAGGCGTGTTCTGTATAGCCAATCCACCCAAACAGATTGTGGCGTACGACTAATTACCCTCCATAGAAGCTGCATAAGTAGCGACTTATTATCCGTAGCTATGGATCGAATGCCCAAACCCCCCTCGCATGGCGGTAGGCAGATATCGTCCCATGCAACCTTAGCCGATGAACCTCCCCATAGGAAGTGCCTAAAACGCGATTCCAATGCACGGACAGCACCCTTAGGCAAAAGAAACACCCCCGACCACTAAACATGCAAAGCTTGCAGAACAGACTTAATCAGTTGAACCCTCCCCGCGTATGACAAGGACTGGTTCAGCCATGATCCCAGCCTTGCATCAACACGCTGTAGAAGCGGCGCACAATCACCAATCGTGAGTCGTGATGCTATCAGGGGCACCCCCAAATATCGAACTGGTAACTGACCCACCCGAAATCCCAGAATGCCCTGCAGCTCAACCTTTAGACCCTCCGCACGCCGGGATAGAAAAATCTCGCTCTTGTCAGGGTTTGGGTACAAGCCTGACAGATTAGAGAACGCCGTCAATGCTGTCTTCAAGACACCCACCGAAATCTCATCCGCATGGCAAAACAGGAGAAGATCATCCGCGAAAACCAGCATCGACAACAAGGTGGATTCACATCTCCAGTGGTGGCGGAATCGTGGCTCCATGAGAATCCTTTCCTCCACTATACACAAAAAGAAGCTTTCCTACAACTTTTCATGCCAACTGTGCTCATACTTGATTTCGAGGATAAAATACCTAAATAGTTGGGATAAATACCTTATTTGAGTTTCAAAATACCGATATTTATGAACGAAATACATGTCAATTGTGGTGAAACATCTAAATGGTTGGTTCTCATGAAAAGATCTATCATGGAATGTATAATAATCATCACAAACACAAAAAGAACCTTTCCTACAAATTTTCATTTTAACTAACTAGGATACTTGATTTGGAGGGTAAAATACCTAAATCGTTTAAACAAGTACCTGATTTGCATACCAAATACCAATATTGATGAACGAAATACATATCAATGGGGACGATACATGTAAAGCTAAAGTGGTTGGTTCTCATGAAAAGATCAACTATGAATGAATATTAATCATCACAAACACAAAAAGAAACTTTCCTACAACTTTTCATGCCAACTGTGCTCATACTTGATTTCGAGGATAAAATACCTAAATCGTTGGATAAATACCTTATTTGAGTTTTAAAATACCGATATTCATGAACGAAATACATGTCAATTGTGGTGAAACATCTAAATGGTTGGTTCTCATGAAAAGATCTATCATGGAATGTATATTAATCATCACAAATACAAAAGAAGCTTTCCTACAACTTTTCATTTTAACTTACTTGGATACTTGATTTGGAGGGTAAAATACCTAAATCGTTTAAACAAGTACCTGATTTGCATACCAAATACCAATATTGATGAACGAAATACATGTCAATGGGGACGATACATGTAAAGCAAAGGTGGTTGGTTCTCATGAGAAGATCAACTATGATTGAATATTAATCATCACAAACACAAAAAGAAGCTTTCCTACAACTTTTCATGCCAACTGTGCTCATACTTGATTTCGAGGATAAAATACCTAAATCGTTGGATAAATACCTTATTTGAGTTTTAAAATACCGATATTCATGAACGAAATACATGTCAATTGTGGTGAAACATCTAAATGGTTGGTTCTCATGAAAAGATCTATCATGGAATGTATAATAATCATCACAAACACAAAAAGAACCTTTCCTACAACTTTTCATTTTAACTAACTTGGATACTTGATTTGGAGGGTAAAATACCTAAATCGTTTAAACAAGTACCTGATTTGCATACCAAATACCAATATTGATGAACGAAATACATATCAATGGGGACGATACATGTAAAGCTAAAGTGGTTGGTTCTCATAAATGATCAACTATGAATGAATATTAATCATCACAAACACAAAAAGAAGCTTTTTTTTTTGGAGTAATTTCCATGTGTATATATATAAATGGATGGATGTACAAGATGAGTGAGGATCAACCCTCACAAGCTACCAGTAACAGACTACTGGCAATAAATCGAAAAACACATCATAAACTACCAAGCTACACGCCAAAGACGCCGAATCGCTGCCCGTTGGAGATCGAACCTAGCAGATGTCCCGCTAAGTCGCATACACACCATATCAAGCACCAAGTCCACCAGTCTGTCGGGGGTCGTGATGGTCCCTTCCTTCCAGCGCTTGTTTCGAGCCTGCCAAATATGGTAAACCAATGATGCCAAGACATGACGGTAAGCCGCCGCAATGAGATGATGTCCACGCCATTTCCTCGAGGCCCACATAATGCCCTGGTGCCACTCCCTATACGGCCATGTCCACCGAATACGCCGCCTCAGCAATCGAAGACACTGACGAGAAAACCGACAATCAAAGAATAGGTGCTGAGCCGTCTCGTAGCGTAGCACATCGCACAGGACACAGGCAGGGGTGCCCGCTCGCTGGGCCACCCACGGCTTATCCCTCGTAGACAAGCGGTCACGTATACTCAGCCACAGAATAAACTCATGCCGAGGCACCTTAAGCGGTCCCCCGAAGAGGGCCGCCCAAGGTACAGGCTGCCGGCGAAGTCGGAGTGCCTCCCTAATCAGACGCGTGGTTGCACACCCATCGATCGCCCCCTTCCATATTATCCTATCACGCATATTCGGGTCCACAGAGGGAAGATGACGACTGAACTCGATGTATTCTGTCGTAGTCCTTCCCGGCCAATTCCAACCATGGGCATCAATGACATTACTCAAACGAGTTCCAACTGGAAGCCCCATTGCCATCGGGCCTCGCGGATATCGGTCTAGTAGCGGCGCTTCCTGTATCCATGGATCCTCCCATAACCAAATAGTCGAACCTTTACCAATCCGGAAAGAGATAAGCGGGAGAATAAGCGATCTCAGCTGCATGAGCTTCCTCCAACTCCATGACGTGTTGGCTGAAACAGGTACGGCCCAAATCGATTTAGCCTGCAGGCGTGTTCTGTATAGCCAATCCACCCAAACAGATTGTGGCGTACGACTAATTACCCTCCATAGAAGCTGCATAAGTAGCGACTTATTATCCGTAGCTATGGATCGAATGCCCAAACCCCCCTCGCATGGCGGTAGGCAGATATCGTCCCATGCAACCTTAGCCGATGAACCTCCCCATAGGAAGTGCCTAAAACGCGATTCCAATGCACGGACAGCACCCTTAGGCAAAAGAAACACCCCGACCACTAAACATGCAAAGCTTGCAGAACAGACTTAATCAGTTGAACCCTCCCCGCGTATGACAAGGACTGGTTCAGCCATGATCCCAGCCTTGCATCAACACGCTGTAGAAGCGGCGCACAATCACCAATCGTGAGTCGTGATGCTATCAGGGGCACCCCCAAATATCGAACTGGTAACTGACCCACCCGAAATCCCAGAATGCCCTGCAGCTCAACCTTTAGACCCTCCGCACGCCGGGATAGAAAAATCTCGCTCTTGTCAGGGTTTGGGTACAAGCCTGACAGATTAGAGAACGCCGTCAATGCTGTCTTCAAGACACCCACCGAAATCTCATCCGCATGGCAAAACAGGAGAAGATCATCCGCGAAAACCAGCATCGACAACAAGGTGGATTCACATCTCCAGTGGTGGCGGAATCGTGGCTCCATGAGAATCCTTTCCTCCACTATACACAAAAAGAAGCTTTCCTACAACTTTTCATGCCAACTGTGCTCATACTTGATTTCGAGGATAAAATACCTAAATAGTTGGGATAAATACCTTATTTGAGTTTCAAAATACCGATATTTATGAACGAAATACATGTCAATTGTGGTGAAACATCTAAATGGTTGGTTCTCATGAAAAGATCTATCATGGAATGTATAATAATCATCACAAACACAAAAAGAACCTTTCCTACAAATTTTCATTTTAACTAACTAGGATACTTGATTTGGAGGGTAAAATACCTAAATCGTTTAAACAAGTACCTGATTTGCATACCAAATACCAATATTGATGAACGAAATACATATCAATGGGGACGATACATGTAAAGCTAAAGTGGTTGGTTCTCATGAAAAGATCAACTATGAATGAATATTAATCATCACAAACACAAAAAGAAGCTTTCCTACAACTTTTCCTTCCAACAGTGCTCATACTTGATTTCGAAGATAAAATACCTAAATCGTTGGGTACCTAATTTGAGTTTCATAATACCGATATTTATGAACGAAATGCATGTCAATTGTGGGGATACATCTAAGGCTAAAATGGTTGGTTTTCATGAAAAGATCTATCATGGAATGTATATTACTCATCATAAACCCAAAAGAAGCTTTTCCACAACTTTTCATTTTAACTAACTTAGATGCTTGATTTCGAAGGTAAAATACCTAAATCGTTTAAACAAGTACCTGATTTGCATACCAAATACTAATATTGATGAATGAAGTACATGTCAATGGCGATGATACACCTAAAGCTAAAATGGTTGGTTCTCATGAAAAGATCAACAATGAATGAATATTAATACTCACAAACACAAAAAGAAGCTTTCCTAAAACTTTTCATTCCAACTTTGCTCATACTTGATTTCGAGGATAAAATACCTAAATCCTTGTGATAAATACCTAATTTGAGTTTCAATTACCGATATTTATGAACGAAATACATGTCAATTGTGGTGATACATCTATGACTAAAATGGTTGGTTTTCATGAAAATATCTATCGTGGAATGCATATTAATCATCACAAACACAAAAAGAAGCTTTCCTACAACCATCATTTTAACTAACTTGGATACTTGATTTCGAGGGTAAAATACCTAAATCGTTTAAACAAGTACCTGATTTGCATACCAAATACCAATATTGATGAACGAAATACATGTCAATGGGGACGATACATCTAAAGCTAAAATGGTTGGTTCTCATGAAAAGATCAACTATGAATGAATATTAATAATCACAAACACAAAAAGAAGCTTTCCTACAACTTTTCATTCTAACTGTGCTTCATACTTGATTTCGAGGATTAAATACCTAAATCGTTGGGATAATTAATTGAGTTTCATAATACCGATATCTATGAACTAAATATATGCCAATTGGGGTGATACACTAAAGCTAAAATGGTTGGTTTTCATGAATAGATCGATCATGGAATGTATATTAATCATCACAAACACAAAAAGAAGCTTTCCCACAACTTTTCATTTTAACTAACTTGGATACTTGATTTCGAGGGTAAAATACCTAAATCATTTAAACAAGTACCTGATTTGCATACCAAATACCAATATTGATGAACGAAATACATGTCAAAAAGTTAAAATGGTTGGTTCTCATGAAAATATCAACTATGAATGAATATTAATCATCACAAACAAAAAGAAGCTTTCCTACAACTTTTCATTCCAACTGTGCTCATACTTGATTTCGAGGATTAAATACCTAAATCGTTGGGATAAATACCTTATTTGAATTTCAAAATATCGATATTTATGAACGAAATACATGTCAATTGTGGCGATACATCTAAGGCTAGAATGGTTGGTTTTCATGAAAAGATCTATCATGGAATGTATATTAATCATCACAAACACAAAAAGAAGCTTTCCTACAACTTTTCCTTTTAACTAACTTGGATACTTGATTTGGAGGGTAAAATACCTAAATCGTTTAAACAAGTACCTGATTTGCATACAAAATACCAATATTGATGAACGAAATACATGTCAATGGGGACGATCCATCTAAAGCTAAAATTGTTGGTTCTCATGGAAACATCAACTATGAATGAATATTAATCATCACAAACACAAAAAGAAGCTTTCCTACAACTTTTCATTCCAACTGTGCTCATACTTGATTTCGAGGATAAAATACCTAAATCGTTGGGATAAATACCTTATTTGAGTTTCAAAATACCGATATTGATGAACGAAATACATGTCAATGGCGACGATACACCTAAAGCTAAAATGGTTGGTTCTCATGAAAAGATCAACTATGAATGAATATTAATCATCACAAACACAAAAAGAAGCTTTCCTAAAACTTTTCATTCCAACTTTGCTCATACTTGATTTCGAGGATAAAATACCTAAATACTTGTGTTAAATACCTAATTTGAGTTTTAATTACCGATATTTATGAACGAAATACATGTCAATTGTGTTGATACATCTATGACTAAAATGGTTGGTTTTCATGAAAAGATTTATCATGGAATGCATATTAATCATCACAAACACAAAAAGAAGCTTTCCTACAACTTTTCATTTTAACTAACTTGGATACTTGATTTCGAGGGTAAAATACCTAAATCGTTTAAACAAGTACCTGATTTGCATACCAAATACCAATATTGATGAACGAAATACATGTCCATGGGGACGATACATGTAAAGCTAAAGTGGTTGGTTCTCATGAAAATATCAACTATGAATGAATATTAATCATCACAAACACAAAAAGAAGCTTTCCTACAACTTTTCATTCCAACTGTGCTCATACTTGATTTCGAGGATAAAATACCTAAATCGTTGGGATAAATACCTTATTTGAGTTTTAAAATACCGATATTTATGAACGAAATACATGTCAATTGTGGTGATACATCTATGACTAAAATGGTTGGTTTTCATGAAAATATCTATCGTGGAATGCATATTAATCATCACAAACACAAAAAGAAGCTTTCCTACAACCATTCATTTTAACTAACTTGGATACTTGATTTCGAGGGTAAAATACCTAAATCGTTTAAACAAGTACCTGATTTGCATACCAAATACCAATATTGATGAACGAAATACATGTCAATGGGGACGATACATCTAAAGCTAAAATGGTTGGTTCTCATGAAAAGATCAACTATGAATGAATATTAATAATCACAAACACAAAAAGAAGCTTTCCTACAACTTTTCATTCTAACTGTGCTTCATACTTGATTTCGAGGATAAAATACCTAAATCGTTGGGATAATTAATTGAGTTTCATAATACCGATATCTATGAACTAAATATATGCCAATTGGGGTGATACACTAAAGCTAAAATGGTTGGTTTTCATGAATAGATCGATCATGGAATGTATATTAATCATCACAAACACAAAAAGAAGCTTTCCCACAACTTTTCATTTTAACTAACTTGGATACTTGATTTCGAGGGTAAAATACCTAAATCATTTAAACAAGTACCTGATTTGCATACCAAATACCAATATTGATGAACGAAATACATGTCAATGGGGACGATACATCTAAAGTTAAAATGGTTGGTTCTCATGAAAATATCAACTATGAATGAATATTAATCATCACAAACAAAAAGAAGCTTTCCTACAACTTTTCATTCCAACTGTGCTCATACTTGATTTCGAGGATTAAATACCTAAATCGTTGGGATAAATACCTTATTTGAATTTCAAAATATGGATATTTATGAACGAAATACATGTCAATTGTGGCGATACATCTAAGGCTAGAATGGTTGGTTTTCATGAAAAGATCTATCATGGAATGTATATTAATCATCACAAACACAAAAAGAAGCTTTCCTACAACTTTTCCTTTTAACTAACTTGGATACTTGATTTGGAGGGTAAAATACCTAAATCGTTTAAACAAGTACCTGATTTGCATACCAAATACCAATATTGATGAACGAAATACATGTCAATGGGGACGATCCATCTAAAGCTAAAATTGTTGGTTCTCATGGAAACATCAACTATGAATGAATATTAATCATCACAAACACAAAAAGAAGCTTTCCTACAACTTTTCATTCCAACTGTGCTCATACTTGATTTCGAGGATATTATGTATATAATGAAATATATTAGGGCAATGCCCGTTGGCGAAAGGGCCGTGTATATGTATGTTCATGATATGATTGGACAATGCCCGTGGCGGGGAGCGACCTGGAGGGTGCGACCTGAGGGTATAAGCGACACAGGGAGGAACCCTAGTGTAGGCAACCTCAGCGTGGGCTACCAGCGTGAGCGACCGCCGACAGTCGGGGATGACCGGGTACATATGGCAACTTAGGGGAACGGTGTGCATCCTAAGTATGGCCATCCGGCGTGGACCGCTGTCATATTTGTCCCTAGTGGACGTGAGCTCATTTGTGGTGCATAGTGAGATTAGTCGAGGGCCCTGAGTGAGGTTTACGAGTATGATGAGCATCGGCGCGGATCGCCTTTGCGGAGTGTTAAGTGCATCGGCGCGGATCGGCTTTGCGTAGTGGTTTATGCATTGGCGTGGATTGCCTTTGTAGGGAGGGGACACGTGCATACATGCATAGTTTCTACTTACTGAGCCTCGGTGGCTCATTTCTTTATGTTATGTGTTGTAGGTACATACGATCACGGTACGTGATCGCCTAGCTGGCAAGGCCGATCTTTTGAAGCTTCCGAGCGTCTTTTGGGGGTGGACGTGTGTGTATGGATGACGACCTGTGAGGCCGAGCGCATAGGAGCTTTTGCTGTGCCGATGCACCTTCGCCGTTATATTTAGGACATGCTTAGAACGATAGCGTTCGACATGCATTCTTTTGACTAGTACAAAGACAATGTTCCATTACGTAAATGAAAATTGAAAAATTTCATACGCATTTCCGCAGCTCCTTCGTTTAAATACGCCGTTAGGAACTTAGGATGATGTCAGAAATGGTGGCGATGGCTAGGGTCGCTACAATCATGGAGCGTTCTGTCTAGATCACTAAGATCTAGAAGTGCAGAAAGTAATGGTAGTGTCCTAGAAAGTGGAAAAATTATGGATGGTGAGGGCACTAGACTAGACGTGATCAAAGAAATTGCAGTCTGAGGCGGAGGATGGCTAGATCCATCAACCCCCTCCGAGCGAGGTGGTGATGAGTGACGTGGCACCTCGTGAGTATGTGAAACAATCATCTGTTGGGAGATGATTGAGTGGCTGGGGAGGGCAGTTTGCGCGATTGGACCCGATGTCGCGACTTCTACTCGGGGGAAGACGAAGTCATCCCCTGTACCTATGGGTTCGGCTCGGCTTGTGTGTGGGCTAGTTGGCTGAGGAATACGGTCGTGTTTTTGTTTTGTACGCCGTTCCTGTTGTCCGCCTCTGTCATCCCCTTTGTATTTGCGCTTTTGTTTTGGCTGGGGGGATGAAGAGCTTCCTAGACCTACATTTGGTTGTGGGGGTTGGCTTGTCCCTGGGTTAGGTTCAACTGGGTTGCGTTGAACCACGGGGACGTCTTCGAGGTTGTTGGCTCGTAGGTATTTGCGTAGCTCCGGCTCATTTGGATTGAGGAGGCGAATTAAGTGGTCTGGTATGATCATGTCCTCCTGATCGATTGTTCTCTTTGTCGATTGAATTTTGACGAGCTTCGGAGATTGATAACCCTCGTCTCTTGGTCTGCGTTCGATTTCGAGATGGAGATCCACGAAATGTTGGACGAAAGTAAGGGAGGACCGGCTTCGTGGATCCAAGACCACGCCTTCTCAGTTGATCAAGGATGTCTGTCCATATTAGTTGGGCGACATCATAGTTTTTATTGAAGATGATCCCGTGGAAGATAAGCATAATGTTGCGGTTGCATTTGTCGGACCCTGAGTGCTTCGGCGAGAGGCACTTGTTTATGATGAGAAACAGGGTCCTCCAAGGTCCAGGGATATCTTTGGCATTGAAGTCAGGTAGGTGAATGGTGTTTTGGGCGTTAGGTTTGTGGCCCATGAATAGGAAGTCCCTGATCAGGTCATCGTTAGATGGGTGGTGGTCATATATTAGTGAGTATGGGAGGTTTAGTATGGATCGAAGGATGGTTGGTGTGAGAACAACTATGGTGTTGTCGATTTGAGCGGAAAGATGGGTGGTTTTGGGGTTATTGGTTGGGTTCTGAAGGGTAGACCAAAATTGTTGCACATATATTTCAGGGACTACCTCGGTGATGTTTAGGGCGGTTTTAGTGGGTGGTTTTCTAGGATTTTAATAATAATAGGATCTGGGCACGAGGTATTAGCAAAGTCAAGTTGGAAGTTGTTGGGTGGCCTCTGTGCCCAGTCCTTTGAGGGGAAAACTTCATCAACGAGTCGTACCATTTTAGTATATCTGCAAGAGAAGATCAAGTATATGTTAGGACGTTAGGATTTTAGTATATTACCAAAGTCAAGTTCCAATGTAGTTAACACATTAGGACTTAGAGAAATTTTGCAAAAATTATAACTAAATTTCGTCGATTGAAACGAATAGTGAAATTGAGGCAATCAGTCGGCGAAACGAAGTATAGGAGGCTATAATGTAAAGCAGTTTCGATCAAAGTTCAAATTCCAATTTAGAGTGACATTGTGCATCGTGCGATTCAAACCATAAATTCAATTTAGAGTGTGTTTTGATCGAAAGTCATGTTCAAATTAGGTAGTCTCGGCGAAAGTGAAATTAAATCAGTTTCGATCGAAAGTCGGAATATGTCGGCGAGAGCGAAAATCAATTCAGTTTCGATCGAAAGTCAGATTCAATTTTGAAAGTTTCAGCCGAGAGTCAAATCAAGCAATTTAAATCAATTTAAACCAGTTTCGGTCGAAAGTCCTAAATTAGTCACTTGAATCAGAATGAAATTGTAATAGACAGTTTTGGTCGAAAGTTGATCGAAAGTCGGATTCAATTTAGACAGTTTTGGTCGAAAGTCAAAATCAAACAGTTGAAATCAATTTTAAATTGGTAGAATCCAGTTTCGATCGAAAGTAAGAAATCGCTCAAATCGTTCGATTAAAAAAAATCATAGAAGTAAAGATTAACAGTATCGATCGATTTTAATGGAAAGTTGAATCTGATTTTAGTTTCTGTCGAAGTTAAAGCTAATTGGGGACACGATTGAAGCTCGAGTCACACGAATCCTCTTAACCCTAATCTGCGCAATCTGCAAGAAAAAGAATAATGTGAGTTAAAATCTGCAGATAATGCGTTTATCCTTACCAAATGTGTTGTTTGTGCTGCGGAAATCGTGAATCGAGTTTGAAGGACACTGTGACGCGATTTGTAGGTGATGACTGTGAGGATTTTCAAAGTGAATTTTGAATTTCGATGAAGAAGAACAGTGTTTCGGGCGAACCGCTATATGTATAAGTTGGGTTTCGATCGAAACTCAGTTTCGCCGAGAAAAATTACAAAGGGGTAATTTTGAGTTTCGATCGATTTGATTTAGTTTCGCCGTGTATCTTAAAAAATGATTTTAGACACATTTTCAATTTCAATGGAAACGAGTTTTGGGCGAAAGTCAGTTTCGCCGAGAAAACAATAAAGGTAATTAAAAATTCAGTTTCGATCGAAACGCAATTTGTGCGATTTATCAAATAAATTTGAGAAAGTTACGGCGAGAAAGGTTTTTTAATTAATTGAAAATTCAGTTTCAATCAAATTTTGAGTTTCGCCGATAAAATTTGTTTTAAGGTTATAGAAATTATTATTTTATAAGTTTAACCCTTAAAGCGATTTTGAAAGTGAAATTTGGTAAAAGATCATGAAAAAACTCCCCCCTCAATTTGTGCAAAGTGTTCAACGACTCCCCCTAGATTAGTGCATAATTTTCAAACACTCCCCCTAGAACCATGCATAGAGTTTTTATTGAGAAGCATATAGAGAAAGAAAATTATGTGACCTATTTACACAATATCAGGTTCATGTAGGGACAATCGATCATGTCTAACGGTTCAACATGCCTAACCTAGATACCAAGAATTGGAATCGCTTTTTTTTTTGGAGTAAGTTCCGTGTATATATATAAAGGGGGTAAATGTACAGATGAGTGAGGGTGTGACTCCTCACGTGCAAACCAGTAACAGACTACTGGCATAGACCAACAAAACGAAAGCTAAAACATCCAACTCACTACCAAGCTACTCGCCAGAGACGTCGAATGGCTGCTCTCTGTAGATCGAACTTGGGCGATGTCCCAGTAAGCCGCATACAAACCATATCGAGGACAACAGCAACCAGCCTATCTGGAGTCGTGATAGCCCCCTCCTTCCAGCGCTTGTTGTGTGCCTGCCAAATGTGATATACCAACGAAGCAAGGACGTGACGGTAGGCGAACTGTAGGAGATGATGGCCACGCCATCGCAATGCAGCCCACCGTATACCCTGCCCCCAGTCCCGATACGGCCATCCCCACCTGATCTTCTGCCTCAGCATCCGAACACAGTCGCGTGAGAATCGACAATCAAAAAATAAATGTTGCACAGTCTCAGCATGCAGCGCATCACAGAGAACACAAGCAGGGGTTCCAGCGCACTGTGCCACCCAGGCCTTATCTCTAGTCGATAAACGATCACGGATGGCAAACCACAGTATGACCTCATGTCGAGGGATCTTCAAAGGCCCCCCGAACAAGGATGCCCAAGGTACAATAGGCCTTCGTACGCGTAAGGACTTCCTAATCAGTCGTGTCGTCGGTCGGCCATCTGGCGCTCCCTTCCAATAAATAGCATCGGTCCGATTAGGCTGAACCCGTGGAAGGTGCGGACTAAAATCCAAATACTCCACCGCCGACTGTCCTGGCCAATTCCAGCCTTGGTGGTCGATGACAGAGCTTAGGCGAGTCCCTGCTGGCAGCCCCATCGCCAGTGGGCCTCTAGGATAGCTCTCCAATAATGGGACAGCCCGTAGCCATGGGTCTTCCCATAATAACAACGACGAACCATTCCCAATAGAAAAATCAATGAAGGGTAGAATCACCTGCCTTAACTGCATCAGCTTCCTCCAGCTCCATGCAGTGTTAGCCGAGATGGTGATGGTCCAAAGCGATCGCGTATGCAGTCGTGTGCTGTACAACCACTCCACCCAGATCGAGTCAGCAGGCCGGCTGATCACCCTCCATAGAAGCTGTACCAGAAGAGCCCTATTGTCATTAGCGATCGAGCGAATCCCCAACCCGCCCTCATTAACTGGCAGACAAACATCATCCCAAGCTACCTTGGCCGAGGCACCACCCCACAAGAATCGGCGAAATCGTGCTTCCAAGGCACGGATGATTCCCTTGGGCAGCAAGAAGACCCCAGACCAATAGACGTGTAAAGCCTGAAGGACAGATTTAATGAGCTGCACCCTACCCGCGTAAGATAGTGACTGATTCAGCCACGATCCTAGACGAGAATCCACCCGCTGCAACAGTGGTGCACAGTCACTGAGAGTCAGGCGTGAAGCAATCAGTGGGACCCCCAAGTAACGCACTGGCAGGCGGCCTGCGCAAAATCCCGTCATAGACAGTAGCTGGGCCTTGATGCCCTCTGCCCTCCGTGAAATGTAAACCTCACTCTTGTCCGGATTAGGGTGTAACCAGACAGCTGAGAGAATGTCATCAGAACCTCCTTCAGCACCCCTACAGAGATAGGATCTGCATGGCAGAAAAGGAGGAGATCATCCGCGAAGGCCAACATGGGGAGCGAAGTGGTCTCACAACGCCAGTGATAGCGAAAGCGCGGTTCTGCCTGTATATGACACTCCACAAGGCCATGGAGCACCTCCATGACGAGGGTGAAGAGGTATGGTGAAATGGGGTCTCCTTGGCGCATTCCTCTCTTTCCAGCAAAGAACCCTGCCGGTCTCCCATTAAGGTTGATGGAAAAAGTGGTCGTTGTGAAGCAGCTTCGTATCCACTCAATATATAGTGGGTGGAATCCCATCGCCTGCATCGTCGCCAGCCAACTCCATTCCACCTTATCATAGGCCTTGGCTAGATTGACCTTAAGCATAGCCCGTGGGGGACGGCCTTTGCTGGTGTACCCTAGGCAAAGTTCCTGTGCCAGAAGTATATTATCACTGATGCGCCTTCCAGGTATAAATGCCGTCTGCGATGCGTGGACCAGCCCTTCCAGCACTGATTTCAACCGATTAGCCAAAACCTTCGAAATTATTTTGTATAGGACGTTGCAGCACGATATGGGACGGAAGTCTTTCGATCGACGTGGCGACTCACACTTAGGTATGAGCGTGATAAGCGTACTATTAAGCCCCTTAAGTAGGCGGCCCGTAGCGAAGAAATCCTTAGTCGCTCGTATCACATCAGGGCCGACCGTCCCCCAAGCCACTTTGAAGAAAGCGGCTGTATACCCATCAGGCCCCGGCGCCTTCTCATCCCCCCATAGAGAATAGCACATGTTTCACCTCAAGGTCTTCAACTGGGCGGACCATGTCTAAGGACGTAGCTGGGGAGAGCTTACGCGTGATAGCCCCCTGTACCTCGGCCATGTCCACCGGTGACGCTTGTGCGGATGTGCCAAGTAATTCCTGATAAAACCCCAGTAACTCCCCTTCCACCTCTTCTGGCGTATTAAGTAGGTCTCCAGTTGGGCCTTCCAATGAGATGATTCCGCTCGACGAACCGCCACCTTCCTGAAGAAGTAAGATGAGCATTGATCGCCATCCTTGAGCCAAGCAAGCTTGGCCCTTTGGGATAACGCCGTATGCTCTACATCGACAGCCCTAGCGTAGAGAAACCGACAATGCCGTTCAAGATCATGAAACATAATCTCTAGGGGATATTTCGCTGCGAATTCCTGTGCAATCCCCAAGAAGCGTAATGCGTCCGCAACATTTCCAGCAAGGTCTCCCTTTACACGTCGCATGTGCATGAAAATGGGCTTCAACAACTTGAGCCGCTGGACCAACACATACATAGGAAACCCCGCCATGGGGATACTCCAAACACGCTGAACATGTTCCAAAAAGCCCTCCTCCTTAGTAAGAAAGTTCTCAAAACGAAAACTCACACCGCATGGTCTCGGCGCTGACACCCATAATGACAGTGGCGAATGATCCGATGTGAAAGGGAGTTCACACCGATAAAACGTATCTGGCCAGCGAGCAAACCACTGTGGGTTGCCGAGCATGCGATCCAACTTCCTCCAGATGCCTGCCAGAGCCCGTTGCTGATTATACCACGTGAATTCCTGGCCCATCGACGGCAGCATCATAAGGTCGGCCTGTAGGAGACATGCCTAAAAATCAGCCATATCCCGTGCTTGAGGTGCACCCCCACGCCCCTCACTCGCATGCAAGATAGTGTTGAAATCCCCCGCCACTACCCACGCATCCTCAACTCGCAACGCTGAAAACTGAATCAGCTCATCCCAAAGGGCCACTCTATCCTCCCTTCGAGATTTCCCATACACGAACGAGATAAACGCATGTTCAACGCCTATCAAGCTGTTCCACGCGACAATGAACAGCCTGAGCAGATTTCGCGACAATTGTGACGTGAAGCAAAGAGGTATCGCAGCCCACCCAAATGCGAGTAGCCGGACCATCATCATAGTCAAAGAACCAGGCCCAACGCGGTCGAATAGCATCTGAAATGTGGGCTGCGTTCGACGCAGCCACCCGCGTCTCCAGAAGACCAACAATGCGCAACCCCCCACGAGCAATCCAGTCCCCCACCGCCCTCCTGTGGTCTTGTCGGTTAAGACCACGCACGTTCCAAGACCCAATCGGCATTATGAATGAGCCCCACGTAGGGCTGCGTTTGCTTTAGGGCCCTTAATGTGAGAAACCTTATCAACATCCACTTCATCATTAAAATCCCGCAATAAGGCAAAGGAGTTTTGGTCAACTTGCTGTTCGTCGACCGCCCGCCGTGGAGAAGAGCCAGACGCGGACGCCTGTACCCCCGTATGGGCGGACTGATCCGACCTTGGATTCGCCATACTCGGCGCTATCTGCACCGCCTTGCCATGGGCACCAATTTGTCTCCACTCAGCTTGGGGAGCCCGGCCTCGACCTTGTCGTGAATGGTCACGAGGCGGTCCTTGAATACGTGGTCTATCATGAACCACCACACGAGCATCGGGAGGGGCTGGCCGACCAGTTGTCGGGTGTTTCTGTCTCGGCCCCGGCGTATTAGGCTTCCGTAGAGGCGCCGGGCTTGGTTGCCTCTTGGGGCATTGTGTGTCCCCATGGGCCCATGTCGCACAGTGGCTGCACCTAGTCGGCCTCCACTCGTATTCAACCCTCACCAAAATCGTACCCGATACACATCCTTCGGCAGTTGGGATCTCAATTTCCACTTTCTCAACAAACGGCGTGTCAAGCAGCTTCATGATGCAAACACGCGCATAATCAATACGCTCTCCTTTGGCCGTAATCCCATCGGCAAATAAAGGCCTACCAACACCACTAGCTACCACACCCAACCCGCTTTAGTCCAAAATTCACTTGGCACATTCCACAGTTTCACCCAAAGGGGAACCTCCACGAGATCCTTCCTCTCCAGCGACATTCCAGGACGCCACACTTCTAAGAACAGCGGTTGGCCGTGCAAGAGCCACGGGCCACCTTCTAACCCGTGGCCGATTCAAAGCGAAACCGGAAGAAACCATTTCTAGTGGCTCGAACCTCCACCAAGCCAGTCCATCGTGCCCTCACAAACCGGTCGACGAATGGGAAGTATGGTTTCGGCCCAAGGAAATATCCAACCAAGGTATGGTCCCACCTTGCAATCCCTTGTTTTGCCACGTCCCAGGTAGGGGCCACAACGGATATACCAGCATTTGTCGACTTACGCGCCACATAGTCAAGCGCTAACTGTGCTTGGTCCCCTCTCTCTCCCCGTATACCCACTGGGATGTTGTATCAGCCCTAGCTTTCCCCACCACTACATCAACAAACGACGCCGAGGGCGACGACGATTCGGTGGTGGCCTTGACGTGTGGGGACGAACCTGGAATCAGCGCATCAGTGAGAGAAACCCTAGCCAACGACCGTGCATCCGCAGTGGAATTTGATTCACAAACCCTAGAATGCTTCGGAACAGTACCGGGCTGAGCAGCCCCACCCTCCTCGACAACTATCTCCTCATCCACCGGCTCATCAGATGTCACGGACCCCATATCCACAAACCGCCGAGCCATCATACGCTGAGGTGGTGGTGTCCCAGGTCGTCCCCATTGCTGTCGGCGGTTATGATTCCGAAGGATACCCTTGAGCGGAGCAGTAACGCCGGTTCGCATAGGCGGAGATCCCACCGAAGCCCTAGGCCCAATGCGACCCCCCGCCAAATTCTGATTGATCGCCGTAGTAGGAACCCGCGGCCCCTAAGACGGGATGGTCTCCCTTCCCATCAGACCCGTAACCACAGCCGCATCAGATTTATCAGAATTTGCAGAAACCCTAGCAGCCTTTGCGCACTCAGGTCGTCCCATGGCAGATCGCGCTCCCCATCAGAGTTGGCCACTGTAGATCCATGAACCGTGCTCATCAAAGAACGAAACCGTGCACCATCAAAGCAACTCGCGAATTCAGGATATGCCGCGGCAAGAGCATCCAAATCAGGCATGGCTGGCATCGCCACATTGCCCGTCGCTGCCGTGTCAACCGGATGTCGCTAACTCTCCGTCTCCACCATCGCCAAAACCCTAGGCGAAACATCCTCCGCCATCGCAGCACCCAGTCCAAGAACCACAGAGATCGACGGCCAGTCAAGAAGGACCGGAAACGACGACGATCGGTGCTGAAACCGCGATGGAAACCTTCGAAAATTTGAAAAAATCGCCAACTGTGTGAAAATCGCACACACTGAAGATGTAATCGCGCTACTGTGTGAAAATCGCACACACTGGAGGTGTAATCCGAAAATCACTTTTCTTTGGAATCGCTTTTCATCCAATGCCTTAGTGAATAGGTCGGCAAGTTGAAGATCTGTGTGAACAAAATGCATTTCGATTGTACCTTGTTCCACATGTTCCTTGATAAAGTGATATCTAATGTCTATATGTTTTGTGCGTGAATGATGTACTGGATTACTTGTTATAGCTATAGCACTTTTGGAATCACTAAAAATTGGGATATGATTCAATGTTATGCCAAAATCTCGCAGCTGGGTTCTCATCCACAAAATTTGTGAGCAGCAACTCGCAGCAGCAACATATTCTACCTCTGCTGTCGAAGTTGAGACACAATTTTGCTTTCGAGACGACCAGCTTACGAGTTTACCCCCAAGAAGTTGAGCGGCTCCAGAAGTGCTCTTTCTGTCCAGTCTGCATCCTGCATAATCAGCGTCAGTGTCCTATGAGGTCGAAGCTTGACTCCATCGGGTACCATAGACCTAGGTTTGGTGTTTACTTGAGGTATTTGAAAATTCTCTTGACCGCGAGCAAGTGAGACTCCTTTGGATCAGCTTGGAAGCGAGCACAGAGGCATGTGGCGAACATGATGTCAGGCCGACTGGACGTAAGATAGAGTAAGGATCCGATCGTGCCTCGATAAGTCGTCTTGTTAACAGAGTTCCTGATAGATCTGCATCAAGTTTGCATGAGGTAGACATGGGAGTGTTGGCAACATTTGAGTTGTCCAAGTTGTACTTCTTGAGTATGTCGTGAATGTACTTGGACTGACTGATGAAGATTCCATCGTGAAGCTGCTTAACCTGAAGCCCTAAGAAAAAGCTTAGTTCGCCCATCATGCTCATTTCAAATTTCTGCTTCATGAGATCCCCAAAGTTCCTGCACATTCTTGAGTCCGTCGACCCGAATATGATGTCGTCGACGTAAATCTGTACTAACATAATATCTGAGCCGTCCTTCTTGATAAAGAGAGTTGTATCGATCTTTCCTTTTGTGAAACCAGAGGAGATGAGAAAATCTGAGAGGACCTCGTACCAGGCTCTGGGAGCTTGTTTAAGTCCATAGAGAGCTTTATCGAGTCTGTAGACGTGGTCTGGGAGTTGTTCGTTTATAAGGCCTTCAGGTTGTGATACAAAAACTTCTTCTTTTAGGACTCCGTTGAGGAATGCAGTTTTGACATCCATCTGGTAGACTGTGAAGTTCTTATGCGCAGCGAAAGCTAAGAAGATTCTGATGGCTTCAATTCTTGCGACTGGGGCATATGTTTCATCATAGTCGATTCCTTCCTGTTGATTGTAACCTTTTGCCACCAGCCTTGCTTTATTCCTGATAACAACTCCTTGCTCGTCCTTTTTGTTCTTAAACACCCATTTAGTCCCTATGATTGTTTTCCCAGCTGGTCTAGGTACTAGATTCCAGACTTTTAACCTCTCAAACTGATTGATTTCCTCCTGCATTCCGATTATCCAGTCAGGATCGTCAAGTGCTTCAGCTACTTTGCTGGGCTCCTTTTGACTGAGAAAGCATGAGTAGAGGCTTTCATTTATTGTTGATGCTCGGGTAGTTACGCCAGTGGAGGGGTCCCCAATTATTTGTGAGTTTGGGTGTGCTCGGGTCCACTTTCTTGTACTTGGTTGTGATGATCCAGCTGCATCATGTATTGCTTCTTCATTCTGTCTGTCGGATGTTCCGTTTCTTCGCCAGGTTGAGGTATTACTGACTCTCCTGAAGAGATTTCTATTGTTGAACCCGACGGCTGAGGAGTTTCAGTGGCTGAGCTAGAGATAATCTCAGTATCGGTAGGAGATTCACTGTTGTCATCAAGGTGAAGATTTTCCATTGTTGGAGGGGAATTGTCATTGCTAGTCTCTGCATGATTATTATTTTCTGGTGCTATAGAGGTTGTTGGAGCAGTGGGTGGTGTCGGCTTAGAAAAGAGATCCTCGAGTAAGAGATCGAGTTCCATGTCGCTCAAAGTGTTTGATTTTGAAGTTTCCCCCACTGAGGATGTGCTTGGTTGATCCTTTGTCAATTCTCGTAGAAGTCCTGGTTCTGGACTGATTTGTACAGAAACTACTCGGTCTACTTCATCAAACGTTACGTTACCATCACAGACCTTTTCTCCTTGAGATATACTCGATAGGCTTTTGAAGTTGTTGAGTATCCCACTAATATCCCTTCGAATGCTTTTAGGTCGAGTTTGCCTATGTCTTCACGATCGTTTGCTACATAGAATTTGCATCCAAAGACTCTCAGGAAAGAGACATCTGGCACTCTTCGATTTATCAACTCGTAGGGAGTCCTATTAAACCTCTTGCGAAGGGAGCCACGATTTTGAGTGAAGCATGCCGTGTTCATTGCTTCGGCCCACAGGAAGTGTGGTAATCCAGAATGAATGAGGAGTGTACGAGTTGCTTCAACTAAGGTTCTGTTTTTGCGCTCGACTACCCCGTTCTGTTGAGGAGTTTTTGCCGCTGCGAACTGTTGGGTGATTCCAAGTGATGCATAGAAGTCGCTGAGTTTTTTGTTCTTGAATTCTGTCCCGTTGTCAGTTCTGATGATTTGTACACTTAGTTGGTAGAGGTTTTGAGCGGTTTTGATAAACTCAATGATTAGACCTGGCGTTTCGTCCTTGGTTCTCAGAAATTTGGTCCATGTGTAGCGTGAGAAATCATCCACAATAACCAACACATATTTTTGCCCATTAATGGTCTGAATACGCATGGGTCCGCACAGATCCATATGAATGAGCTCGAGAGGTTTGGAAGTTGAGGCTATGTGTTTGGTCCGGTGGGATGCCTGCCTTATCTTTCCCATTTCACACGCCGAGCAAAGATGCTCTTTGTGATATCTGAACGAGGGCAGTCCTTTGACCAAATTTTCTGATCGCAGTTTGTTAAGATCTTTGAAATTGAGGTGGGAAAGTCGCTGATGCCAGAGATCATTCTGATGTAGAGAGGCTCGAGAGATAAGGCATGTCGGTCGGACGGTCTTGAGGTCAATGGAGTAGAGATTCGTCTTCCTGTGGCCAGTAAGTAGCTCTCTTCCATTGTTATCCGTGACACTACATTTATTGGTCTCAAAGTTCACCTTGTAGCCTTTGTCACAGAATCGTCCTATGCTGAATAAGTTATAGCTCAGTCCTTCGACGTAGGACACTCCTTTGATAGTCAGCCTGTCATGGATGAGATCACCTGTTCCTAGCATGGATGCAGATTGGCCGTTTCCGAAGTAGACCTTCCCGAGAAATCCTTCAGAGAAGTTGCTCAACAGCTCTTTGTTTCCAGTCATATGTGAGGAGCAACCCGAATCTAAGTACCACACATGACGGACCTGCAAAAAGAATTAAGTAAGTTTTGGCACCCATTTATAGATGGGTTCCATTTTGATAGCAGGTTTAGTAACTTTCTTGTTCGTTGCTAGATTTAATTCTTTGCTAGATTGTTGGATAGCTGGTTTAAGAATCCAAGCGTGATGATTTCCTATAGGATGCAGTTGAGATTTCGGAATCCAAATCTGTTTTTGACTTAATTTCTTGTTCGGCTTGGTCTTGGAAGTGGTGTGTTGCTTTACTTTAGATTTAATAGTATGATTGGACGGTGTGGGAGATATGTCCTTAGAACGAGTGCTATGCAACGTGGAAGCGCTTTTGCTAAAATGACTGTCATGAGGATGGGAAAGTAAATCATTGTTTACATGACAGAATTTTGATTTTAGGGAATGAAATAACGAAACACGTTCTGCGACATTACACGAAGTCACTTTTGGAAATGTAAAAGATTTAGAAACATGCAAAGAAAGGTTGGAGACTTGTCTCTTCTTCTTATTAGGGATAGTTGTCTTCTTTGCTAAGCCAGCTCGAACCTTCTTCGCTTCCTTAGATCTCACGCCTTTGTCTGTGGGTACATGTGATACAGAGTTAATGTGAGATAAAGGAATTTCCTTTGTGGTTTGCTTGCATTTATATGTAGAGGATTCAGGGACAGGTCTGGAGGTGGAAGGTTTGAATGCGTCAGGAAAGTTCTCGAGAGTATAGATTTTGCTCAACAGAACAGTTCTTTCCTCTTCGTGAGCTTTCTTTTCTAACTCTAGAGAGGCTGTCAAGTCACCTACTTTGCGTATAATCTCTGGAATATAGATAAAAGAATAAATAGGTTTAGCCTGTTCGTCAGCGTCTTCCGGTCCAAATGGTGACATGTAATCATCAGAGAGTGTTATCTCTCTAGTTTTGTAGCTATTATTGAGTTCATTGTAGTCACACATGATTTGAGCCCATTCTTTGTTCCTCCGTTTCTATTCGTCAGTTTCAGTCACCTCTCTTGAGCTTACGAAGGGCCTCAATTGTTCAATGCTTAACCCAAAACGTTTAATGTTGTACAGTGAGTGTACTTTCTCTGTTTTAGGGTTAGTGGTGGGTTCAAATCCTAAACCTTCCCGGGGATCATAAAATTCTACATCTTTATGTTGACTAAGAAAGACGGTTCGTTCAGATTGACCTCTTTTGGTGTTAATGTCCTCTAGCTCTTTGACTTTCTTGTATAGACGAACACGTTCGTTTGTGATTAATTCGTATTGAGACAATACGTTTGCTCGTTCTTCTTCGCTGTCTTTCAATCTTCTATTCATATCGTTAATTTGTATTTCCTTGTTTTCTATAAGATCTTCTAAAGTCTTTACTTTAGTTGTAGACAAGATCAAGGATTCATTAAGGATAGCTATTTCTTCCTGTGTTTGTTTAACAAGGCAAAATTTTTGTCGAAATTGCTTTGGAGCTCTGAGTAATCTTTACGATGCATGGAGAGTTCGGTTATCCTACGTTCAAGTTTAACGAAATCATTTAGGGATGGAGTGTATACCTCCAGGTCCGATGAAGAGACATCCGTCCTGTCTGATCCCATGGCTGGCTCATCCTCGTCGGAGTCATCCTCGATGCTTTTCACCATGAAAGCCATTTCTTCTTCCTCCTCGTCTGATGTGTCCTCCAGCCATTCCTCTTCCTCAGCCACCAAGACAATTCCTGCTTCCTTGCGCTGTGAGAGCTGAAATTTTTTCTTGTAGTATTCAGTGTTTTTCTTCTTGGGTCTGAAGCATTTAGAAGCAAAGTGGCCCGGCTTGCCACAGTTGAAGCACTTCTTCATTACTTCAGATTTCTTAGTTTCAGCCTCTTCAGGGGCAATGTACTTCTGTTTCCCGCCCGAGGTTCGTTGTTTGTTGAAGGAAGAAGATGATTTCTTGGCGCTCATCTTAATGACCGTATCTGAGATCATTGCCAGTTTCTTTCTGATGGATTCGAGTTCGTCCTCAGATTCTTGGTCAGATTCGACGTTGTCAGAGGTGTCAGATTGTACGACCTGCTTTCCTTTAGAGGTCCTCGAGCTCCTGTTGCTTGACTTAGAAGTCACGAGTGCAATTGGTTCCATGTCGACGATTGGTTTTCCTTCGTTCTTGATTTCTTTGGCATACTACGAGTATTGTGAGAGATTATCGTGTAGGGAGTGAATATCCATAGCGTCCAGATCTTTGTTCTGTTGCTTAACCAGAACTGCAATCCGTCCCCACTCAGGTTGAAGTGTGGAAAGGAACTTGATGTTGTGTTCGAGATTGGAGCGCTGTATGTTGATCTTTCTCATCTCATTGATGATGGTCAAGAAGCGAGGTAAACATCTCGAAGTTCTTCCCCCTCCTTAGCTTTGAAGGAGTCATAGGCAGTAAGGATGCTGGACTTCTTAGACAAATTACTAACTTCTGTTCCAACCATCATCTTGCAGACTTCATCCCAAATTTCCTTTGCAGTGACCATTGCGTCGACTTGCTTGTAGATATCATTTGGTAGAGCCTGAAGTACATAGTGTCGGGCAAGTTTGTCTGCTCTGGCTCGTGCTCTCTCAGCATCGTTGTATCGACTAGGGTCCTTAGGAGTTATCCTCTCTGGAATTGCAGGAACTGCATCGGGTTGTGCAGGGATGATGGTCCAAAATTGAGCAGGTCCTTCAAAAATGGAGGAAAGCATGTCGTTTGCGAGGTCTACATCCTTGATTTCTATGAAATTGATGAATCGTTGCTTCCATATGCCATACTCTCCCCATCTTAGTAATGGTGCGCGGTTGTCAGATCCAATAGCAAGACCGTCCATGATTGTGTTTGGTAATGATCGTTAACGCGTGATATATCTGCGAAATGAAACGCTTTAGTTTTGAATGAGATATAGTCAAGTTTGAGTGATTTCTAGTGTTGTGTCTAATGAGTAATTCCACTTAATGAATTCAGTCGCAATATAAGAATTTAGTGAGTTTAGTGTACTGCTCGAAGATGGAGCGATTGGTATTATGTGAGATCGAGAACTTTGTTCTACTGAATTTGAATGCTTGATCGATTCTAGTAAGATTTGAAAATGTGAGTTTCGATCGAATTAGTGGTTAAAATTTAGATAAGGTTAGTTTCGATCGAAATAGGGATTTAGATTTTGATTTGAAAAAGATATAGTTTCGATCGATAGGAATGAGAAGGTTTCGGGCGATCTTGGTCCAAATTGGATTTGTTTTGATTGACTAAGATTGAATTTGACTAATTTGGACGAAGCAGTAAATAATTTGGACTTTCGCCGAGATATGAATCGAGCGAAACTGAGGAAATCGATTGAAATTGGTATTGTAGACTTTCGGGTGAAATAGATTGGACTTTCGCCGAGAATTGTATCGATCGAAACTGCGAAATTGGGCACTGTAGCGTTCGGGCGATATCGATTGGCTTTCACCGAGAAATGTATTGATCGAAGCTTGAAATGGAATACTGTAGCGTTTCGGGCGGGATTTGACTTTCGCCGAGAGTTGTGTCGATCGAAACCGTGAAATTAGCGGATAATTGCCTCAAGACTCTAATCGATTGACTTTCGCCGAGAAATGTATCGGCGAAACTGTGAAATTGAGGAGAAATTGCCCGAAACTCAAATCAATCGAAGCTTTTCAAGGTGAGTTTCGGTCGAAACCTTCAAACAAAGAAGTACTGTTCTATCGATACTGATGAACAGTCCAGAAAAACCCAGATTTTGGACTCGTTTTTGCTCAAATCCTACTCAAACTTGACTGAAATAGACGTGAAAGAACATAAATACCTTCAATAGTAGTTTCCTAACGTTTTAGGGGTCAAAAATCATTGAAAACGAATTAAGAAACACCCAAAAACAGAGAAAATATTGAAAATGAGTTTTCAAGCCAAAAACTCATTAAAATCACGTCGGAATCAAGCAAAACTGGATTCAAATGGAAGATATTGATCCGCGTTAGGCTCTGATACCACTTGTTGACCTTTATATTACCAAACAAAAAAGAAAGGTTTGAATGTGTAAAACGTGAAGAACACCTTGAGTGCGTGTTAGTGTGTGTTTTTCTAAGGAAAAGTACAAGGTGGCTTACCTTTCTAATTCTTTTGATAAAACCCTAATTAGGGTAAATGGGGCTTTATATACCACAACTATTTGGTATATTAAAGCCCAATACAAAACTATTAACTAATATCATAAGTCTCCCCAAACTACTACAATCCACTAAATAAACCCAAGATTACATAAATCAAATGATGCTATAAAATATTCCTAACACCGTACCATGAACCTATTAAGTCCCTCGAGCCCTTCCTTCTTAACGTATTAGCCTTGAGGATCCTTGTACTTCTCCACATATATCTGGAAAAGATGGTAGATCTCGTGAGCTGGAAGGTAAGGTAGATAGTTCTCATCTATCTCTTCTCGAGTCATATTTGTCCGCTTGTGAATGATAGTCTCCAAGCCGCTGGTAGATTGGAGTTAGATTCTTGAAATGACTCCTCAGCTGACTTTTAAAAAGTCCCAGCCTCCAATCGGTTCCGAGTTTGGTCAGTCTGTTTAGGTAGTTCATCCTTATTTGTTGATCCCAATGAGAGATACCTCTGAGCTTGAACTCGTTCACCTTCTTGATTTTGTTCGGTGACCTCCAAATATGCTGACTAGCTTCTTCGAGGAACGGAACTTCTGTCCGTCCATTCTCCCATGGCGAGTTGACTCGAACGGTCCCTGCGGTCAATGTTGGAGGGGTGTCTGCTCATTGTACAATCAACTCGGGAAGCCTTGGGGGATCCATGCTGTAGTCCCCGCCTTCCTGAAGTTCTTCGTCTTCTATTAAAACTAGGTCGAGCGAAGCTTGTCTTACAAAATGGCGAACGTCCTTGAGCCTTTGTTGCTATTTTATTGGGCATGTTTTGAGTCATCCGCTGTCCATCGAATATATATTTATCGAGGACTTCGTGTGGATCGACTTCACATTTTGATGTCCCTGATTGGTCCAGGGTGGTTGAGCTTGAGGTTGCTATCTGCTAGTGCTAAGAGCATGTTAGCACCTGCTTCTTCTTCTGGAAGCAGTGAGCCTGTGTTAGTCGTTTCTGGTGGTATGGGCAGAGGTGTCCTTAAGGGTGGTTGTTCGATGTGGGTTAGAGTTTGGGTGCGGTACGTGGAGGTTTCAACAGCTCCAGTGCTTGTCTGTGCTGAGCTCGAGCCTTGTCCTTGACCACTCGTAGATGTCCTCGACCTATTCTCCCCCTCATGGAAATCCTGATCGCCAGGGTCGTCATGTCATCGTTTGGAGCAAGAGTCTTGGCCACGGCATATTTGTGTGGCTAGGTCAGGACGATTAACGAGACGCCAGAAAAGATCTTATGGCGTTCGGTTGGGAAGTCCAAATAGCCAAGCCACCAAAATGGAGTGGAGCTCAATGATAGGTACGATCTTTGGGTTTATGAGTAATGTGGATTGGATGAGAGGGTCGGTGTGGATGGGTTGTGTGGGTGTGAGGTTTAGTTGTGACGAAGTGGCCTTTGAGACGGGTGCTTTCTCTGTGTTACGGCGGGACGTCTCCATTGCGGCGTGCACTCTCTCCATGAAGCGGTCTTCGAAAGAATTAAAGGCGGGGGAAAGGGCAGCTTGTAGATGGGCTTCGGTCAAAAATTGTCAGAACACCTCCGAAGTGGAGCCGGGTTGGGGTTCCACTCCCGCAACATCAGAGAAGGTCTCTGATGTGCCGCCTGGAGCAGGACATGAAGGACCAGGTCGACTGATGTCGCCTGTTGTCAACCCAAGAGTGAACACCGTCTCAATGGGTTGGCTCGTCGTCGCTTGAGGTTGCGACGTTTCGAGACTTTCGTCCAATCGTTGAGATGGAGGAGCTATCTCTATGGACATTGTTACAGGTTCAGTGTGAACCTGTGATTCAGACATCTGAGCTTCGCGGCCGCCAGTGGTTGAAATGGTAATTTCGTCCTCGATTGACGCTACTAAGTTGTGCTGCGGCTCAAGATTGAGCGAAGAGAAGTCCTCAGCACGTGGAGTGACGTCTGCATCGTTTCTGAAGTTGGGATGAGAGCTGTGTCAGCGGGTTCGGTGGATGAGAGTAGTTGATGGGGAACCCGTCGGACAGATTGAACCTCCTCGTTTGATGCCGTAGCTTCATAAGAGGTAGCAGTTTGAGGAGACAGTTCACGTTCAGCTTCCTCATGGACTTGTGTTGTTACCTGAGGCTCAGAAGGTGCGATCAAGGAGATCAGAGCCTCTGTGTCAGGCGTAATTTCCTGTTGAAGTGGATTGTTCCCCATTTTTGCTTCGACCGGTGCCTCATGCATTAGAACCTCCTCAATTGGCTCTTGAAGCACGCTCACAATGACGGGTTGTTCTACTGCAACTCTTGAGTCACTTCTTCAATCATCGGGTGGTCAAGATCTTGGGTTGAATCCTCCACCTAGGATTCATGGGCAACTTCATCTATCAACGCAGCCTCAAGACTCTGATGTTGTTGAGGGCTCACATTGAAGTCTATCGGGGGCCCTCAGATCATTGCCTCTGTGAGATGATGTTCCCAACAGTACAATCTATACACGTCTTTCGTGGGGTCGGCAAGACGGATAAGTTCGAATAAAATGGGCATCGATGGCCGGTCGAGATCAGTCAGTTTGGGGTGGTGGAAGAACATGAGCTTTGGCGGTTGGTAGTTTTTGCCAGGTGGCAGTCGGGGAATGTCCGTGTGAATCTCCATGAGATGGGCAATTAGCACTGAAAGCCACCTAGGGTACGACATATTCTTCGACTTCTTGTTGTGCTTTTGCCTGATCTGTTCAGCAAGATCATGCCAGATCAGCTGAACTACATCGTAGTTCCATGAGAACACGATGCCGTGAAATATCCGAAGAATGTTGCCGTTGCGCTTGTCGAATCCGACGTGCTTAGGTGAGAGGCATTTGTTGACTATGCCAAATAGCGTCTTCTAAGGATGGGGAATTCCGTTGCTCTGAGCTGTGGAAACTTGGTAAGCGGTGGTCGGTACCCCATTTTAAGAAAATCTCTCACTGTGTCAGCATTCATCAGCATCGGGTCGTAATTTGTGGCTGAAGGGTAGATCCAACACTAGTCAAAAATCGTTTTTGTTAAAATTGACTTGCCTTGACCCGAGTTTCTTTTTTGGAGTAAGTTCCGTGTATATATATAGAGGGGGTAAATGTACAGATGAGTGAGGGTGTGACTCCTCACGTGCAAACCAGTAACAGACTACTGGCATAGACCAACAAAACGAAAGCTAAAACATCCAGCTCACTACCAAGCTACTCGCCAGAGATGTCGAATGGCTGCTCTCTGTAGATCGAACTTGGGCGATGTCCCAGTAAGCCGCATACAAACCATATCGAGGACAATAGCAACCAGCCTATCTGGAGTCGTGATAGCCCCCTCCTTCCAGCGCTTGTTGCGTGCCTGCCAAATGTGATATACCAACGAAGCAAGGACGTGACGGTAGGCGAACTGTAGGAGATGATGGCCAGGCCATCGCAATGCAGCCCACCGTATACCCTGCCCCCAGTCCCGATACGGCCATCCCCACCTGATCTTCTGCCTCAGCATCCGAACACAGTCTCAGCATGCAGCGCGTCACAGAGAACACAAGCAGGGGTTCCAGCGCGCTGTGCCACCCAGGCCTTATCTCTAGTCGATAAACGATCACGGATGGCAAACCTTAGTATGACCTCATGTCGAGGGATCTTCAAAGGCCCCCCAAACAAGGACGCCCAAGGTACAATAGGCCTTCGTACGCGTAAGGACTCCCTAATCAGTCGTGTCGTCGGTCGGCCATCTGGCACTCCCTTCCAACAAATAGCATCGGTCCGATTAGGCTGAACCCGTGGAAGGTGCGGACTAAAATCCAAATACTCCACCGCCGACTGTCCTGGCCAATTCCAGCCTTGGTGGTCGATGACAGAGCTTAGGCGGGTCCCTGCTGGCAGCCCCATCGCCAGTGGGCCTCTAGGATAGCTCTCCAATAATGGGACAGCCCGTAGCCATGGGTCTTCCCATAATAACAACGACGAACCATTCCCAATAGAAAAATCAATGAAGGGTAGAATCACCTGCCTTAACTGCATCAGCTTCCTCCAGCTCCATGCAGTGTTAGCCGAGATGGTGATGGTCCAAAGCGATCGCGTATGCAGTCGTGTGCTGTACAACCACTCCACCCAGATCGAGTCAGCAGGCCGGCTGATCACCCTCCATAGAAGCTGTACCAGAAGAGCCCTATTGTCATTAGCGATCGAGCGAATCCCCAACCCGCCCTCATTAACTGGCAGACAAACATCATCCCATGCTACCTTGGCCGAGGCACCACCCCACAAGAATCGGCGAAATCGTGCTTCCAAGGCACGGATGATTCCCTTGGGCAGCAAGAAGACCCCAGACCAATAGACGTGTAAAGCCTGAAGGACAGATTTAATGAGCTGCACCCTACCCGCGTAAGATAGTGACTGATTCAGCCACGATCCTAGACGAGAATCCACCCGCTGCAACAGTGGTGCACAGTCACTGAGAGTCAGGCGTGAAGCAATCAGTGGGACCCCCAAGTAACGCACTGGCAGGCGGCCTGCGCAAAATCCCGTCATAGACAGTAGCTGGGCCTTGATGCCCTCCGGCCTCCGTGAAATGTAAACCTCACTCTTGTCCGGATTAGGGTGTAACCCAGACAGCTGAGAGAATGTCATCAGAGCCTCCTTCAGCACCCCTAAAGAGATAGGATCTGATGGCAGAAAAGGAGGAGATCATCCGCGAAGGCCAACATGGGGAGCGTCACAACGCCAGTGATAGCGAAAGCGCGGTTCCGCCTGTATATGACACTCCACAAGGCCATGGAGCACCTCCATGACGAGGGTGAAGAGGTATGGTGAAATGGGGTCCCCTTGGCGCATTCCTCTCTTTCCAGCAAAGAACCCTGCCGGTCTCCCATTAAGGTTGACGGAAAAAGTGGTCGTTGTCAAGCAGCTCCGTATCCACTCAATATATCGTGGGTGGAATCCCATCGCCTGCATCGTCGCCAGCAAAAAACTCCATTCCACCTTATCATAGGCCTTGGCTAGATCGACCTTAAGCATAGCCCGTGGGGGACGGCCTTTGCTGGTGTACCCTAGGCAAAGTTCCTGTGCCAGAAGTATATTATCACTGATGCGCCTTCCAGGTATAAATGCCGTCTGCGATGCGTGGACCAGCCCTCCCAGCACTGATTTCAACCGATTAGCCAAAACCTTCGAAATTATTTTGTATAGGACGTTGCAGCACGATATGGGACGGAATTCTTTCGATCGACGTGGCGACTCACACTTAGGTATGAGCGTGATAAGCGTACTATTAAGCCCCTTAAGTAGGCGGCCCGTAGCGAAGAAATCCTTAGTCGCTCGTATCACATCAGGGCCGACCGTCCCCCAAGCCACTTTGAAGAAAGCGGCTGTATACCCATCAGGCCCCGGCGCCTTCTCATCCCCCATAGAGAATAGCGCATGTTTCACCTCAAGGTCTTCAACTGGGCGGACCATGTCTAAGGACGTAGCTGGGGAGAGCTTACGCGTGATAGCCCCCTGTACCTCGGCCATGTCCACCGGTGACGCTCGTGCGGATGTGCCAAGTAATTCCTGATAAAACCCCAATAACTCCCCTTCCACCTCTTCTTGCATGCGAGTGAGGGGTGTGGGGGTGCACCTCAAGCACGGGATATGGCTGATTTTTAGGCATGTCTCCTACAGGCCGACCTTATGATGCTGCCGTCGATGGGCCAGGAATTCACGTGGTATAATCAGCAACGGGCTCTGGCAGGCATCTGGAGGAAGTTGGATCGCATGCTCGGCAACCCACAGTGGTTTGCTCGCTGGCCAGATACGTTTTATCGGTGTGAACTCCCTTTCACATCGGATCATTCGCCACTGTCATTAGGGGTGTCAGCGCCGAGACCACGCGGTGTGAGTTTTCGTTTTGAGAACTTTCTTACTAAAGAGGAGGGCTTTTTGGAACATGTTCAGCGTGTTTGGAGTATCCCCATGGCGGGGTTTCCTATGTATGTGTTGGTCCAGCGGCTCAAGTTGTTGAAGCCCATTTTCATGCACATGAGACGTGTAAAGGGAGACCTTGCTGCAAATGTTGCGGACGCATTACGCTTCTTGGGGATTGCACAGGAATTCGCAGCGAAATATCCCCTAGAGATTATGTTTCATGATCTTGAACGGCATTGTCGGTTTCTCTACGCTAGGGCTGTCGATGTAGAGCATACGGCGTTATCCCAAAGGGCCAAGCTTGCTTGGCTCAAGGATGGCGATCAATGCTCATCTTACTTCTTCAGGAAGGTGGCGGTTCGTCGAGCGACTAATCAAATCATCTCATTGGAAGGCCCAACTGGAGACCTACTTAATACGCCAGAAGAGGTGGAAGGGGAGTTACTGGGGTTTTATCAGGAATTACTTGGCACATCCGCACGAGCGTCACCGGTGGACATGGCCGAGGTACAGGGGGCTATCACGCGTAAGCTCTCCCCAGCTACGTCCTTAGACATGGTCCGCCTAGATGAAGACCTTGAGGTGAAACATGCGCTATTCTCTATGGGGGATGAGAAGGCGCCGAGGCCTGATGGGTATACAGCCGCTTTCTTCAAAGTGGCTTGGGGGACGGTCGGCCCTGATGTGATACGAGCGACTAAGGATTTCTTCGCTACGGGCCGCCTACTTAAGGGGCTTAATAGTACGCTTATCACGCTCATACCTAAGTGTGAGTCGCCACGTCGATCGAAAGACTTCCGTCCCATATCGTGCTGCAACGTCCTATACAAAATAATTTCGAAGGTTTTGGCTAATCGGTTGAAATCAGTGCTGGGAGGGCTGGTCCACGCATCGCAGACGACATTTATACTTGGAAGGCGCATCAGTGATAATATACTTCTGGCACAGGAACTTTGCCTAGGGTACACCAGCAAAGGCCGTCCCCCACGGGCTATGCTTAAGGTCAATCTAGCCAAGGCCTATGATAAGGTGGAATGGAGTTTTTTGCTGGTGGCGATGCAGGCGATGGGATTCCACCCACGATATATTGAGTGGATACGGAGCTGCTTGACAACGACCACTTTTTCCATCAACCTTAATGGGAGACCGGCAGGGTTCTTTGCTGGAAAGAGAGGAATGCGCCAAGGGGACCCCATTTCACCATACCTCTTCACCCTCGTCATGGAGGTGCTCCATGGCCTTGTGGAGTGTCATATACAGGCGGAACCGCGCTTTCGCTATCACTGGCGTTGTGAGACCACTTCGCTCCCATGTTGGCCTTCGCGGATGATCTCCTCCTTTTCTGCCATGCAGATCCTATCTCTGTAGGGGTGCTGAAGGAGGCTCTGATGACATTCTCTCAGTTGTCTGGGTTACACCCTAATCCGGACAAGAGTGAGGTTTACATTTCACGGAGGGCGGAGGGCATCAAGGCCCAGCTACTGTCTATGACGGGATTTTGCGCAGGCCGCCTGCCAGTGCGTTACTTGGGGGTCCCACTGATTGCTTCACGCCTGACTCTCAGTGACTGTGCACCACTGTTGCAGCGGGTGGATTCTCGTCTAGGATCGTGGCTGAATCAGTCACTATCTTACGCGGGTAGGGTACAGCTCATTAAATCTGTCCTTCAGGCTTTACACGTCTATTGGTCTGGGGTCTTCTTGCTGCCCAAGGGAATCATCCGTGCCTTGGAAGCACGATTTCGCCGATTCTTGTGGGGTGGTGCCTCGGCCAAGGTAGCTTGGGATGATGTTTGTCTGCCAGTTAATGAGGGCGGGTTGGGGATTCGCTCGATCGCTAATGACAATAGGGCTCTTCTGGTACAGCTTCTATGGAGGGTGATCAGCCGGCCTGCTGACTCGATCTGGGTGGAGTGGTTGTACAGCACACGACTGCATACGCGATCGCTTTGGACCATCACCATCTCGGCTAACACTGCATGGAGCTGGAGGAAGCTGATGCAGTTTTTTTTTTTTTTGGAATAGGTCCCAGTTTTATATATATATGGGTGAATGTATACATAATGGGTGCGAGTGTCACTCAACACATGCAACCAGTAACAGGCTACTGGTGAACAAACCATATGTTAAACATAACTATCTACCATGCCACTCTCCATAGCCGCCGAATAGCAGCCTGCTGTAGAGCATGCTTCTCGCCTATAGTCCCAAGCCGTGCACCAAGAATACCGAGGGCCGTGGCCACGACATGGGCTGGGGTAGAACGGATGTGCTCCCTCCATCGCCTGTTCCGCTCCTGCCAAATATGATAGACAATCGATGCAAGGACATGTCGATAGGCAATATGAACTAAATGTCGGCTTCTCCACTTCAGAGCAGCCCAGTGAATGCTCCTGTCCCAATCAATATATGGTATCCGCCACCGTATCCTGTCCCTAAGTATTCGTCGGCATCGCAACGAAAAGGGGCAAGAAAAGAAGAGGTGAGAGATCGTCTCCCGACTCCCGGTATCGCAGAGGAGGCAGGCATCCGTTCCTGCGCGCTGAGCCACCCATGGTAAGCTACGAACAGATAGACGGCCTCGTATAGCAAGCCAGAGAATGAACTCATGGCGTGGTATACGTAAACAGCCCCCGAAGAGAGAAGCCCAAATGACTCTGTCCCGCCGCGGTCGAGTGGCCTCACGAACCGCCCTCGAAGAGTAACGTCCATCAGGAGTCCCTATCCAGCGAACACGATCAGACTGCGACGGATCCACCTGTGGTAAAAGAGGGCCAAACTCCAGAAACTCGGATGACGTCGTGGCTGGCCAAGACCAACCATCCGACGTAATGACCTCACTGAGGCGTGAGTCATGCGGCAGTCCCATCACCATCGGCCCCCTAGGATATCTCTCCATCAGCGAGGTCTATAGCCTCTTAGTCGGCGTTCACTTTACAGAAGCTTCATGCGGCGATCAAACACCTACTGGTAAGTGAACTACTGTTTGCCTACCTTTTTGGCTATGTGCAGGAATCTGATATTGTTCTCATGCCTCAGAAACTGGGACAGTTTCCCGACTATCAAGGGCATCAGTAGATCAGCTGATCTTAGATCCTAAAGGGTAAGAACACACACACACATACGCATACATATAAGAATACATTATTGTAATTCTATTCCACGACAAGGAAAAATGTACACTTGCAAGGTGGGCTAGCAGAAATTTAGGGATTAACATGCCAGCAAGGGTTGAAAGAACAGAGAGGGATGATGGCGGCGTCGAGTATCAGTTGATAAGAGAGCCGATGGGGGAGTACTATGATGTAATACCGTTCTTCGGAATCATAGACATACTTCAAGGCTATCATCACCAAGAAACTAGAGCATGCTTACAAGTCAATCCAATACGATCCAAACTGTATCTCAGCCGTTGATCCAAGGCAGTATTCAAGGCGCTTCCGCGACTATATATTTAAGGCCTTCAAAGATCTTCATAGAGAAGTTTTGGAGGCTCTCTTCACTTTGCCCGACAGAACTGAAAAATCTTCACGGTTGAAAGAGCGTGAGGCTGTGGAACAAGGATTCCCCATATATTGTGACTGAACTTCCTAAGGAGACACTGATCGAAGATTTTACCTTCATTTCAAGACAGCCCATTAGCACTGAAAGTGAGTTCTTGCATGTGTTGGTGATTCTTTTTCTTTCTTTCTTCAGGAAATTATCAGTTGACTATTGTTTTATATTAGATGCATGTGGTAGATGATGATGGAAAATGATGATGAAGATGAAGAAGGTGGGGCGATGAATCTACGGAAGAGAAGCTTAACTGGGATTGGAGCCATATGCTCATTAAAATTTGCTGCTACAACTGATTGCATTTGTTTAGCAGCGGAGGAAGAAAGGTCAAAAATCTGCTCAAGAATCAGAAGCTTACGCTTCAGATCTATGCAAACGACAAGGTTGCTTACTTACTCCTGAGCCTTATTGGTAAGACTTCTTTATTGTTTTAATGGAATCGTATTCTTGATTTTTTTATGTTTGTTTGATTTGCAGAGGATTAAGCAAATGGTTCACCATGCGAATAAGCTCAGCGAAGCTATGAATGGGCTTAGTGGGATTCCTATCCTAAGGGCTCATATCACCGTTGGAGGATACTATGATGCACCTCTTTGAGGGTTTTATGACGTCTAAATAATGCTCTGTTTTTTATGTGTCTCATATATTTAAGATCTTTGTGATGCGATTAGTGCTCTACCCAAGCGAGTGAAGGCTCTGTGACCGCAAGGGTTTTCTTGAGCGTCAGACTTCTCTTTCATGGAGGTCTGCAGAGGAACAGTGATGCAAAATTTATTAGTGGGACAATGACGACGAATATTAAGTCTGTAACAAGGCTGGGAATGAGTCTGTAACAATCTTTGGTACGGTTCTCAAACTTGATCTTAGCTCGATTGTAATTTTGTCATTTTTCATCTCGCCTTGCATCGGTTTTAGTCAATGTTTTCGGATTTTTCATGGAAACGCTATAGAGCTGTTTTATACTGCTGTTAGTTTAGCTAAAATGTTCGTGTCTGCGTTTGATTAGGAAGGTATGCGAATTTTACAGTGTGCATGTTGTGTGTAATTGCTTGAGGAAGGTACACGCTGGTATTGAAGTGCTAGTCAGCGTTTCTGAGCTGTAGAACATTGTTTTTTAAGATCATTTGCGAAAACAATGTTTGTCAACATCTTTCTAGCTGTGAACTGCTAAATGTAATTTTTAATTAGATACTCCTTTTTTCATAGTCTGCTTAATTATTTATAATGCTATTACTCGCAAGTATACCAAAATCATTTTCTTATCATATACTGCTTGTGCAGTGTTCTCATTTCAAGCCTGGAATTTGCTTCATTGTTAAAAGTCATTTGCTCTGTCAAACATTGCTCGCTAATTAAGGTTGGAACGCAACCACCAAATTAATTACTGGAATCATGAATAGGCGTATATATGGCAGACTTTGTGGCGGACTTTGTGGCAGCCAATCATGTTTGATATGTTAGTAGTTAATTCCAATAATTAATTAGCGAGCAATATTTTTCCAATCTAATTACTGAAATCAAAACAAGAGAATCCCTAAAAGCAAACAAGAGAGATTAGCAAGATTTTAGGCATATAAGAAGAACACGTATAAAACAAGGTTGTCACGTAGTATTTTTTCATCGCTCATAGGCGAACAATTGCAGTGTATTACGATCATATTACAAGACATCTCAGATTGTATGAATGTTTAAAACTGTGTGTGCGCCCGAAAGAACTAAGTTTGTATGATTGTAAGACTGTAAGACTATGAGGCTACACTACTTAAACATTGCAAGACTGCACGATGCACGACAATGAGATTGTACTACTTAAATATTGTAAGAATGTAAGCCTGCACAATTACTACTTGAACACTGTAAGACTGCACGACTGTGAGACTATAGAATTTGTTTTTTATTATTCTTTTAATAAGAAGCTAAAGATAATCCTACAATAATTTTATATTACACAATAAAAAATTGATATGTGGACAAAACCTGTCAAACTTCAAAATTGTTTTTATATTTGATAAAAAGTAACCCAGTGCATACACCATTTTAGCTTCTTTACTGTATGAGCCAAATCATTACAATTACGGTCATACGTATCAATTGGGGTTTCATGAAGAGTATTTCATCGTCGTGCTACCTATCTGCACAAACGACTGACTTTTTCTTATTAACCATCGATGCACGGGGTTATTTTTGACCAGTAAAACACAATTTTCAAGTTCATATTTTATTATCCATGTTTCGTCACACACATCAATCTTTTCTATTGTGTAATATAAAATTATTGCGTAATAAATCTAAACTTTTTACAAAAACAATAATAAAAAACATATTCTACAGTATCAAAAGCCGTGCAGTGTAAGTAGTGCAGTTTGCTAGCTGTGCATCGTACAACCTAACATGATAAAGTGATATTGATCTCAAAACTATTCGGTTATGCATATCCACTAATGAGGAAGATAAAAAAGGCTTATCAAGTTTAGAACCATAGTTTTTGAAGGCAAATGAAGCAAATTTGTTTTTTATGATGACCTCTTTGTCTTCATCATCTTAGGTAAAATTCTGAAAATCAGCCTCAAGATCACCATATGTGTCATTTGTAGTGAATAAAGAGCAATACGTGTAACGCCTTCAATCTTACAGTCTTGCAATCTTACGTTCCTTACAGTTGTAATGACTGTTGCAGTCCTATGCAGTCTTACAATTCTAAAGACATATTAGCAGTCTTACATAGTCTCTGAACATAAATGTGTTTTATAGGAATGTAGCAAGTTCTCATATACGAGGATCGTTCTTTCTCCATCGAGGTACAATGTTGCCATTCAAATTGTGACGTTGACAGTTCCCACTGAAAGTCTGTTACGTAAAAGAGTCGATGTGTACCTTTATATGGCAAGTTTCACAGGCCATGTTCCCTTTGCTTGAGTTATGTTCTTGCATAAATCAAGATTTTAGGCATAGAAGAAGAACACGTATAAAACAACAAGGTTATCACGTACACGTAGTATACCATTAAGTTCAACACAATTGAGCAGAATATTTTTGACCATAGATTTTATTGAATGTGCTACATGACCGAAAAATATCAGCCTCACTTTACTTATATTTCATATATTTTTTACTTTCTTACAGCTAAATAATATAAATTACTACTATATAGAAACTAATTATAAATACCACATTTGAATAACTGTATTTAAATTTGTGCCAAAATGTTGTTCAACTGCTTAAAACAACAAAACCTGACCCATCGGATATCCGATGAAGCAAACAAATTAAAACAACAAGAGAAATAATACATTCATACAATTAAATTGTATTATTGAACAGTGAAGCAGTTGATCTTTTATTTGAATACAATCATAACATTGTAATAACGAAAATTTGAGGATTATGTTTGACTGTCATGTATGTGTGACCGAAAGAACGATGTATAAGTTTGTATGAGGCTGCAATACTGAAACATTCTAAGACCGTGCAAACAACTATGAGACTGCACTCAGCTGTAAGACTGCATAAACAATGTAAGACTGCACAACTATTAATTAAACATTGTAAGACTGTACGATGCACAACTATCAGACGGCACTGCTTAGACATTGTAAGACTACATGGCAGGGAGACTGTATATAATATTTTTTATTATTGTTAAGAGCTAACTATAATCCTATGATAATTTTATATTACACAATAAAAAGATTGATTCTGAGAAGATTAAGAAGTTCGGGGAATTCCTCACTGTATCAATATTCTTCAACAACTGATTGTAGTTCTTCGAATCAATAATATAAATATGTCATTGTTTGTCTCGATATTTATTATGTTATGGAAGATTTAAATCTTTTGCTTTCAATATTGCCACCACATAAAAAAATGCAACATAATTGATCTGTCATAGGCGAACAGTTGTAGTGTATTGCGATCATATTACAAAATATCTCAGAATATTTACTGCGAATGTTTAAGACTGTGTCACATTTCTGCGACCGAAAGAACTAAGTTTGTATCAATATTGTGAGACTGTAAGACTATGAGGCTACACTACTTAAACATTGTAAGACGGCAATGAGACATTACTACCTAAATATTGTAAGACTGTAAGCATGCACAACTACTACTTGAACATTGTAAGACTGTAAGACTGCACGGCTGTGAGACTATAGAATGTGTTTTTTGTTATTGTTTTTATAAAAAAGCTACAGATAATCTTGCAATAATTTTATATTACTCAATAAAAAATTAATATGTGGACAAAACCTGTCTAACTTCAAAATTGTGTTTATATTTGATAAAAAGTAACCCAGTGCATACACCATTTTAGCTCCTTTATTTTATGAGCCAAATCAATACAATTAACGATCATACGTATCATTTGTGGTTTCATGAAGAGTATTTCATCGATCATGCTAATGCATAAACGCCTAACTTTTTCTTATTAACGAGCGATGCACGGGATTAATTTTTGTCCAGTATAAAAACAATTTTCAAGTTAATATTTTATTAGCCAGGTTTGTCACATACATCAATCTTTTTGTTGTGTAATATAAAATTATTGAAAAATAAAAAAAAAATAATCAAAAACATATTCTGCAGTCTCACAGCCGTGCGGTCTTACAATATGTAAGTAATGCAGTTTGCTAGCTGCATCGTGCAATCTAACACGATAAAGTGATACTGATGTCACAACTTAGGCTTATCCCGATTCAAAAAAAAAACGGATTCAAAAAAAAAAAACTTAGGCTTATCAACTACAGACGGCACTACTTAGACATTGTAAGATGTAAGACTGCACGGCAGTGAGACTGTAGATAATATTTTTTATTATTATTTTTATAAGAGCTAAGGATAATCCTGCAATAATTTATATCACACAATAAAAAGATTGTATTTATATTTGACAAAAAATAACCCCGTGCATAAACCATCTTAGTTCCTTAATTGTACAAGCCAAATCAATCAACTAAAGGTCATGCTCATGCATGTCATTTTGTGGTTTCAGCAAGAGTATTTCATCGATCATACTATCTATCTGCATAAACGACTGACTGTTTTCTTATTATCATAATTAACGGTCTTTCATGCCATTTTATGGTTCATCAACATCGATCATGCTATTTATCTATATACGTCTGAATGTTTTCTTATTGACATATAGTGCCCTCTATATAGTTGGGATGAAAAAACCCGTGCATCGCACGGGTCAACCTAGTTAGCATAAAATACATACTACATCCAACTACGATTACACCTTGAGAACTTCATCTAATTCGTATATAGCACATAAATTATATACAAAAACATTCGAACACTTGTTTCACATAACCACCGAATCACTCTACCATTTCGTAAATGATATCTTTCGTTCCTAAGTCATGTATCAATATTCGCTTCCAAGCTCTAAATGTAAGTAAGAGACAAATCTATCTTCATAATATCCATCATTTTCGAAAACACATAAAACATTCTGAACTAATTAACGTATTTAGGTGAAATATTCACATCTAGACCGAATTCACGTATGGTAGGTGAAATTTCCACATAACTTTCCCCCAAGCTTGATCTTGCTAGGTTAGATTCCTAAGGTCCCCTTGATTATCACACGTTCTCCATGGAAATATTCTCTATTCTTCTTTCTCTTTAATGAGGTAAACGTACGTGGGGAATCTTTTCTTCTTAGTGTAGATATTATAGAAATCTAATTTGGTGATAAGGCTTGAAATTTTTTATAGATGGTAACGTAAGATTCCATTCCTCCTTTTGTTCTTTTTGTTAATATACCGAGTGGATATACTTTTCTTTGTTGGCAAGATGTAAATCAAGCTATGAAAGCTTCCTTGTGTTTGTTTGTATTTACTTGGGATGGATGCTTAACGTGGGTTTGAGTTCCTACATCTTGTTGTTATGTTTATTAATTTGAAGTGCTAATTTAGTTATGTTTCATGTTACGATGGTTGTGATGGTTAAACAAATAGATAATAACTCATTTCTTCTTTTATTATTCAAGAAATTGGTCTCTAATGCAAATGGTAGATCACAACTCGTTTCTTCTTTTCTTTTTTTTTGGGAAACGTTCACTAAAAAGGAAAGAAACAGGAGTACAGTGGTTGCGTTCATGATGACGCTCATGACGCAACAAGCGGTAATGGAACCGACCTAACAACACGTCGACAGGACTGACGCAGCCCAAACACCTACCAGGTCCCGACGGGACCCAAGTCGACAGACTACGAACCTCAGTGACAAAAACAAGCAATTGCAACACAAACAATTGCAACACGACTAGAGACAACGTAGGTGTACAAATCCAAAAACAAGCAACAGGATCCAGGCACCAGTTGTGGTACCAGCAGGGCGCTCGGGAGACGTGCAGGCGAGGCGCAAGCGCACAGCCAAGGAAACATAGTGGAGAGACAGCCATGCCAGTGGGTGTCGAGTTTCCGCAGGTCAGGTCGGCAAGGGTAGCGACTAAGCGCCAACTCCTGTTTCTTTACCAGAGCCGAGCACAGGACTGCTACCAGAGGCACCACCACCAGGGCAGGAGAATCCCTTCGCCGCTCCCCAAACCAGCCAGCCCAAGCCTGCACAAGGAAGACAAAAAACACACAAGCAGAAAAAACAAAAGACCAAAACAGAGGGAGTGCGGGATGGAAGAGTGGAGAAGACGGGAGAGAAGACTTTCCTAAGCTCCAGCAACATCCCAGTGCAGCCCATCAACACCACCCAGAGCACCAATAAGATGCAACCTTAAATCGACACCTCTGGAAAAAGAAGCAAAGCAGCCAAACAAAGCAACCATGCAAACCAGGCAACCTGGGCATGACACCCCAACCTACCAACCTACCAAGCTATCTGCCACACCCGCTTAAGGGCACATTTTTGTAAAGCATATTTAGAAGGGAGGGTAGCAAGGCGTAAGCACAGTAATGATTCAACATCAGTAATAATGTGACCTGGCTGACGTTGTCTTCCATCGTGCCATCTTCTGTTCCGCTCCAGCCACAGGTGATACACCAACGAGATTAGTACATGGCGCGGGCCCAGCTGAGCTAAGTGTTTGCCTCTCCATCTTCGGGCAGCCCACCTGATGTCAGAACTCCAATCCCCAACCGGCCATCCCATGCGTAGTTTACGACAAAGAAGTCGGAGGCAACGCCTGGAAAAATGGACAGTCGAAGAACAAGTGTTTAATCGTCTCCACCTCCTGAGTGTCACAGAGAAGGCAAGTAGAGCAGCCCGCCTTAGCCGCAATCCAAGGTTTATCCCTAGTAGCCAACCTATCTCTAATGGCAAGCCACATGATGATTTCATGCCTAGGAATAACAAGCGGACCGCCAAAGAGAGTGTGCCAGGGCACCTTTGGCCGCCTCATACGGATGTTCTCCCGGGCGGAGCGAGTAGAGAAGATACCATTTGGCGACGCAGTCCATATAATCTTGTCCTCCTCATTAGGTCTAACCTGTGGTAGCATAGGTTCGAACTCAAGATATTCCGTCGATGTACGGGTGGGCCAGCACCATCCATCCTCTTGAATCACTTCACTTAGCATGGAGTCGAGAGGCAGCCCCATTATCATAGGGCCATGAGGGTAGCGGTCAATCATGGGGCCCGATAGGAGCCAGGGGTCGGTCCACAATCTAATAGAAGTACCATTCCCAATACTGAAGGTGATGAGTGGTCGGATCTGGTCGCGTAGCTTCAAAATCTTCCGCCAACTCCACGAAGTGCGAGCCGAAGGTCTAATAGTCCATAGTGAAGTGTTGTGGAGACGAGTCTTCCGGATCCAAGAGGCCCAAAGTGAAGTAATCCTCGCTGCTCAGAATGTTCCAAAGTAGGCGTAGTAGAAGGGCCTTGTTGTCCGTTTCGATAGATCTAATCCCCAGGCCGCCTTCGTCCTTTGGAAGACAGACATCGGCCCATGCCACTTTCGCAGATGAGCCGTTCCAGAGGAAGTCTCTCAATTTAGCTTCAATATTCTTTACGTCACCTTTGGGAAGTAGGAAAACACTCGCCCAGTATGTGTGAAACCCAAGGAGAACGGACTTAATAAGTTGCACCCGACCCGCGTAAGATAAGGAGAGATTAGTCCAGGACCCCAGGCGTCGGTCAATGCTGCTGAGGAGGGGGGGTGCAGTCAGCGACACTGAGCCTAGAGGTGATGAGGGGGACCCCAAGATACCGAACCGGAAGGGAGCCAGGAGGGATCCCCATTACCGTGTGGATTTTTTTTTTTTTTTGGATTAATTCCGTGTATATATATAACGAAAAATGGGTCAATGTACATGGTGGGTGAGGTTTAACCCCTCACAAGAAACCAGTAACAGACTACTGGCAAAGCATTACCGTGTGGATTTGGTCCTTAAGGCGATCAGCTCGTCTAGAAATGAACATTTCGCTTTTGTGAAGATTGGCCTGCAGGCCTGACAGCATAGCGAAGTGGTCCAGACATCCTTTGAAGGTAGCCACAGATTCAGTGTCCGCATGGGAGAATAGAAGGAGGTCGTCCGCGAAGGAGAGCATGAATAACTTTGTAGTCTCGCATTTCCAGTGGTAGCGGAAGTTGATGTTGTGCTGAATCCCATCATTGATCATGCCATGTAAGACCTCCATCACAAGCGTGAACAGGTACGGTGAGATAGGATCACCCTGACGAAGGCCACGCCGCCCCTGGAAGAATCCTTTAGGTCTGCCATTGATGTTGACCGAGTAATAAGGGGTCGTGATACAGGCACGAATCCATCCCACAAAAGTGGGGTGGAAGTTGAAAGCCTCCAAAGTACGAAGAATAAAATCCCATTCAACACGGTCGTAAGCCTTAGCAATGTCCACCTTGAAAGCCACCCGTTCCGGTAAGCTCATGCTATTATACCCGTGGCAGATCTCTTGGGCGCGCGCGGCACTAGGCACGCGCGCCACTTGGCGCGCGGGGCATGGACCATGGGCGCAGGCGGGGCTGCGGCTTGCCAAGTCCATGGAAGCTTTCAAAGGAAGGTTGACTAGGTTCAAGATTTGAGATCTTTGGGGGAGGATCTTGTTTGATTATTTACTATATTTAGAAGATATGGAAGATCTCTTTGGAGATCTTTTTGGGAGATCTTTACCAAGTCACAAAAGGAAGCTTGAGGCCTATAAATAGACCTCATTCGCCCAAGCCAAGGAGGAGAGACGAAATTGAGAGTCCAAGCAATTTCGAGTGCACTTCATAGCGAGCGAGAGCGAGTGAAGTGAGTCGGGTTCTTCGCTGAGGGTAGAATTCGACAAAGGGGTCGCGTAGAGGTTTTCACGAGCGCGTAGGCTAGTGATTAAGATCCCGAAGGGACACTTAGGATAACCGTGTTAGTAGCTTCGTTTGGGTTAGCGAGGTGAGGCCGAGACTTGTTCGGTTCCACACGGGTTTGAGTCTTCCTATAGTGTACGTTTTGTTCGCCGAGGAATAAAACGGGCTAAGTCGAGGAGCGAACCTCGGCGAGGTCCCTTAAATTTACGTTGTCTTGTTCCGTTTCTGCTTATACCCCATTGTTCACTATATACATCAATAATTTCTCTTGATTAGTAAAACCCATGAGAATTGAATCCGATTTGACCTTATTCGGTCAATAACGCTGAGATTTAAGATGTTTCCAATTATTGTTGGACGTTGTCGACGACATTCATCACAACCCGTAATTGTGTTGTATTCTTATTAACAGGAAGCGAATTGTTATTCTGTTTATATTACATGTTATTTTTTTTATTACGTGTTACCCATAATGCAAAAGGAGTTCTCCAGAAAACTTATTGGGTTGCGTCAAAATACTTCATTATTGGGTTGCGTCAAAAATTTCACAAACATTTCAATATTGGGTTGCGTCAAAATACTTCATTATTCAATGATAAGATCAATGATAATTCACATTGATTATCAGGTTCCATGATCAACCTGAGTTGATTTTGATCATTGAACTCGAGATTAGGTTAACGAAATATTAGAATTTGGTTAGAGATATTATTTCATTATATACATCAATAATTTCTCTTTCTGCTTCCGGAAGAAGTCGAAGAATTTCTTGGGAATCCTACAAGATCGGTTCGTTCTTTTTTCTCTGATAGATGGTCAGATCAGCTAGACGAATGATAACTGAAGTCGATTTAACCATATTCAGTCATTAACTTCAATTTTTGACGGATTTTAGTTTGAAATTTTTTGACAATGCCAAAAATTCGTAATCTTTGCATCTATGATGGGCAAATATGTCTTTTCGCAATGATAAGATATTTATCACTAAATGAAACTAATTTTTGGTATGTAAAACGTATTTGGGGCCTAAATTCTTAAAATGAAATATTCAATAGGGGCTGACACCTAATATATCCTCTTTCTAAGCATGTCGTTCCCGTGTTTAATGCAAAACAAAGACTTTTCTTTATTTTGTTTTGATCTGTTCAGGTTCAGTGGAGAAGGCAAATTGACGTCTCTTTGATTTATCAAAAATCCACACGAAGAACCCATTTTTTCTCTTCTTCTGTAGCGCCTCGCAAATCTTTTCTTCTTTTACGGCTTAAAAAGGTTGTTTTCGACATATTTAGCCACAGTGGACTCTCGCAAGTCCTAGTGTCAGGACAGGAAACAGACTACGAAGCAATTGAAGGATACGTATATGAGTTTAGTATGAGAAAATCAACTCTTACGAGGCAACTAATACTCCTGAGTTTTCAGTCCAAACAAATTGATAAAAAGAGTTGCAAGCATGGTTCGCCGTCGCGGATGCGGACGTCGATGAGGATACGAGCGATACGGATACGTTGCATTATGGTGTCGCGGTCGCGGGCGATACACAATTTTTGTAAAAAAATGTATAATTATATAAGTTTGTTTGCACTTATACAATATAATATAAAGAACTAATTTCTTGTAGACTGTTTTCATATTAATTTAATTGGTATCAATATCAATTAACTTCAATTATATTTATTTTTACACTTTATTTTGAGATACATTTGTATAGAATATATATAATAATGAGCTATAACAATTTGTATATTGATTAGTTAATTTAATGCAGTAAAAAAATCTGTTTATCTTTCCTTATATTAATTAAAACTTGATATCAGTTTTTATTGCAAATAATATTATTTATACATGAACTTAGATTTTTTTATCTAATTACTAAGTTAAAACTAAAATTTGGTCTTATTGAAATTTTTTTTTTTATTTATGGCCCAGAAGCCCATTGAAGAAAATTATTAACAAATTAGGCTTTTTTTCTTCCAGCCATCCTCCTTTTCATCCTACAGTCTTCGTCTTCCACATTTGCCGTCGTCGTTTTCTTCCCTCGTCATCCTCGTCTCACACCTTACAACCGATATCTCGCCGCTGCAACCGATAACTCGGGCCGCGCCGATCCACGATACCCATTATCTCGCGATTATGCCCGCTGTCTTGCCGCGACAAAACCGTCACCGATCTAACCCGTCTCTCCGGCACGGCGGGTGGCGAGTCCGTTCCGGCACGGCCGAGACGGCCGATGTCGCGCTGATACGGCGAACCACGGTTGCAAGGCCAAAAAATTGCCCTTTTAAGTTTTAACAAACTAATCCATCAGAACTCCAAGACAGCATGACTGGTTACTAACAATACGTTAGCAGTACGTCTCTAAACCGTCATATTTGATTTATTCAACAGCTATATATGGTCAATCATTTGAAAAATGTGTCAACATTATCCAAAAGCTATACATTGTCATAGCGTAGTGCGTTTTATTTCAGCTCTTTCACATTTAAGCATTGAACTTTCCATATATATGGCTTCTCTCTCTAGCTTCTCTCTCTAGCGAATTCTCTCTCCAACCCTAAAACCCTTCACATCCCGCCACCTTCCACCACCACCATCCTTCACCATCACGGCCGCCGGCTTCCCACCCAGCCTACTGCCACTCGCCGAAAACCATCTCGCCACCCTCCATCGCCGGATCAGACGGCGATGGAAGGTTTCTAAGTCTCCACCCACTTCTCTTTTTCGTGTCCCTTCGTCTTCCACATCTGTACTCGCCATCCATGGAAGCTGAAACATCAGATTTCGATGCTATTGGAACCATGCCGGATTACGGCTTACTTCGGCAGTCCATCCCTGAGTTCGACAAGCTATTCGATGCTCCTTCGTTTGAAGGACTGTTTGGCCGCGTCACTAGCATGGGCCCTGCTTCTCCTACATCGCCGGTGAGTCCTTCGAACCGGCCGAAACCCCCCACCACGGGAGTTGCACTCAACCATGAGTTTGTCTCCACCCCTCTGCCCCGACCACTGTGGATTCCGCAGCGACGCCGCAGATTCACCTCCCACACAGCCCCTCTCCGTGACACTACCCATGCCGCGCGTCAACCATTGCGGAAGGGCACCCCACCGCCGCCAACTCACGCTAACCTGGGCTTGGATGTTCATGACGATGAGGATGCGCCGCTTGCCAACGGTCCTCAGCCCGGCGACTCCGCCCTGCTCGACTCCGAACAGCCGTCGTTAGGAGAGGCGGCGTTTCACTCCCACAGCTCCTCTAGGGCTTCAAACTCTACTACTGGGCCTAGGGCTCTCATGGCTAAGGCCCAATCTGGGCCCAACTTCACTAGGCCGGGCCCAACTTGTGGGATTTCTTCCTTTGGAGCGAACCATTCTCCACCTGGGCCCTCCTCTAATGGGCTGGATATGAACACTAGCCCATCAAGGGCCTCATCCACTGCGCCTCCTAGGGTTTCCTCTCCTCATGCAACGGACTTGACGACGACGGCTTTGGGCACAGGGTTGACGTTGAAAACGGGGACCGATGTAGCGGTGGAGGCGAATGCCACTGGGCCAGGGGCCATTCACTCGTCTTCCCCCGGTCCGCGCGCGGAGAATGCGTTTGTCGGCCATGGCTCCGTCATAGCGCCCGGGCCTACACCCACCCCTATCCCTTCGCCGGCGACTGACGCCACACCGGAACAGAACCACAGCCCACTCGGGGCGGTGGACCAACCTCGACTCCCATACCCCGGTCAGTCTTTCTCCGATGTTGTTCTTGGCTCTAACAGCGACCGGCTACTCACTAGGCGAGGAGGGTCACCTAACTCGGCTCGACTCCCTCTTTCCTACACGGCGCCTACTGTTATTGATGGTATTCCGGCGGCTCGGCCCTCGTGGGAAGTTGCCCAACAAGGTATCACTCGGTGGGAGCACACACTTGTCGGATATTTTCTTGGGAAGCGACCGTACTTCCCTCATGTGGAACGCTATGTCAGGTCTATTTGGAAGAACCTTGTCGAGGTTAGATCGACGATCAATGGCTTTTTCATGTTCCGTTTTAGCACGGAGGATGCGACAGCTGTGGCCTTGGAAGGCGGTCCGTGGCTCTTACAGGGACAGCCACTCTTTCTGGAGAAGTGGCGTACGGGATTCTCCTTTGAAAAGAAACCGCGCTCAGCTGTTCCGCTTTGGGTTAGACTCCGGAATGTCCCAACGGAATTTTGGACACAGGACGGTTTGGGAATCGTTGCTAGTGTGCTTGGAAAACCTCTTTTTGCGGACGGTGTGACGGCTCGTGAGGAACGCCTTGAGTACGCTAGGGTGTGCATTGAAATCTGTCTGGCCAACCCCTTGATTGAGCAGTTTAATGTCCACATCCCAACTAAGGATGGTGGCTCCTCGGGCATCGTGCCCGTTAGTGTTGAATATGAGTGGCGGCCTCGTAAGTGCTCGTCTTGTGACTCATGGACCCATAGTACCGCGACTTGCCCTACCAACCGGCAGAAACCACCACCAAAGAGCTCGGCCAAGCAACACGCTCACATCCAGGCGCCTCGGCCGACAAGGCCGACTACGGTGGCTCCACCTAGTCGGGAAGGTAGTCGCTTGGTTGACAAAGGTATGGCCATTGTCACTAAGGCGGCCAACGTGGATGGCCTTGTTGGGGACGGCAAGAATCGTACCTCCCCTACTCTCGTACACGATAAGCGTTCGAGTAGGCCAAGAAATGACGAAGCCTCCGTTAGCAAGGTGGTCGAGACTCATGCTTGCAACATGTTTGAGGTTCTTGCGACACTCGAGACGACGGACAATGATGCTGATGGTCCTCACGTTGACGTTGGATGATACAGCTTTGAAGTGTTTAGTTGTCTTGATTAGTTGTTGCGTCTTAGTTTGCATTTTAGATCTGTGTTTGCTCTGCCCTTGGGACATGTTCCATTTTTCCTTGGATGTGAGCTGGTAGCCTGTTACCGGTGGTTTTGTGCTCTCTGAGCGGATCCCGTGTACTTTTTCTTTTTTTAGTGACCAATTCCCAAAAACTTTCCATATATATATATGAATATATATGTATCATCTCTGATATTAACAGTATAAATTCCTATTTGATCTATCCGTGTCGATCAGCAATCTCACGCTAACACCATTTCTTCTTCGATCATGTGTGTTGAGGAATGACCACCGTCGGATTCGTTATTCAATGTAATTTCCGTGTTTGCTAGTTCTAAGGATTGATTCAAGCTATAACTAGCTCAATCAACCCAAGTTAAGCAACCCAAACACACACAACTCTAACGCAGATTTTTAACGTGGTTCGGCCCAACTTGTGCCTACGTCCACGGATCAACCGAACTTCTTTTCACTTAGTCACCAACTCGAAGTTTACACAGCACTCAAGCCTCTACAACTTCCGTGTTCTACCCTCACAGTGATTTCCTCTCTATACAAAGAAATAAGCTCTCAAAAGTGATCACCCAAAACAGAGAAATCTGAGATCTATTTATAGATGCAATTCACACCCATTGTGTGAATTGGTCTTGATCCTAGCCACCAATCTTTAGCCACTTGGACGTCCTAGATTGCCCCACGTGCCCCATTGCCTTTGTGCATGACCTTAGCAAGCAAAGCATGACCCAAGCAACCAATTCCGGACAGGTCACGGCCTCTAGCATCCTCGGTCACGGCCGTGACCAAGCATGCTTTTCCTCATGTGTGGCTACTGGCATCAGTCACGGCCATGACAACTTCGAACAAGTTTCGCGCGCTCACACTGTCGTCCTTCACGGCCTCAGACATCACCTTCACAGCCGTGACTGTGACGGGCACTCCATTCTGCCATGCGTCACGGCCTCTGGCAGCTATGTTCACGGCCGTGACGCCGGGCAGCATCTCACACTGCCATCAGTCATGGCCGTGACGCCTTGTGCGAGTGCCGACGAACCCTAGCTGCGAGCATGTTTCGATCCGATCTCTTTCTCCGGTCAATTCCGGCGACTTCGACGAGGTTTAGGTTCGCTCTTCCCGACAATCTCCACGTCGAGACTATAACCTCACAATCCCAACTCCAAGCATCCTCATAGCTGCCCTAATTCACACACTACACTCGCTTGAACTCGCCCGGAAATCAGCTTCGCCATTGTCTTCCTTTGTCACGAAAATCACATCCGTGAGCTTCGATCTCTCCTCAAAGCTCCACCTCGACTAATGTGCTCCTGCTCGGTTGATCATCCAGCACCCTTAGGAGCTGCGTGCCTCAATCGTGAACTTGCCGACCCCAAGTAGGATTGAAATTTCCCACTTGGGATCGACTCGAACCTTTGAGCTCACCATCTTCGTTTTTCCCGAAGATCCATTCGATCCTAGCCTCTTGAGCCACCTCATTGACTCCCCTCCGGCTGGAGAACACCTTCCTTTTGGCCTTCTTCGCATCCAAGACCGCAGCAGCTCGGACACCTAAAAAACATTCAACCTCATTCTCAGAAAACTCAGTATTCCTGTCAGATTCGTCCCATCTTGTAGCTGAGCTTCCACCATCTTCCTCCCCAATTTCTGAGCTATTTTCCGCCTCTGAGACCTCCCCACCATGTGGCCTCATCCTTAGGCACGAACATCTCCGTTTCGGGCTCCAAAAGATCGTCGCACGAGCTCATCAAAACCAGCCCCGTAGCAGGTTTCTGTTTTCCAGTTTCGAGCTTCACTTTTGCTCCGCGTTTCTCCACCTCGAAATGTGACTTCTGTTGCTCCTCTTTCACAGCTTTTGAACCACCACTTTCCTAGTTTCTCCAGGAGTGGATGTCACCACGGAGCAACCCTTCAAGACTTAGATACCGCGCCTTTTTACCCCTTCCAGAATCAGCCTGCCCTGTTTTCGTACCTTCATTTTCCCGGCTGCGACTTGAGTGTTGTATCCCCTCCTATCCAACGTTCCAATGGATATCAAGTTTCGCTTCAACTCCGGAACATACCTTACGTCTTTTAGGATCCCCAACACTCCATTTGCTAGCCTCATTCGGATGGATCCGCAGCCCCGAACCTCGTAATTTTTCCCATCGCCTAGCGTGACTGTTTTTCCCTTCAACGCCTTGAAGTCGTGCGGCCATTACTTCTTGCAGGTGATGTGGAAACTTGAGCCGGAGTCTAAGATCCACTCCTCATTCCTCTCGAGCTCGGATACATTGAGCACCTCGGCATACTCGAAACCATCATCCGCCAAGTTAGCCGAGTTTGCACTTCCTCCTTTTTGCAGCTTTGGGCACGATCTCTTGAAATGCCCCACCTCGTTGCAATGATAGCACCTCTTAGGCTCCGGATGATCTTTCTCATTTACCTTCTTCTTCCACGATTTGGCCTTGTTCTGCACCATAAGCATCTCAGCTACACCTGCATTTTCAGCAACATGTTTAGGTAAAGCTTTGTTGTTGAGCTGTTTTGTGCTTAACGCAGACATCACATCCTCCAAATTGAGCTTTTCCCTTCCGTAAAGGAGAGCCTCCTTGAAGTAATCGTGGCTTTTGGGCAGAGAACACAACAGCAACAGAGCCTGATCTTCGTCCTTGATCTCCTCCCCGATGTTTTGAAAGTCGAGCACCAATTTCTGAAACTGGTTTACTTGCTCGTCGAGGACCGCCCCTTCCTCCATTTGGAACCGATAGAGAGCTTGTTTTGAGGTACAATCTACGAGCCAAAGACTTGGTCATGTAAAGGGCATCGAGCTTCCTCCAAATTTCCTCCGCCGAATTCTCTGAAGCCATCCTTTGAAGCACTTGATCTGAAAGTGATAAGATCAACGTTGAGAACGCCTTCTCCCGTATCTTCTTCTTTGCGGCTGCCGTCAAAGTGGCCGGCTCCATCTCAGCCTCGGTCTTGAGAGCCTCCTCGAGCCCCTTCTCCACTAGCACCGCCTTCATCTTGAGCTTCCACAGACCAAAGTCGTTAGAGCCATTGAATACCTCCATCTCCAACTTCGTCATAGCCATCCTGGGAATCGAGCTCTCGTCCACGCTCACCGCACCACTTGTTGAGGAATGACCACCGTCGGATTCGTTATTCAATGTAATTTCCGTGTTTGCTAGTTCTAAGGATGGATTCAAGCTATAACGAGCTCAATCAACCCAATTTAAGCAACCCAAACACACAGAGCTCTAACGCAGATTTTTAACGTGGTTCGGCCCAACTTGTACCTACGTCCACGGATCAACCGAGCTTCTTTTCACTTAGTCACCAACACGAAGTTTACACAGCACTCAAGCCTCTACAACTTCCGTGTTCTACCCTCACAGTGATTTCCTCTCTATACAAAGAAATAAGCTCTCAAAATTGATCACCCAAAATAGAGAACATCTGAGATCTATTTATAGATGCAATTCACACCCATTGTGTGAATTGGTCTTGATCCTAGTCACCAATCTTTAGCCACTTGGACGTCCTAGATTGCCCCACGTGCCCCATTGCCTTTGTGCATGACCTTAGCAAGCAAAGCATGACCCAAGCAACCTATTCGTGACAGCTCATGGCCTCTTGCATCCTCGGTCACAGCCGTGACCAAGCATGCTTTTCCTCATGTGTGGCCACTGCCACACGGCCTGGAACATATTAGTCATGGCCATGACAACTTCGAACAAGTTTCGCGCGCTCACACTGTCGTCCTTCACGGCCTTAGACATCACCTTCACGCCCGTGACTGTGACGGGCACTCCATTCTGCCATGCGTCACGGCCTCTGACAGCTATGTTCAGGGCCGTGACGCCGGGCAGCATCTCACACTGCCATCAGTCATGGCCGTGACGCCTTGTGCGAGTGCCGACGAACCCTAGCTGCGAGCATGTTTCGATCCGATCTCTTTCTCCGGTCAATTCCGGCGACTCCGGCGAGGTTTAGGATCGCTCTTCCCGACAACGTGTAGTCAAAAGCAGCCAATAAGCCTCTTCAAGACATTTCGAAGCTTATCATGTAGTGACATCAAACCCTCGCCACTTCACAATTCTATCTCTCATGTTTGTTTTCCCACTATCACTCTCAACCCTAATACTCAACGCCCTTCAAATCTCAGCTTCGCCTGAAAACCCCAACTCCAATTTCATTACCTCTCACCCTCTCTTCGTCCCCCTCTTCGCTCACATCACGGTCCTCTTTTCCCTGTTCGCCGCGCCATCGATCAACCACAGCACCTTCCATGCTTACTACGATGTACCCCTAAAGGTCGCTACATCATTACAAGCTATCCTAGACCTGGTTTTTGGAACATTGATCGTTACTCAAGCGGTATTCAGCTAGGTCTTCTTCGCGTACGCTGGGCTAATTTTTGTGGGGTACTACATAACTTAAAGGGTAATGGATAGCGGTTATTTTTTTTGCTACACGCGACAGTTTCTACGCAGACAACATCCATGCACATAACTGAAGTTATAGGTGATGGTTTTTAACCGTGGCTTGTAACTTATATGCGATGGTCGTTAGGAGTAACCACAGATGATAATGTAAACAACTGCGATAATTTATTTTATCAATATTTGCTCTTATTATTTTTATTAGTTGTTCAAATACAATGTATTCAATTTTTGGAATGTAATCAATCAAACAATTAAATTTCCCAATAATAACAAAATCGAAAGACAACAAAATACAATACAAAACATCAAATAATATTTAATCAAAGTATTAAACTATTTCCCATAAAAATATTTTCTCAATGAATTTCTAATAACATGTAATAAAAGAACACTCACAACACGACAAACTTTTTTTTTTTTTTTTTTTTTTGGGAATTGGTCACTAAAAAAAGAAAAAGTACACGGGATCCGCTCAGAGAGCACAAAACCACCGGTAACAGGCTACCAGCTCACATCCAAGGAAAAATGGAACATGTCCCAAGGGCAGAGCAAACACAGATCTAAAATGCAAACTAAGACGCAACAACTAATCAAGACAACTAAACACTTCAAAGCTGTATCATCCAACGTCAACGTGAGGACCATCAGCATCATTGTCCGTCGTCTCGAGTGTCGCAAGAACCTCAAACATGTTGCAAGCATGAGTCTCGACCACCTTGCTAACGGAGGCTTCGTCATTTCTTGGCCTACTCGAACGCTTATCGTGTACGAGAGTAGGGGAGGTACGATTCTTGCCGTCCCCAACAAGGCCATCCACGTTGGCCGCCTTAGTGACAATGGCCATACCTTTGTCAACCAAGCGACTACCTTCCCGACTAGGTGGAGCCACCGTAGTCGGCCTTGTCGGCCGAGGCGCCTGGATGTGAGCGTGTTGCTTGGCCGAGCTCTTTGGTGGTGGTTTCTGCCGGTTGGTAGGGCAAGTCGCGGTACTATGGGTCCATGAGTCACAAGACGAGCACTTACGAGGCCGCCACTCATATTCAACACTAACGGGCACGATGCCCGAGGAGCCACCATCCTTAGTTGGGATGTGGACATTAAACTGCTCAATCAAGGGGTTGGCCAGACAGATTTCAATGCACACCCTAGCGTACTCAAGGCGTTCCTCACGAGCCGTCACACCGTCCGCAAAAAGAGGTTTTCCAAGCACACTAGCAACGATTCCCAAACCGTCCTGTGTCCAAAATTCCGTTGGGACATTCCGGAGTCTAACCCAAAGCGGAACAGCTGAGCGCGGTTTCTTTTCAAAGGAGAATCCCGTACGCCACTTCTCCAGAAAGAGTGGCTGTCCCTGTAAGAGCCACGGACCGCCTTCCAAGGCCACAGCTGTCGCATCCTCCGTGCTAAAACGGAACATGAAAAAGCCATTGATCGTCGATCTAACCTCGACAAGGTTCTTCCAAATAGACCTGACATAGCGTTCCACATGAGGGAAGTACGGTCGCTTCCCAAGAAAATATCCGACAAGTGTGTGCTCCCACCGAGTGATACCTTGTTGGGCAACTTCCCACGAGGGCCGAGCCGCCGGAATACCATCAATAACAGTAGGCGCCGTGTAGGAAAGAGGGAGTCGAGCCGAGTTAGGTGACCCTCCTCGCCTAGTGAGTAGCCGGTCGCTGTTAGAGCCAAGAACAACATCGGAGAAAGACTGACCGGGGTATGGGAGTCGAGGTTGGTCCACCGCCCCGAGTGGGCTGTGGTTCTGTTCCGGTGTGGCGTCAGTCGCCGGCGAAGGGATAGGTGTGGGTGTAGGCCCGGGCGCTATGACGGAGCCATGGCCGACAAACGCATTCTCCGCGCGCGGACCGGGGGAAGACGAGTGAATGGCCCCTGGCCCAGTGGCATTCGCCTCCACCGCTACATCGGTCCCCGTTTTCAACGTCAGCCCTGTGCCCAAAGCCGTCGTCGTCAAGTCCGTTGCATGAGGAGAGGAAACCCTAGGAGGCGCAGTGGATGAGGCCCTTGATGGGCTAGTGTTCATATCCAGCCCATTAGAGGAGGGCCCAGGTGGAGAATGGTTCGCTCCAAAGGAAGAAATCCCACAAGTTGGGCCCGGCCTAGTGAAGTTGGGCCCAGATTGGGCCTTAGCCATGAGAGCCCTAGGCCCAGTAGTAGAGTTTGAAGCCCTAGAGGAGCTGTGGGAGTGAAACGCCGCCTCTCCTAACGACGGCTGTTCGGAGTCGAGCAGGGCGGAGTCGCCGGGCTGAGGACCGTTGGCAAGCGGCGCATCCTCATCGTCATGAACATCCAAGCCCAGGTTAGCGTGAGTTGGCGGCGGTGGGGTGCCCTTCCGCAATGGTTGACGCGCGGCATGGGTAGTGTCACGGAGAGGGGCTGTGTGGGAGGTGAATCTGCGGCGTCGCTGCGGAATCCACAGTGGTCGGGGCAGAGGGGTGGAGACAAACTCATGGTTGAGTGCAACTCCCGTGGTGGGGGGTTTCGGCCGGTTCGAAGGACTCACCGGCGATGTAGGAGAAGCAGGGCCCATGCTAGTGACGCGGCCAAACAGTCCTTCAAACGAAGGAGCATCGAATAGCTTGTCGAACTCAGGGATGGACTGCCGAAGTAAGCCGTAATCCGGCATGGTTCCAATAGCATCGAAATCTGATGTTTCAGCTTCCATGGATGGCGAGTACAGATGTGGAAGACGAAGGGACACGAAAAAGAGAAGTGGGTGGAGACTTAGAAACCTTCCATCGCCGTCTGATCCCGGCGATGGAGGGTGGCGAGATGGTTTCCGGCGAGTGGCAGTAGGCTGGGTGGGAAGCCGGCGGCCGTGATGGTGAAGGATGGTGGTGGTGGAAGGTGGCGGGATGTGAAGGGTTTTAGGGTTGGAGAGTGAATTCGCTAGAGAGAGAAGCTAGAGAGAGAAGCCATTCCCTGGTGTATCACTTTCTATAACACGACAAACTTCATTGAAGTACTCGGCCCACAACTCACAAATCTCTTGAAGCGTTGCGTCGTTGCAAGTGATGCCTTCTTGAAGAAGATACTTAATTGTGTTCAATAATTAGTTATCCTTCTAATTAGGGGCTTTATTTATTTATTTTTTTTTTGGAAAGGTTCCCGTGTGTATATATATAAATGGGTGAATATACATGATGGGTGAGAGTAAACACCTCTCACAAGCAACCAGTAACAGACTACTGGATTAACAAACAGATAAAGCCAATAAACCTAATAAACCCAAACCAGTACTCCCAAGCACAGCTAAGCTACCACGCCACACGCCATAGGCGACGTATGGCTGCTCTTTGAAGATCATACTTCGCCGAAGTACCACTTAGTCGCATGCAGACCATATCAACGACTGCAGCCACCAGCCTGTCAGGAGTCGTGATGATCCCTTCCTTCCATCGCTTGTTACGTGCCTGCCAAATATGGTAAACCAAAGAAGCCAAGACATGACGATAAGCCGCTGAAATAAGATGGTTGCCTCGCCATTTCTTTGAAGCCCACAGAATGCCGTCAGCCCAGTCCCTATACGGCCATGACCAGCGGATACCTTGCCTAAGCAGCCGAACACACTGACGAGAAAACCGACACTCGAAGTACAGGTGCTGAACCGTCTCATAGCGTAGCATATCACATAGCACACATGCGGGGGTGCCCGCTCGCTGAGCCACCCAAGGTTTATCCCTCGTAGACAGGCGATCACGTATACTCAGCCACAGGATAACCTCATACCTAGGGACCTTTAAGGGTCCCCCAAACAAGGTCGACCAAGGTACAGCCTGGCGGCGAAAACGCAGGGCCTCCCTAATCAGCCGGGCGGATGCTCGGCCATCCACCGCCCCTTTCCATAATATCCTATCCGGCGAGGTCGGGTCAACAGATGGAAGGTGGCGACTGAAGTCAATGTATTCGGTCGTCGTCCTTCCTGGCCAGCTCCATCCATGGTCATCAATGACTGCACTCAATCGGGTCCCCGTGGAAAGCCCCATCGCTAGAGGGCCTCTTGGGTAGCGGTCCAGAAGTGGCGCTTCCTGTAGCCAAGGATCCTCCCATAACCATATTGTAGAGCCATCACCAATCCTGAACGAGATAAGTGGGAAGACGACCGACCTCAACTGCATAAGTTTCCTCCAGCTCCATGATGTGTTGGCCGAGATAGGGGCAGCCCAAACGGACCTCGAATGTAGGCGTGTACTATACAACCAGTCCACCCATATAGAATCAGGCGCACGCGTAAGCACCCTCCACAAAAGCTGTACAAGTAAGGCTCTGTTATCGGTAGCTATCGAGCGAAGTCCCAGCCCCCCTTCAGACGGCGGAAGACAGAGATCATCCCATGCAGCCTTGGCCGACGAGCCACCCCATAAGAACTGCCTAAAACGCGACTCCAGGGCATGAACAATACCCTTGGGCAATAGGAAAACTCCCGACCAGTAGACATGTAACGCCTGAAGGACCGACTTTATCAGTTGGACCCTGCCCGCATATGACAATGACTTATTCAGCCAAGAACCCAGCCGAGCGTCAACCCGCTGTAACAACGGTGCACAGTCCCCAATCGTAAGGCGTGAAGCTATCAGCGGTACTCCCAAATAGCGGACAGGTAAGTGACCCTCCCGAAAACCCATAATGGCATGTAGCTGTACCTTCAGACCCTCCGCCCGTCGTGATAGATACATCTCACTCTTGTCAGGGTTTGGGTACAAACCTGACAGAGTCGAAAAAGACGTTAATGCGTTCTTCAGCACCCCCACAGAAACGGCATCAGCATGACAAAAGAGAAGAAGGTCATCCGCGAACACTAGCATAGACAACGTATTAGCCTCACATCTCCAATGGTAATGAAACTGTGGCTCCATAAGAATCCGATCCTCAACCAGGCCATGCAAAACTTCCATCACCAGCGTGAATAGGTACGGCGAAATAGGGTCACCCTGTCGTAACCCCCGCTTGCCCTCAAAGAACCCCACAGGTCGGCCATTTACATTAATTGAGAAAGTCGCCGTAGTTAAGCATGCCCGGATCCACTCGATGTAAGTAGGGTGGAAACCCATAGCCTGAAGCGTGGCAAGTAGGAAGCTCCATTCGACCTTATCATACGCCTTGGCAAGGTCCACCTTGAGCATAGCTCTAGGCGGCCGACCCTTGCTCTTATATCCCAAGCATAACTCTTGAGCCATAAGAATATTATCGCTAATCCTCCTCCCAGGAATGAACGCCGTTTGTGATTTATGGACCAGATCGCCTAACGATGTTTTCAGCCTATTCGCCAGAATCTTCGAAATAACTTTATATATGACATTGCAGCAAGAAATTGGCCGAAAATCCGTCGCTCGCCTAGGGGACTGAACTTTGGGTATCAGTGTAATAAGGGTACTATTCAGCCCCTTCAGTAATCGTCCTGTCACAAAGAAGTCCTGGACTGAGGAAGTAAAATCAGTCCCCAACACCATTGGATAATTCGGCCATGGATAGCACCCATGTAAGGGAGGGGCATAACAGGCAGCCGGGGCAACAAAATGGAGGCAGCCCGACTAGCACAACTAATACCACCTTACCTATAGTTGAATACCGCAACCCGTTTGCCGTGTTAGCTGACTTAGAAGGGGAAAACGTCGCATTACAGGGTCCTCAAGCAGCCCTGGAATCGAGTGTTCCATGATCCCGGTCGCCTCTTGGAATGTACGTGGTCTAAATAGGTTAGATCACAGATGGGCGGTCGGGGAGATGATTACGAAATATGGGTTGAAGCTGATTGGCCTGGTTGAGACTAGGGTTTCCGAACAAAATGCTTCTTCACTCGCTAACTCTATCAGATCGTGGGATTGGTTCTACGAGTACGAGGACGGACCGGCATCACGTATTTGGGTTGGATGGGATGCTCGCTTCGTGACTGTGACGATTGAGGCCGCCACATCACAGGCTGTTCACTGCAAGGTTCATATCTTAGAAGAGCGGAAAGAAATCTATATCACCTTTGTTTATGGTCGTAACCAGCGGGGGGAAAGACGTGCCCTCTGGAATGATATTCTGGCCACTTCTAACGCGCGGGTTAACAGCCCTTGGATTGTTATGGGAGATTTTAATGCCATTCTGGATAATTATGAGGCGAGGGGAGGATCACCTGGAGGAGGCTGTACTGACATGGCAGAATGCTTTACCGCCTCTGATCTTATTGGTCTACCCCGACTTGGCCCTTTGTTCACGTGGTATAACCAACAGAGTGGCACGGCAGGAGTTTGGCGCTGCCTTGACAGAATTGTTGGCAACCCCTCGTGGTTCGCTCATTTTGGGGACCTAGCTTACCGATGTGGGCTCCCCTCCACCTCTGACCACTCACCTCTGATTTTGGAAGACACGGCTCAGCCAAGGAACATAAATAAAGCATTCCGGTTTGACAACTTCCTGATTAAAGACCCCCGATTTCTACCGATAGTCAAAGCCGCTTGGAGGCGAGAGGTTGCTGGCTACCCCATGTACGCCGTCACGAAGAAACTCAAGGACATCAAAATACAGCTGAAGCGTCTCCGGCGTGACAAAGGTGATCTCAACCGCAATGTTCTCGAGGCTCGGGGGTTTCTGGATATCGCACAGGAGCTTGCTATTCAGCACCCTATGGAGCCGCAGTTGTTGGTCCTTGAGAGGCGATGTCGCTTAGCATATGCTAAAGCGGTTGATATGGAGCATTCGGCGTTAGTACAACGCGCCAAAGTGGCTTGGCTTAAGGATGGGGACCAATGTACATCCTTCTTTTTTAAGAAGGTTGCCATGCGTCGCGCCAATAACCGGATATACACCCTTGAAGATGAAGTAGGGACTACCTTCGAAGGACATAATCAAGTGTGCGCTGAACTCATTCGATACTATACTGAGCTGCTTGGACTATCTAGCCGGACGGTGGCCTTGCATGCTGCCACTCTCTCACCTTACATGGCCCGAAAACTGGGACCCACGGAGGCCGAGGCCATGATTCTTCCGATCACGGATCTGGAGATCAAGCAAGCTTTGTTCTCCATTGGCGACAACAAATCTCCTGGGCCGGATGGTTTCTCTGCGGCATTCTTTAAAGACGCGTGGGACACCATTGGACGGGACATAACCCACGCCATCAAGGAATTCTTTCGGACGGGACATCTCTTGGGGGAACTGAACTCTACGCTCATAACACTTATTCCAAAGAACACTAGCCCCCGGATGGCTAAGGACTTCAGGCCAATATCCGGCTGCAACGTACTCTACAAGATCATCTCCAAGATTATTGCCAATCGACTACGGGGCAGCCTTGGGCAACTCGTCCATCAAACCCAAACGGCCTTCATTCCTGGCCGCCGGATCACGGATAACATCTTACTAGCACAGGAAATTTGTCAGGGATATAATAATATGGGGCTGCCTGACCGTGTGGCCTTCAAGGTGGACATCGCGAAAGCGTATGACACGGTGGAATGGGACTTTCTCTTGGCCGCGCTCGAGGCTATTGGGTTTCATCGGGTTTTCGTTGGATGGATCCGGGCCTGCCTGACCACGCCCTCTTTCTCGATTAACATCAACGGTACTCCGACGGGATACTTTAAAGGGAGGAGGGGCCTTCGGCAAGGCGACCCGACCTCACCCTACCTTTTCACACTGGTTATGGAAGTACTTCACGGCATCATTGAAGACGAGATCAGGCAAAGCCCGAATTTCAGATACCACTGGAACTGTGAGGCAACTGCGATTTTCATGCTTACGTTTGCAGATGATCTCCTCCTCTTCTCTCATGCGGATGTCGATTCTGTAGGGGTCTTCAAACGCAGCCTCGATCTCTTTGCTAACTTATCAGGCCTAAAAGCAAACATCAATAAGAGTGCAATGTTTGTATCTAAGCGCGCCGACCGATTGAAGAACGCCCTCCAAGATATTATGGGTTTCTCGCTGGGATCACTTCCCGTACGCTATCTCGGTGTTCCCCTTATTACATCAAGACTTACGATTGCTGACTGTACCCCTCTTCTGACCAGCGTGGACAAGCGGCTAGGCTCATGGACCAATCTCTCTCTATCGTACGCCGGTCGCACCCAATTGATCAAATCGGTCCTCCTTGGACTGCATACCTACTGGGCTGGTGTGTTCCTCCTTCCGAAGGGCGTTATCCGGAGCATTGAAGCGAGGCTTAGAGCCTTTCTATGGAAAGGTACGAGTGCCAAGGTAGCTTGGACTGATATTTGCTTGCCTAAAGCTGAAGGTGGACTTGGCCTTCGCTCGATTGAGACTGATAATAAGGCTCTACTCATGCGTCTGCTTTGGAACATTCTGACGGACGACGACACCTCGATTTGGGCCACCTGGATTAGACGAACGAGGCTGCACAATAGTTCCTTATGGTCCATCCGACCGGGGACTAGGACTTCATGGAGCTGGAGAAAGATATTGAAGCTGCGAGCCGAATTTAGGACTCTCATTCAATTCCGCATTGGCAATGGGGCCAACACACTCCTCTGGACCGACCCTTGGCTGCTCGAAGAACCCCTAGTGGAACGCTACCCTCGAGGACCTATGATAATGGGCTTACCCAGGGACTCGAAACTCAGCGAGGTAATCAACGAGGGAGGATGGTGCTGGCCAGCTCAAACTTCAGTGGAATACCTCGACTTCGGCCCTCTTTTACCACTCACCCACCCGACCGAACGTGACACGATTAGATGGGCTGCCAACGCAAATGGTCGCTTCACTACCGCTTCCGCAAGGGAGAGCATCCGCCAAAGGCAACCGATTGTACCCTGGCATACCCTCTTCGGCGGCCCATTAGCCATCCCTCGACATGACTTCATGCTCTGGCTTGCGATTAGGGATAAGCTAGCGACTAGAGACAAGCCTTGGATCGCTTCTGCGGCGGGAACCTCAGTTTGCCTTCTCTGCGACGCAGATATTATGGAGACTACGCGACATTTATTCTTTGAGTGTACCTTCTCTATTCGCTGCCTTAACCTAATACGTAATCATCTGCACTTTGGATGGCCTTACAGGGATTGGCCGGAGAGCGTGCTTTGGGCGGCCAGAAGGTGGCGGGGCAAGCACCTTGCCGTGTTGGGGCCTCGGCATGCCCTTGCTTCACTTGTCTACCATCTTTGGTCGGAGCGCAATAGAAGATGGCACGATGGGATTCGTCGATCACCGGAACGGATAGTTGCTGAAATGGAGGCCCTCTTTAGTATTCGAATCTCGACTCTTCCGCCCAAGTACAATCTGCAATTGAACGCCATGCGCCGGACCTGGTGTTTGGACTGGACTACCTAGGGTGCTTGGGACTGGTCTTGCTTCGGTTCAGGGTTTGGTGGGCTGATGGATGAGTTGGAAGGAGCCCATAAGAGACACCACCTCCCCCCTTCTCCCCCTTTCCCCACATCTTGCCCTCTTCCCTCCCCCCATCCCCTTCGTTTTGTTTTCTCTTTTCGTTCTTGTACTGTGCTCCGCTTTGCTTGTCTGCAGGTTGGCCTGGCTGCTGCTTCATCTGGGGTGTCCTACCGGCTCGCCCGTGCCGCATGCAGGCCTCACTTGCTGGTTGCGCTCCCTGGCGGAAAGAAACAGGAGTTGGCATCTAAGCCTTTCCCCGACCAGACCTGCGGAAGCACTCGCTGCACTTCAACCCCTCCGTTAGGAATTTCCGCATGGAAGTTTCCTCCGCTGTGCTCTGGCACTTTGTTCGCACAACAACCGACTGCCCTGCTGGCACTACAACTGGTGCCAGACTCCTGTAGATTGATTTTGGGGTGTGACACCTCCTTTGCCTTTGTTACCATGTGCTGGTAGTCTCTGTATTTGGCTTGGTCTTGTAGGGACCTGGTTGGTGTCTGGGCTGTTTTGGTCTTGTTGTGTTGTCTGGTCGGTAGATGTTACCGCTTGTTGCGTCGTGAGCGTTATCATGTACGCTGTCCATGTACTCCTGTTTCTTTCGTTTAGTGAACACTTCCCAAAAAAAAAATCAGTCCCCAACACCTCCCACGCAGCCTTAAAGAAAGCAGCAGTGTATCCATCTGGACCAGGCGCCTTCTCATCCCCCATAGCGAATAGAGCCTGGCGTACCTCATCCACCTCCACTGGCCGAACCATGTCTTCAGCAGCCGCTGGGGAAAGCGTGCGCTTTATGGACCCCTGCACCTCGGCCCTAGTGACGGGAGAATCCCTCACAGATTGGCCCAATAGCCCCTGGTAGAACTCCAGTAGCTCCCCTTCCACTGTAGCCGGTGTATCCAATAGAACCCCACTCGCATTCTCCAAAGATAAGATACGGTTGGTCGCACGGCGTAGGGCAACCTTCCTAAAGAAATAGGAAGTGCACTGATCTCCATCCTTCAGCCACGCCAATTTAGCACGTTGGGACAAAGCCGTGTGCTCAACTTCCACGGCGCGCGCATATAATCTGCGTAAGCAACGCTCCAGATCTTGAAATAAGCCCTCGAGTGGATATTGCGCCGGAAAGTCCTGAGCGATCCCTAAGAATCGCATCGCCTCCGCTACATTCGCCGCCAAATCCCCTTTGGCCCGACGCATCTGCTTGAAAATAGGTTTGAGACGCTTTAACCTATTTACCAGAACGTACATAGGAAACCCCGCCTCTGGCGACTCCCACACCCGACGAACGTGATCTAAAAACGTTGGTTCCTTAATAAGAAAGTTCTCGAATCGAAAACTCATGTCCCGATGCCGAGTCTCTGCAGCCCCTAAGGTGAGTGGCGAGTGATCAGAGGTGGATGGAAGCTCGCATCTATAGTAACAGTCCGAACACCTGGCGAACCATTGGGGGTTCCCCAACATGCGATCTAATCTGCGCCAGATACCCGCCATCGCCCGTTGCTGATTGTACCAAGTGAACTCTTGGCCCGTGGATGGAAGAGATGAGAGATCCGCCTGGACTAGACAATTGTGAAACTCAGCCATATCCATTGCGTTTGGCGCCCCTCCCCTACCCTCGGCCGCATGCAAGATGGTATTGAAATCCCCGGCCACCAACCACGCATCATCTACACGTAAGGCTGAAAATTGTATCAACTCATCCCAAAGAGAGCGGCGATCCTCACGTCTAGAGTTCCCATAAACAAAAGAGACAAAAACCATCTCACCCGAACCAAGCAGGTCAACCCGGCAGTGCACCGCCTGGCTAGACTTAGCAACGATCGTGACCCGAAGCCAAGACGGGTCCCAACCCACGTCATAATCAAAAAACCACATCCAGCGTGACCTAAGGCCCTCCGAAATTTGAGACGCATTTGCAACCGACACACGCGTCTCAAGGAGCCCCACAAGTCGCAAACCCGCCTGCCCAACCCACTCCCCTACCGCCCTTCGGTGGTCTTGCCTGTTCAGACCACGGACGTTCCACGATCCCACCTGTATTATGAATGAGGCAGCTGAAGGGCTGCATCTGCTTTAGGGCCCATAGTGAGAGTTTTCGCTACACTTTCATCCTCCAACCCACTAAGTATAGCGAAAGAGTTATGATCAGAATGCGTTGTGTCCGCCGTACGCCGAAGTCTTAGCGGCCCATGCGAGGAGCTCTCTCCCATTGATCCAGAACTTGGAGGCATCACTATGCGTGGCCCTTGCTGACGTGCCACAATCACCGCCTTGCCCTTCACTTGGCGCCATTCCTTCGCAGGTCCTTGGGCCGTTGTTCGGTTCAGTCGATTCTCCCTAGCAACATCCCCCTCGGCAATCTGTGGAGTAGTCACAGGTTTCGTGCATGGCTTAGGTGGCCGTGGCTGAGAAGTTTGGCGGGGCTGCCGCATATCACGCTTAGGACATTGAGCCGCCGAATGCGCCCAAGTTGAACAGTCAGGGCATTTCGACGGGCGCCACTCGTACTCCACCCTTACAGAGACATCCCCAGCCGATCCGCCATCAGGGCGTGGCATCCGTAGGTAAAGAAGCTCTAAAAAAGGTGTATCAAGAGCTTTCATCACGCAGACGCGAGCATAGTCAATACAGTCGCCCCGTGCGGTTACCCCATCTGCAAATAGCGGACGTCCCACAACACTAGCCACCTCACTAAGTCCTTCGTGGGTCCAAAACTCGCCCGGGACATTCCACAGTTTAATCCAAAGCGGGATCTCACTGATTTCCCGCCTCTCTAATGACATGCCAGGCCTTAAAACCTCCAATAGTAACGGTTGACCTTGCAGCAACCACGGACCCCCCTCTAAAGCAACTGTCATTGCCGTTTCAGATTCAAAGCGAAACTTGAAAAAACCATTTGATGTTGCCCGTACTTCTAACAAGCCCGTCCACGATGAACGAACGAACCGTTCGACAAACGGGAAGTATGGCTTCTTTCCAAGAAAATATCCAACCAAGGTGTGTTCCCACCGTGAAAACCCTTTCCTAGCGACTTCCCACGTAGGGGCCACCACTGGGACTGAATCCGCCATGAGTGTCGACGGTTTGTATGATAGCATGAGCCGGTTTGAGCCACCCATCAGTCGTGTCGATTGTCGCCCCTGCACAACCGATGCAAAAGATGGGCCATGGACTTGTTTAGGTGCTGAATTCATCGTGTGAGGCATCGGGTGGTCCTGCGGAGCTGTCCCAGTAAGCGACTGCGCCACCCTCACGGCGCTGTGATCCGTCCCAGGTACTATAGATGGCGCCAAATCAGAAACCCTAGGTGTTGGGGACTCCTGTGCAACCGGGTCTGAACCTCGGGGTTCCTCGGCAATGATTTCCTCATCCACCTCATCGTCGGTCTCAACGGACCCCATGACCACGCATCGGCGCGCTGAAAACCCTCGCGGCGGAGGCGTCGCTGGTCTACCCCACGGAGTTCGGCGATTAGGGCGTGATGGATTCTTCAAAATTCCTTTAAGTGGCATAGACCCACCCCCAAGGCGCTGCGGCGAGCCGCTCTGAGCAGGCGGATTGACCCCCACCACCACAGCTGCCTCAGACCTACCCGGCACACCAATTTGGTTCGGCCCATGCACGTGGCCAATTTGTTTAACAAGGCAAAATTTTTGTCGAAATTGCTTTGGAGCTCTGAGTAATCTTTACGATGCATGGAGAGTTCGGTTATCCTACGTTCAAGTTTAACGAAATCATTTAGGGATGGAGTGTATACCTCCAGGTCCGATGAAGAGACATCCGTCCTGTCTGATCCCATGGCTGGCTCATCCTCGTCGGAGTCATCCTCGATGCTTTTCACCATGAAAGCCATTTCTTCTTCCTCCTCGTCTGATGTGTCCTCCAGCCATTCCTCTTCCTCAGCCACCAAGACAATTCCTGCTTCCTTGCGCTGTGAGAGCTGAAATTTTTTCTTGTAGTATTCAGTGTTTTTCTTCTTGGGTCTGAAGCATTTAGAAGCAAAGTGGCCCGGCTTGCCACAGTTGAAGCACTTCTTCATTACTTCAGATTTCTTAGTTTCAGCCTCTTCAGGGGCAATGTACTTCTGTTTCCCGCCCGAGGTTCGTTGTTTGTTGAAGGAAGAAGATGATTTCTTGGCGCTCATCTTAATGACCGTATCTGAGATCATTGCCAGTTTCTTTCTGATGGATTCGAGTTCGTCCTCAGATTCTTAGTCAGATTCGGCGTTGTCTGAGGTGACAGATTGTACGACCTGCTTTCCTTTAGAGGTCCTCGAGCTCCTGTTGCTTGACTTAGAAGTCACGAGTGCAATTGGTTCCATGTCGACGATTGGTTTTCCTTCGTTCTTGATTTCTTTGGCATACTGCGAGTATTGTGAGAGATTATCGTGTAGGGAGTGAATATCCATAGCATCCAGATCTTTGTTCTGTTGCTTAACCAGAACTGCAATCCGTCCCCACTCAGGTTGAAGTGTGGAAAGGAACTTGATGTTGTGTTCGAGATTGGAGCGCTGTATGTTGATCTTTCTCATCTCATTGATGATGGTCAAGAAGCGAAGGTTCTCGAAGTTCTTCCCCTCCTTAGCTTTGAAGGAGTCATAGGCAGTAAGGATGCTGGACTTCTTAGACAAATTACTAACTTCTGTTCCAACCATCATCTTGCAGACTTTATCCCAAATTTCCTTTGCAGTGACCATTGCGTCGACTTGCTTGTAGACATCATTTGGTAGAGCCCGAAGTACATAGTGTCGGGCAAGTTTGTCTGCTCTGGCTCGTGCTCTCTCAGCATCGTTGTATCGACTAGGGTCCTTAGGAGTTATCCTCTCTGGAATTGCAGGAACTGCATCGGGTTGTGCAGGGATGATGGTCCAAAATTGAGCAGGTCCTTCAAAAATGGAGGAAAGCATGTCGTTTGCGAGGTCTACATCCTTGATTTCTATGAAATTGATGAATCGTTGCTTCCATATGCCATACTCTCCCCATCTTAGTAATGGTGCGCGGTTGTCAGATCCAATAGCAAGACCGTCCATGATTGTGTTTGGTAATGATCGTTAACGCGTGATATATCTGCGAAATGAAACGCTTTAGTTTTGAATGAGATATAGTCAAGTTTGAGTGATTTCTAGTGTTGTGTCTAAATGAGTAATTCCACTTAATGAATTCAGTCGCAATATAAGAATTTAGTGAGTTTAGTGTACTGCTCGAAGATGGAGCGATTGGTATTATGTGAGATCGAGAACTTTGTTCTACTGAATTTGAATGCTTGATCGATTCTAGTAAGATTTGAAAATGTGAGTTTCGATCGAATGAGTGGTTCAAATTTAGATAAGGTTAGTTTCGATCGAAATAGGGCTTTAGATTTTGATTTGAAAAAGATATAGTTTCGGTCGATAGGAATGAGAAGGTTTCGGGCGATCTTGGTCCAAATTGGATTTGTTTTGATTGACTAAGATTGAATTTGACTAATTTGGACGAAGCAGTAAATAATTTGGACTTTCGCCGAGATATGAATCGAGTGAAACTGAGGAAATCGATTGAAATTGGTATTGTAGACTTTCGGGCGAAATAGATTGGACTTTCGCCGAGAATTGTATCGATCGAAACTGCGAAATTGGGCACTGTAGCGTTTCGGGCGATATCGATTGGCTTTCGCCGAGAAATGTATTGATCGAAGCTTGAAATTGAATACTGTAGCGTTTCGGGCGGGATTTGACTTTCGCCGAGAGTTGTGTCGATCGAAACCGTGAAATTAGCGGATAATTGCCTCAAGACTCTAATCGATTGACTTTCGCCGAGAAATGTATCGGCGAAACTGTGAAATTGAGGAGAAATTGCCCGAAACTCAAATCAATTGAAGCTTTTCAAGGTGAGTTTCGGTCGAAACCTTCAAACAAAGAAGTACTGTTCTATCGATACTGATGAACAGTCCAGAAAAAACCCAGATTTTGGACTCGTTTTTGCTCAAATCATACTCAAACTTGACTGAAATAGACGTGAAAGAACATAAATACCTTCAATAGTAGTTTCCTAACGTTTTAGGGGTCAAAAATCATTGAAAACGAATTAAGAAACACCCAAAAACAGAGAAAATATTGAAAATGAGTTTTCAAGCCAAAAACTCATTAAAATCACGTCGGAATCAAGCAAAACTGGATTCAAATGGAAGATATTGATCCGCGTTAGGCTCTGATACCACTTGTTGACCTTTATATTACCAAACAAAAAAGAAAGGTTTGAATGTGTAAAACGTGAAGAACACCTTGAGTGCGTGTTAGTGTGTGTTTTTTAAGGAAAAGTACAAGGTGGCTTACCTTTCTAATTCTTTTGATAAAACCCTAATTAGGGTAAATGGGGCTTTATATACCACAACTATTTGGTATATTAAAGCCCAATACAAAACTATTAACTAATATCATAAGTCTCCCCAAACTACTACAATCCACTAAATAAACCCAAGATTACATAAATCAAATGATGCTATAAAATATTCCTAACACCGTACCATGACCCTATTGAGTCCCTCGAGCCCTTCCTTCTTAACGTATTAGCCTTGAGGATCCTTGTACTTCTCCACATATATCTGGAAAAGATGGTAGATCTCGTGAGCTGGAAGGTAAGGTAGATAGTTCTCATCTATCTCTTCTCGAGTCATGTTTGTCCGCTTGTGAATGATAGTCTCCAAGCCGCTGGTAGATTGGAGTTAGATTCTTGAAATGACTCCTCAGCTGACTTTTAAAAAGTCCCAGCCTCCAATCGGTTCCGAGTTTGGTCAGCCTGTTTAGGTAGTTCATCCTTATTTGTTGATCCCAATGAGAGATACCTCTGAGCTTGAACTCGTTCACCTTCTTGATTTTGTTCGGTGACCTCCAAATATGCTGACTAGCTTCTTCGAGGAACGGAACTTCTGTCCGTCCATTCTCCCATGGCGAGTTGACTCGAACGGTCCCTGCGGTCAATGTTGGAGGGGTGTCCGCTCGTTGTACAATCAACTCGGGAAGCCTTGGGGATCCATGTTGTAGTCCCCACCTTCCTGAAGTTCTTCGTCTTCTATTAAAACTAGGTCGAGCGAAGCTTGTCTTACAAAATGGCGAACGTCCTTTGAGCCTTTGTTGCTATTTTATTGGGCATGTTTTGAGTCATCCGCTGTCCATCGAATATATATTTATCGAGGACTTCGTGTGGATCGACTTCACATTTTGATGTCCCTGATTGGTCCAGGGTGGTTGAGCTTGAGGTTGCTATCGTTTCTGCTAGTGCTAAGAGCATGTCAGCACCTGCTTCTTCTTCTGGAAGCAGTGAGCCTGTGTTAGTCGTTTCTGGTGGTATGGGCAGAGGTGTCCTTAAGGGTGGTCGTTCGATGTGGGTTAGAGTTTGGGTGCGGTACGTGGAGGTTTCAACAGCTCCAGTGCTTGTCTGTGCTGAGCTCGAGCCTTGTCCTTGACCACTCGTAGATGTCCTCGACCTATTCTCCCCCTCATGGAAATCCTGATCGCCAGGGTCGTCATGTCATCGTTTGGAGCAAGAGTCTTGGCCACGGCATATTTGTGTGGCTAGGTCAGGACGATTAACGAGACGCCAGAAAAGATCTTATGGCGTTCGGTTGGGAAGTCCAAATAGCCAAGCCACCAAAATGGAGTGGAGCTCAATGATAGGTACGATCTTTGGGTTTATGAGTAATGTGGATTGGATGAGAGGGTCAGTGTGGATGGGTTGTGTGGGTGTGAGGTTTAGTTGTGACGAAGTGGCCTTTGAGACGGGTGCTTTCTCTGTGTTACGGCGGGACGTCTCCATTGCGGCGTGCACTCTCTCCATGAAGCGGTCTTCGAAAGAATTAAAGGCTGGGGAAAGGGCAGCTTGTAGATGGGCTTCGGTCAAAAATTGTCAGAACACCTCCGAAGTGGAGCCGGGTTGGGGTTCCACTCCCGCAACATCAGAGAAGGTCTCTGATGTGCCGCCTGGAGCAGGACATGAAGGACCAGGTCGACTGATGTCGCCTGTTGTCAACCCAAGAGTGAACACCGTCTCAATGGGTTGGCTCGTCGTCGCTTGAGGTTGCGACGTTTCGAGACTTTCGTCCAATCGTTGAGATGGAGGAGCTATCTCTATGGACATTGTTACAGGTTCAGTGTGAACCTGTGATTCAGACATCTGAGCTTCGCGGCCGCCAGTGGTTGAAATGGTAATTTCGTCCTCGATTGACGCTACTAAGTTGTGCTGCGGCTCAAGATTGAGCGAAGAGAAGTCCTCAGCACGTGGAGTGACGTCTGCATCGTTTCTGAAGTTGGGATGAGAGCTGTGTCAGCGGGTTCGGTGGATGAGAGTAGTTGATGGGGAACCCGTCGGACAGATTGAACCTCCTCGTTTGATGCCGTAGCTTCATAAGAGGTAGCAGTTTGAGGAGACAGTTCACGTTCAGCTTCCTCATGGACTTGTGTTGTTACCTGAGGCTCAGAAGGTGCGATCAAGGAGATCAGAGCCTCTGTGTCAGGCGTAATTTCCTGTTGAAGTGGATTGTTCCCCATTTTTGCTTCGACCGGTGCCTCATGCATTAGAACCTCCTCAATTGGCTCTTGAAGCACGCTCACAATGACGGGTTGTTCTACTGCAACTCTTGAGTCACTTCTTCAATCATCGGGTGGTCAAGATCTTGGGTTGAATCCTCCACCTAGGATTCATGGGCAACTTCATCTATCAACGCAGCCTCAAGACTCTGATGTTGTTGAGGGCTCACATTGAAGTCCGGGGGCCCTCAGATCATTGCCTCTGTGAGATGATGTTCCCAACAGTACAATCTATACACGTCTTTCGTGGGGTCGGCAAGACGGATAAGTTCGAATAAAATGGGCATCGATGGCCGGTCGAGATCAGTCAGTTTGGGGTGGTGGAAGAACATGAGCTTTGGCGGTTGGTAGTTTTTGCCAGGTGGCAGTCGGGGAATGTCCGTGTGAATCTCCATGAGATGGGCAATTAGCACCGAAAACCACCTAGGGTACGACATATTCTTCGACTTCTTGTTGTGCTTTTGCCTGATCTGTTCAGCAAGATCATGCCAGATCAGCTGAACTACATCGTAGTTCCATGAGAACACGATGCCGTGAAATATCCGAAGAATGTTGCCGTTGCGCTTGTTGAATCCGACGTGCTTAGGTGAGAGGCATTTGTTGACTATGCCAAATAGCGTCTTCTAAGGATGGGGAATTCCGTTGCTCTGAGCTGTGCAAACTTGGCAAGCGGAGGTTGGTACCCCATTTTAAGAAAATCTCTCACTGTGTCAGCATTCATCAGCATCGGGTCGTAATTGTGGCTGAAGGGTAGATCCAACACTAGTTAAAAATCGTTTTTGTTAAAATTGACTTGCCTTGACCCGAGTTTCTTTTTTGGAGTAAGTTCCGTGTATATATATAAAGGGGGTAAATGTACAGATGAGTGAGGGTGTGACTCCTCACGTGCAAACCAGTAACAGACTACTGGCATAGACCAACAAAACGAAAGCTAAAACATCCAGCTCACTACCAAGCTACTCGCCAGAGACGTCGAATGGCCGCTCTCTGTAGATCGAACTTGGGCGATGTCCCAGTAAGCCGCATACAAACCATATCGAGGACAACAGCAACCAGCCTATCTGGAGTCGTGATAGCCCCCTCCTTCCAGCGCTTGTTGCGTGCCTGCCAAATGTGATATACCAACGAAGCAAGGACGTGACGGTAGGCGAACTGTAGGAGATGATGGCCACGCCATCGCAATGCAGCCCACCGTATACCCTGCCCCCAGTCCCGATACGGCCATCCCCACCTGATCTTCTGCCTCAGCATCCGAACACAGTCGCATGAGAATCGACAATCAAAAAATAAATGTTGCACAGTCGCAGCATGCAGCGCGTCACAGAGAACACAAGCAGGGGTTCCAGCGCGCTGTGCCACCCAGGCCTTATCTCTAGTCGATAAACGATCACGGATGGCAAACCACAATATGACCTCATGTCGAGGGATCTTCAAAGGCCCCCCAAACAAGGACGCCCAAGGTACAATAGGCCTTCGTACGCATAAGGACTCCCTAATCAGTCGTGTCGTCGGTCGGCCATCTGGCGCTCCCTTCCAACAAATAGCATCGGTCCGATTAGGCTGAACCCGTGGAAGGTGCGGACTAAAATCCAAATACTCCACCGCCGACTGTCCTGGCCAATTCCAGCCTTGGTGGTCGATGACAGAGCTTAGGCGGGTCCCTGCTGGCAGCCCCATCGCCAGTGGGCCTCTAGGATAGCTCTCCAATAATGGGACAGCCCGTAGACATGGGTCTTCCCATAATAACAACGACGAACCATTCCCAATAGAAAAATCAATGAAGGGTAGAATCACCTGCCTTAACTGCATCACATAGCCAAAAAGGTAGGCAAACAGTAGTTCACTTACCAGTAGGTGTTTGATCGCCGCATGAAGCTTCTGTAAAGTGAACACCGACTAAGAGGCTATAGACCATTACTCTCTCTTATTCCAAAAAAGAAATTTGCAGTCCCTATCGATTTGTCTGCGACATTTATAACAATCAACTTCTTAGACCATAAGAGAATTTGCCAGTAAATAAATAATGTGCTGCCTTGCTTTGCTTTACCTTCGAAATTCTTGATACCAAGTCTTTTCGAGTCGAAAGATGAAAGGTCGAGGTCTTTGAGCGTTGTAGTCGCATCAATCTCTGATTCTGGTTTATCGGTCAACCTCCCAAAGGTCGAACCTTTCAAGTCGTATCTCCTATGGATCGTATACTCAGAACAGAACAAATTCCCGATGTTGATATGACATTTTTCATCGAAAGGATGCTATGTTTATATGACATTTTTACCTTCTTCTGAGCAGGCCCAGTTAATTTGATGCAGTGAAGGCCCACCATCGTGTTTTCGAACGATCGGATGTGGTTATAGTACGCGCTCAACATCCTTAGAAGCACCTATCGACACCAAAGCTATTGATAGATGCTCGTTTTCTGTAACGAATGAAAGTTATCTGTTTTCTACACCTTTGTTTCAGCCTTCGTCTTGATCATATAACGGTCGTCGTTCGTCAAATAAAAGAAAATCACGGTTTTTTCCAGGCGAAGAAAGCTCTCGCAATGCATCGTTGCCGCATATGGACAGCATGTAATCCGCTGGATCAACCTTAAACAGAATCCTCAGGTCCTGCAAGAAAGATTACTTGGGCGATTTTTTCAACATATGAAAAAATGTAAAAGCAAAAATCATACTACAGGTTGCTTCATCACTTCACCTGAATACTTTCGGACAGTAATCTTTCCATTTAAACTTGCAAGACTGATGCAGCGGAGTTATCTTCTAACCCTCCGATGGAAACTTAGTCCAATACTTCTCCTTAGGATCGAACGCCGACGGCTTAAAATCAAGCGAAGGCGGCGGCCCAGGCCTTCCCACTGAATGCCTGAACGAATCACAGCAAAAAACGACTTTCACCTTTGGTAAAAATCGAATCTTTAGCAGCGTTAAAAATCGTGTTGTTTGTATTTTGTTTACCTAATCCCAAGCAACAAACTGAGCATAGCTCATAATTCCTATGCCCTTTGCTTATGGTCTCTCCTTGCCTCTTGACCACCTTGGTATCCTCAACGGCGTCCCAAAACCATTATTAACGCATGTGAGAAAACTGCAGATTGGCCAAATCCTTTCTCGAGGCTCATTTGGGACATGAGCAGTGATTTCTCGTCGTCGAATCTAGCGCCTAATGAAGACAACGACGTAAGAACGAATGACGAAAAGGCGAAAGAAGGTTATGGGTGTAAGAAGAAAAAATGGAAGTTAGATCGAATAACTAACTACCACCTTCGACGCCTTCTTCGATATCATCCAAGCTGAAGATGGGAACAGTGGGATCGACGTGCTTGCTCGATTTCTTCTTGTCCGGTGATGGAAAAGTATCCTATACTGAAAAGTGAGATGTTCTGTCTACCAATCTGCACAAAAGACATAACAAAATCACAGAAAGAATAATGGAAGCATGTTTGTTGAGGGTAGCGAATTGTATTCCATAACAAAGAAAACACAAGAAGATATCCAATATAGCAGTTAATTGTACGCTGCAACATGAAAACAGTGATAACCAAATTGCAACCTATTTTAAAGTAAAGCATGCTAGCTAACTTGCACGATGTCTCACAAGTATAAAGAAGACACTAAAAACTCATGTAAGCAAGTATAATAGCAGCAAAAATAGAAAGTAACACAGACCAGAGAGGAAATCCCAAGTAAGGAGTCTTGGGTCCCTCCATGTCCTGTGTAGAACAGAAGTGCCCAAACCAATTCACAAACAATGACCTGCCAGCGCAAGCCAACTAAACCGTAAGAAAAAAGTTCAAATTTAATATCTAGGAGGTTAAAATTCTTCTCATAAAGAACATATGAATGTCCATTAAGTGAGTCACCGACAACAGTCACTCCGATGCTGCTGAACTTCTATCACGGCCTACTAGGCCAGTCGGCTAGGTCTACCCCGGTGGCAAGGGCCGAGGTGCAGGGATTCATTAAGCACCCGCCGTCCCAAGCGGCGGCTTTGGATATGATTCGGCCCGTTGACCCGCATGAGGTACGACGAGCATTGTTCTCTATGGGGGATGAAAAAGCCCCAGGTCCAGATGGATACACTGCTGCATTCTTCAAGGCTGCCTGGGAGGTGGTGGGGACTGATCTTACTACAGCAGTTCAGGACTTTTTCGTCACTGGCCGATTACTTAAGGGGCTGAATAGTACTCTTATTACATTGATTCCCAAGTGTCAGTCACCGCGGCGACCGACGGACTTTCGGCCGATCTCGTGCTGCAATGTCCTCTACAAAGTCATTTCGAAGATCTTGGCGAATAGGCTGAAGACTTCGTTGGGAGCTCTAGTTCATGTCTCACAAACGGCTTTCATTCCTGGGAGGCGAATCAGCGACAATATTCTTATGGCACATGAATTATGCTTGGGCTATACGAGCAAGGGTCGTCCACCTAGAGCTATGCTAAAGGTGGACCTCGCCAAGGCTTATGACAAGGTGGAATGGAGTTTCTTACTTGCCACGCTTCAGGCTATGGGTTTCCACCCAACTTATATCGATTGGATTCGATGTTGCTTGACTACGCCGACATTTTCCATTAATATAAATGGACGCTCAGTGGGCTTCTTCGAGGGTAAGCGGGGCCTACGACAGGGTGACCCCATTTCGCCATACCTTTTTACGCTTGTTATGGAGGTTCTCCATGGCATTATTGAAGAGAGGATTCTGATGGAGCCGCGATTCCACTATCATTGGCGATGTGAGGCCAACCTGCTGTCGATGTTGGTTTTCGCGGATGATCTTCTTCTATTTTCCCATGCTGATGCGGTTTCTGTGGGTGTTCTACAGAACGCACTTACGGCATTCTCGGCCCTGTCAGGCTTATACCCAAATCCCGATAAGAGCGAGATGTTTCTGTCACGGCGTGCGGAGGGGTTAAAGGTCCAGCTGCAGGGCCTTCTGGGTTTCGGTTGGGACAGTTACCTGTGCGCTATTTGGGGGTGCCGCTGATAGCACCACGACTCACGGTTGGGGATTGCGCTCCGCTTCTACAGCGAGTTGATGTGCGTCTTGGATCATGGCTGAATCAGTCCTTGTCCTATGCGAGGAGGGTCCAACTGATTAAGTCTGTTCTTCAAGCATTGCATGTCTATTGGTCGGGGGTGTTTCTTTTGCCTAAGGGCGTCGCACATGCGTTGGAGTCCCGATTTAGGAAGTTCCTATGGGGAGGGTCATCGGCTAAGGTCGCGTGGGAGGATCTCTGTCTACCATCATGTGAGGGTGGCTTGGGACTTCGTTCCATTGCTACGGATAACCAATCGCTACTTGTGCAGCTTCTATGGAGGGTAATTAGACGTACGCCAGACTCTGTTTGGGTAGATTGGCTTTACAGTACACGACTTCAAGCAAGGACGATTTGGGCAGTCCCTGTTTCAGCCAACACATCATGGAGTTGGCGAAAACTTATGAAGCTGAGAGCGACCATCCTTCCACTTGTCTCCTTTCGGATCGGCGATGGGTCGACTATTTGGTTGTGGGAGGACCCATGGCTATAGGAGGCGCCACTACTGGGACGCTACCCGCGAGGCCCGATTGCCATGGGGCTTCCGGTAGGAACCCGGTTGAGCGCTGTCATTGCTGCCCATGGATGGAATTGGCCAGGCCAGACTACGACCGAATACATTGACTTCAGCCGCCATCTTCCATCTGTTGACCCGGCCGTGAGAGATAGGATATTATGGAAGGGGGCTATTGATGGATGTGCAACGACCCGCTTGATCAGGGAGGCACTCCGATTTCGACGGCAACCTGTACCTTGGGCATCCCTTTTTGGGGGACCTCTAAAGGTGCCTAGGCATGAGTTTATACTTTGGCTGAGTATACGTGACCGCTTGTCTACGAGGGATAAGCCATGGGTGGCCCAGCGAGCGGGTACACCCGCCTGTGTCCTATGTGATGTGCTCCGCTACGAGACGGCTCAACACCTGTTTTTCGATTGTCGGTTCTCTCGTCAGTGTCTTCGACTGCTGGGACGACGTATTCGCTGGTCATGGCCGTATAGGGATTGGCCCCAGGCCATAACGTGGGCATCGAGGAAGTGGCGAGGACAACATCTTATTGCAGCAGCTTACCGTCACGTTTTGGCATCATTGGTTTATCATATTTGGCAGACACGTAACAAGCGCTGGAAGGAAGGGATCATCACGTCTCCTGACAGGCTGGTGGCTGCGGTTCTTGATTTGGTGTGTCTGCGACTCAGTGGGACACCTTCTAGATTTGAGCTCCAACGTGCTGCCATTCGACGGCTCTGGCGTGTTGCGTGGTAGTCTATGCTGTGATCATTTTCTATGTTTGGGCCAGTAGTCTGTTACTGGTTGCTTGTGAGGGGTTACCCCTCGCCCACCTTGTACATCGACCTTTTATTTTACATATATACACGGGAACTATTCAAAAAAAATAAATAAAAATCACTCCGATGACAGCAGCTAAACTAAATCCAATCCCCATGCCAAACCACACTCTCGAAAACCTGAAAAGGAGCCAAGAGAGACACTATAAGATATTACATCCTTTCAACGAAAGGATATGCAGACAAATTGAGGCTCAACCTAGAATGTCTACGGCTGAAATGGAACAATGGTTCGTTAAGTGCCGCAAATTTGATGTCACAGCTTTTCTTACTCGACGAATGGCCGAAACACTGACGTCGATGGTTTCTCATCCCTAGATCTACAAGCAGTAGTGAGATAGTTCATGAGGTACCTTGTGCTTCGGTGCAGCCCACCGCCTGGGACGACATCTTTGGCTGGGTCACGCTTATGCCTTCGTCCCTTTAATCAATTTTGCACAATCGTGCGCAATCGTCCTCAGACGAGAAGCCGCCCCACGCTCCGTGAAATGGCCCTTGTCGATGATCCTATTGAAGAGTTAGCCGCCAGCGCAGAGCTCCATGACGAGGTGGACGTTGTGCTTGTCCTTGTAGGCGCCCTTGAGCTCGACGATGTTGGGCTGGCCCGTCAAATGGTACATAATCTGCACCTCTCGCCTCACGTCATCGATGTCCTCCTTGTTCGTTAGCTTCCTCTTTGCGACCAGGCCCTTCACTCGCTCGGGTAGGGTATGCAAAGGGCTGCATTGATTAAGAAATGAACCGACTGTTGCTTTCCTTACCGTGAATGGTTAGATACAGAGAGTTGCATTTATTAGGGAGGCGACTGGCTCTGAATAGCATACCAAAAACAAATAAAATGGCTAATTGCCCGCCACATCAGCACAAAATAACAAAAATTAGAACTGTTCAACTTCGTATCATTGAACATAGACAAAAATACAATAAAACGACGTCGTTTGATGGTTTTGGGGGAATTTTTTTGCTGACGTGGCGGCACAGTAGAGACCCTATTCTCCTTTTATTTAATAGCAAAAAATAGAACTGTTCAACTTCGTTCATTGAACATAGACAAAAATACAATAAAACGACGTCGTTTGATGGTTTTGGGGGAATTTTTTGCTGACGTGGCGGCACAGTAGAGACCCTATTCTACTTTTATATATATGATTACATTAGTTTTAGGACGTTCCTGATTTAATGTGAGTTTCAAATTTGAAACTCACATTAGGAAGAAAAATTAGTTTTGATAAATATTATTTTCGACCTTTTGATATTTTGTTGTTATAAGATTTTGAACATGTGTTAGGAAGGTGAAGTTGACTTTAGCTGTTTGAGCGTTTTGGTCGTATGACGTTTTGGTTGGGTGTAAATATTTTTGGAAATTAAAGTTACGACTTTTGAAAGTTTTGGGCAAAGAATGTTTTCAGCATTCTTAAAAATCTTGGAGTGGAGAATGAATTTTTGGGTCAAGGAATATTTTCGAAATTTTCTGTTTTGCGAAAATGTAAAACTTTGGGATCGGCATGCAATATTTCGAAAAAGGTTTTGGGCGTTGTTTTCGTTCTGGTCGAATTTTCGGGCATCTTAAATAATTTTTGAGCCTTTTTAAATTTCCGGGACTTTTAATAATAAATTCTTGGGTTAAATGTTTTTAACGTGCAAAATATATTTAAAAAAATGTTCGTCGCAAGTCGAATTTGGTATTTAGGGTTTTCGGAACATGTATATTTATGAATATGTGACAACTTCGAAATAAAGTCTTTTATTGTAATTTGTCCAAGAGCGTGTTTTGTACTGATGTAACTATCGTTTTCTGTCCAGAGGTCCAAGGTATTTCGGTTAGGAAATTTAGGACGACAGGTAGGTGAAATAATCACCTACGTCACGTAAACAATATGTGCTTTTATGTGGTTTCACGCTTGCGTGTTTTACTTGAAATATGTGAATATTTTTATGTGATTTGAATAAATTACGTATATCATGCATTTATCTGTCATTTGCATTTCATATTACAACGAGAGAAGTTCAGACCGTGTGGGTCGGTGAAGAACTGATATCGTGTGTACCGTATTGGAGACGGTAACGCTTTGTTAAGTGGGTAGATGATGGTTTTGTGATTGGTGACTCTCTGAAGAGTCGAGGTTAGTACTCATGACACCTGGCAGAGAGGTGTGAGCGTTCTGTCAACTACACAGATGAGAACGCTTTGTCTACCTGGGCGTGAACTTCCCGAGGTTCGACCGTCTTATATATTATACGGAAGAAGTGACCTGATGTGAACTTCCACGGTAGGCTACTGTTATTGTGATTGGCATGCGAGGTGTCAAGTCTAACCTAGGGCCCTAATTTGTGAAATGGGAGATTAGCGTGAGAAAAGAAAGAACGTGCATTACATGTGAGATGCCGGGTTTGGGATTGAGTGCACGATTACATCATGCTTTATTTCATCTATTGGGCAAGGAGCTCAGTGTACGTGTTGTAGGTACTGACGGGCCTGACATGGAAACATGTCAAAACAACGCGGATGGTGGCGGTGCTCTGTGGTCTTTTGAGGGCAAGGTGGTACATGGTTCCAAACAGTTTAATCATCATCATGATCGCAGATTGGGTACACATATATACCGATAGATTATTCATGTTCTGTTTATACTAAAATAATCAACTGCTTATCGAAAAATCAGCATCATGAAAACCCATCGAAAAAGGCCAAAACTCCAGCAAATGATATTTTATCAGAATATTAATTCATTAAAGAAGCCATGATGAACCACGTTGAATCATGCATATGAAACACATATTCTGAATTGAAAACACCATCATGACATCTAAGCATATATTATATATATGAATACTTTAAGCAAGGCAGTAACGATCATCTCATGATATTGCACTCATGACATATGATTGCATCTATATACATATATACAAATATATTATGAATATAACTTGAACAACACGTTGAAGCAATCAGATTGATCATGTGAATTCATTAATTATCAAATATATCTATTGCAGAACAAGGTAAGCAACGCAAGATGGCTCTGATACCCCTGTAAGGAATCGACGCACATAATCAAATTATTACACGCAGCGGAAATTAAAAAATTTTAAATCAACGTATCAAGCCGATTCCACCAAGATCCATGCGAATTAAACTTAACTCATTACCTTGAGGTTGGGTACGAATTCAAATACCAAACGTATGGTATCTCTACCGATATCCACCAAGAAAAGGACCAAAGAGTCGACCTTCACTAGCTAGAAGGTATTCGGCCGACGTAACTCGATTCACTCTTTTTACGAGCAAAGCAAAACCCTTTTCTTTTATCCCGTATATATTGTAATTTCTAAATAGCTATTCGATGATCAGATCCCATATAAGGCCACGATCTCCCCTTTTTATAGGCCAATTATCTTTATAATTGGATAAGATAATTAAATCTAATTTAATTATTCTTCTTGCCATAATTGAGATCATATCCCCTTTAGCAATCATGACCAATCATAGAACATACCCCACGTTCAATGTAGTTTTCCTTATATACTATATTGTTTCATGATTAGCCCTTAATTTAGGGCAATAACCGATTTCATAAATCTCTACAGTATTTAATATATATTGCATATATATTTATCATAAGTTCATATCTTATATGTTATTTGAATCTTTTTTATATTCGTATTATATGATGCTCAAATAAATTACTCCAAAATTAATTTATCATCATATTTATATCCCCATGTAATATACAAAATATAGTTTCTTTGATCCTTCATTCCTTTTTGTGTGACCCAGTAGGATCCATGTCACGTTGGCAATAGAATTAGAACACATTCTAAATCTATAAATCATAATTAGCATCTAGCAAATGTATTAAGAATACCAAAGTGACACAGATAATAAGTATATCAAATACGTATCACCATCCTTAAGCAGTAATTGCCCATGTCAATTCCTTGTCATATAATATCCTAAATAAGTTCAAGGTAGGAGTGTGTCATCCTCGCAACTTATTTATTTCTTGATTCCAAAAGTTTATCGTAAATATGATTGCTCTTAATCACATTGCATGGATTACGATATCACTTTTATCAAGGGGCCCGTGGATATCATCACTCATTAAATATGAGGGACAAAATATTCTTGATGAACGTAATCCACTGCACTAGTCACGCTGGTCGTAACGCCACCCGTATGGTTACCTTTTACGGCTAACGTTGAGCGATACTAACAGACGCGCATTTCCAGTGTTGAAAAATGAACATCTTATATTACAGAATTCAATACACGTCAGATTTCGGATTACACCTCCAGTGTGTGCGATTTTCACACAGTATTACACCTTTGTGTGCGATTTTCACACAGTTGGCGATTTTTTCAAATTTTCGAAGGTTTCCATCGCGGTTTCAGCACCGATCGTCGTCGTTTCCGGTCCTTCTTGACTGGCCGACGATCATCTGTGGTTCTTGGACTGGGTGCTGCGATGGCGGAGGATGTTTCGCCTAGGGTTTTGGCGATGGTGGAGACGGAGAGTGAGCGACATCCGGTTGACACGGCAGCGACGGGCAATGTGGCGATGCCAGCCATGCCTGATTTGGATGCTCTTGCCGCGGCATATCCTGAATTCGTGAGTTGCTTTGATGGTGCACGGTTTCGTTCTTTGATGAGCACGGTTCATGGATCTACATTGGCCAACTCTGATGGGGAGCGCCGATCTGCCATGGGACGACCTGAGTGCGCAAAGGCTGCTAGGGTTTCTGCAAATTCTGATAAATCTGATGCGGTTGTGGTTACGGGTCTAATGGGAAGGGAGACCATCCCGTCTCAGGGGCCGCGGGTTCCTACTACGACGATCAATCAAAATTTGGCGGGGGGTCGCATTGGGCCTAGGGCTTCGATGGGATCTCCGCCTATGCGAACCGGCGTTAGTGCTCCGCTCAAGGGTATCCTTCGGAATCATAACCGCCGACAGCAATGGGGACGACCTGGGACACCACCACCTCAGCGTATGATGGCTCGGCGGTTTGTGGATATGGGGTCCGTGACATCTGATAAGCCGGTGGATGAGGAGATAGTCGTCGAGGAGGGTGGGGCTGCTCAGCCCGGTACTGTTCCGAAGCATTCTAGGGTTTGTGAATCAAATTCCACTGCGGATGCATGGTCGTTGGCTAGGGTTTCGCTCACTGATGCGCTGATTCCAGGTTCGTCCCCACACGTCAAGGCCACCGCCGAATCGTCGTCGCCCTCGGCGTCGTTTGCTGATGTAGTGGTGGGGAAAGCTAGGGCTGATACGACATCCCACAACGTGGGTATACGGGGAGAGAGAGGGGACCAAGCACGGTTAGCGCTTGACTATGTGGCGCCTAAGTCGACAAATGCTGGTATATCCGTTGTGGCCCCTACCTGGGACGTGGCAAAACAAGGGATTGCAAGGTGGGACCATACCTTGGTTGGATATTTCCTTGGGCCGAAACCATACTTCCCATTCGCCGACCGGTTTGTGAGGGCACGATGGACTGGCTTGGTGGAGGTTCGAGCCACTAGAAATGGTTTTTTCCGGTTTCGCTTTGAATCGGCCACGGCTATGACTGAAGTGTTGGAAGGTGGCCCGTGGCTCTTGCATGGTCAACCGCTGTTCTTAGAAGTGTGGCGTCCTGGAATGTCGCTGGAGAGGAAGGATCTCGTGGAGGTTCCTTTTTGGGTGAAACTGTGGAATGTGCCAAGTGAATTTTGGACTAAAGCGGGGTTGTGTGTGGTAGCTAGTGGTGTTGGCAGGCCTTTATTTGCCGATGGGATTACGGCCAAAGGAGAGCGTATTGATTATGCGCGTGTTTGCATCATGAAGCTGCTTGACACGCCGTTTGTTGAGAAAGTGGAAATTGAGATCCCAACTGCCGAAGGATGTGTATCGGGTACGGTTTTGGTGAGGGTTGAATACGAGTGGAGGCTGACTAGGTGCAGCCACTGTGCGACATGGGCCCATGGGGACACACAATGCCCCAAGAGGCAACCAAGCCCGGCGCCTCTGCGGAAGCCTAATACGCCGGGGCCGAGACAGAAACACCCGACAACTGGTCGGCCAGCCCCTCCCGATGCTCGTGTGGTGGTTCATGATAGACCACGTATTCAAGGACCGCCTCGTGACCATTCACGACAAGGTCGAGGCCGGGCTCCCCAAGCTGAGTGGAGACAAATTGGTGCCCATGGCAAGGCGGTGCAGATAGCGCCGAGTATGGCGAATCCAAGGTCGGATCAGTCCACCCATACGGGGGTACAGGCGTCCGCGTCTGGCTCTTCTCCATGGCGGGCGGTCGACGAACAGCAAGTTGACCAAAACTCCTTTGCCTTATTGCGGGATTTTAATGATGACGAGGATGTTGATAAGGTTTCTCATATTAAGGGCCCTAAAGCAAACGCAGCCCTACATGGGGCTCATTCATAATGCCGATTGGGTCTTGGAACGTGCGTGGTCTTAACCGACAAGACCACAGGAGGGCGGTGGGGGATTGGATTGCCCGTGGGGGGTTGCGCATTGTTGGTCTTCTGGAGACGCGGGTGGCTGCGTCGAACGCAGCCCACATTTCAGAGGCTATTCGACCGCGTTGGGCCTGGTTCTTTGACTATGATGATGGTCCGGCTACTCGCATTTGGGTGGGCTGGGATACCTCTTTGCTTCACGTCACAATTGTCGCAAAATCTGCTCAGGCTGTTCATTGTCGCGTGGAACAGCTTGATACGCGTGAACATGCGTTTATCTCGTTCGTGTATGGGAAATCACGAAGGGAGGATAGAGTGGCCCTTTGGGATGAGCTGATTCAGTTTTCAGCGTTGCGAGTTGAGGATGCGTGGGTAGTGGCGGGGGATTTCAACACTATCTTGCATGCGAGTGAGGGGCGTGGGGGTGCACCTCAAGCACGGGATATGGCTGATTTTCAGGCATGTCTCCTACAGGCCGACCTTATGATGCTGCCGTCGATGGGCCAGGAATTCACGTGGTATAATCAGCAACGGGCTCTGGCAGGCATCTGGAGGAAGTTGGATCGCATGCTCGGCAACCCACAGTGGTTTGCTCGCTGGCCAGATACGTTTTATCGGTGTGAACTCCCTTTCACATCGGATCATTCGCCACTGTCATTAGGGGTGTCAGCGCCGAGACCACGCGGTGTGAGTTTTCGTTTTGAGAACTTTCTTACTAAGGAGGAGGGCTTTTTGGAACATGTTCAGCGTGTTTGGAGTATCCCCATGGCGGGGTTTCCTATGTATGTGTTGGTCCAGCGGCTCAAGTTGTTGAAGCCCATTTTCATGCACATGCGACGTGTAAAGGGAGACCTTGCTGCAAATGTTGCGGACGCATTACGCTTCTTGGGGATTGCACAGGAATTCGCAGCGAAATATCCCCTAGAGATTATGTTTCATGATCTTGAACGGCATTGTCGGTTTCTCTACGCTAGGGCTGTCGATGTAGAGCATACGGCGTTATCCCAAAGGGCCAAGCTTGCTTGGCTCAAGGATGGCGATCAATGCTCATCTTACTTCTTTAGGCGGTTCGTCGAGCGACTAATCGAATCATCTCATTGGAAGGCCCAACTGGAGACCTACTTAATACGCCAGAAGAGGTGGAAGGGGAGTTACTGGGGTTTTATCAGGAATTACTTGGCTCATCCGCACGAGCGTCACCGGTGGACATGGCCGAGGTACAGGGGGCTATCACGCGTAAGCTCTCCCCAGCTACGTCCTTAGACATGGTCCGCCCAGTTGAAGACCTTGAGGTGAAACATGCGCTATTCTCTATGGGGGATGAGAAGGCGCCGGGGCCTGATGGGTATACAGCCGCTTTCTTCAAAGTGGCTTGGGGGACGGTCGGCCCTAATGTGATACGAGCGACTAAGGATTTCTTCGCTACGGGCCGCCTACTTAAGGGGCTTAATAGTACGCTTATCACGCTCATACCTAAGTGTGAGTCGCCACGTCGATCGAAAGTTTTGGCTAATCGGTTGAAATCAGTGCTGGGAGGGCTGGTCCACGCATCGCAGACGGCATTTATACCTGGAAGGCGCATCAGTGATAATATACTTCTGGCACAGGAACTTTGCCTAGGGTACACCAGCAAAGGCCGTCCCCCACGGGCTATGCTTAAGGTCGATCTAGCCAAGGCCTATGATAAGGTGGAATGGAGTTTTTTGCTGGCGACGATGCAGGCGATGGGATTCCACCCACGATATATTGAGTGGATACGGAGCTGCTTGACAACGACCACTTTTTCCATCAACCTTAATGGGAGACCGGCAGGGTTCTTTGCTGGAAAGAGAGGAATGCGCCAAGGGGACCCCATTTCACCATACCTCTTCACCCTCGTCATGGAGGTGCTCCATGGCCTTGTGGAGTGTCATATACAGGCGGAACCGCGCTTTCGCTATCACTGGCGTTGTGAGACCACTTCGCTCCCCATGTTGGCCTTCGCGGATGATCTCCTCCTTTTCTGCCATGCAGATCCTATCTCTGTAGGGGTGCTGAAGGAGGCTCTGATGACATTCTCTCAGCTGTCTGGGTTACACCTAATCCGGACAAGAGTGAGGTTTACATTTCACGGAGGGCGGAGGGCATCAAGGCCCAGCTACTGTCTATGACGGGATTTTGCGCAGGCCGCCTGCCAGTGCGTTACTTGGCGGTCCCACTGATTGCTTCACGCCTGACTCTCAGTGACTGTGCACCACTGTTGCAGTGGGTGGATTCTCGTCTAGGATCGTGGCTGAATCAGTCACTATCTTACGCGGGTAGGGTGCAGCTCATTAAATCTATCCTTCAGGCTTTACACGTCTATTGGTCTGGGGTCTTCTTGCTGCCCAAGGGAATCATCCGTGCCTTGGAAGCACGATTTCGCCGATTCTTGTGGGGTGGTGCCTCGGCCAAGGTAGCTTGGGATGATGTTTGTCTGCCAGTTAATGAGGGCGGGTTGGGGATTCGCTCGATCGCTAATGACAATAGGGCTCTTCTGGTACAGCTTCTATGGAGGGTGATCAGCCGGCCTGCTGACTCGATCTGGGTGGAGTGGTTGTACAGCACACGACTGCATACGCGATAGCTTTGGACCATCACCATCTCGGCTAACACTGCATGGAGCTGGAGGAAGCTGATGCAGTTAAGGCAGGTGATTCTACCCTTCATTGATTTTTCTATTGGGAATGGTTCGTCGTTGTTATTATGGGAAGACCCATGGCTACGGGCTGTCCCATTATTGGAGAGCTATCCTAGAGGCCCACTGGCGATGGGGCTGCCAGCAGGGACCCGCCTAAGCTCTGTCATCGACCACCAAGGCTGGAATTGGCCAGGAGAGTCGGCGGTGGAGTATTTGGATTTTAGTCCGCACCTTCAACGGGTTCAGCCTAATCGGACCGATGCTATTTGTTGGAAGGGAGCGCCAGATGGCCGACCGACGACACGACTGATTAGGGAGTCCTTACGCGTACGAAGGCCTATTGTACCTTGGGCGTCCTTGTTTGGGGGGCCTTTGAAGATCCCTCGACATGAGGTCATACTGTGGTTTGCCATCCGTGATCGTTTATCGACTAGAGATAAGGCCTGGGTGGCACAGCACGCTGGAACCCCTGCTTGTGTTCTCTGTGATGCGCTGCATGCTGAGACTGTGCAACATTTATTTTTTGATTGTCGATTCTCACGCGACTGTGTTCGGATGCTGAGGCAGAAGATCAGGTGGGGATGGCCGTATCGGGACTGGGGGCAGGGTATACGGTGGCCATCATCTCCTACAGTTCGCCTACCGTCACGTCCTTGCTTCGTTGGTATATCACATTTGGCAGGCACGCAACAAGCGCTGGAAGGAGGGGGCTATCACGACTCCAGATAGGCTGGTTGCTGTTGTCCTCGATATGGTTTGTATGCGGCTTACTGGGACATCGCCCAAGTTCGATCTACAGAGAGCAGCCATTCGACGTCTCTGGCGAGTAGCTTGGTAGTGAGTTGGATGTTTTAGCTTTCGTTTTGTTGGTCTATGCCAGTAGTCTGTTACTGGTTTGCACGTGAGGAGTCACACCCTCACTCATCTGTACATTTACCCCCTTTATATATATACACGGAACTTACTCCAAAAAAAAAGATTTCAAGACACGTATGAAACATTAATGACACAAACACAATCCATAGTATGTTTCACTTCTGGTCTATCCGATATCATAATCTCCATTATTATATATCTGTGTGATTAAATAGATAACTCTTTATCAAATAGTTTGCAGAATATAACTATCATTTAATCCACACATTAATCTTAAACATGATAATTAGTGTTCTATGCTAAATATCAAGATTAAGGATAATTTAGAGTAAATATTATTTAATTCAATATGGAATTCTACAATTTAAGTCATCGACTTAAACGACCCACAAATAATTAATTTACTCAAGGAACAAAATGATATAAATCATTCAATTCGTGAAAATTAAAAAGCGCAACAATATAAATGTTGGCTTCTTGATCAAAATACTAACAATCTCCCACTTGATCTAAAGCCAAAACCAAACATCTCTATGCATGTAGCAATAAACAAGGGTCCTCAGAATAAGCTGTTGTTTCCTGTTTGGAACTGCCTCAGTAGTGGAATCTGCTGTTGTTTCCTGTTTGGAACTCTTCCAACTAACGGCACCTCCATTGAGCAGAAATACATATCCTGATTGCGATCTCATATCATCATGGTCGGTTTGAAAACTAGCATCAGTGTAACCTTTTACAACGAGCTCAGGTTCACCACCATAAACAAGGAACATATCCTTAGTCCTTTTCAGGTACTTGAGAATATTTTTAACTGCACGCCAATGCGCTATGCCCGGAGTTGCTTGGTATCTACTTGTCACACTAAGCGCGTATGCCACGTCAGGGCGAGTGCATATCATGGCGACATGATAAATCCAATTGCCGAAGCATATGGAACCCTACTCATCTCATTCAGCTCACCAGGTGTTTTAGGACACTGATTCTTGCTTAAATGTATACCATGTGACATAGGTATGAAACCTTTCTTGCAATCTTGCTAGAAAACCGCTTCAACACCTTTTCAATATATGCACTTTGACTCAGTCCTATGAGTCTCTTCGATCTATCTCTATAGATCTTGATGCCCAAAATGTAAGCAGCATCTCCTAAATCCTTCATCAAGAACACTTTCATTAACGAGGATTTGACAAACTCCAGTGATGGAATATCATTGCCGATAAGAAGTATGTCATCTACATACAATACTAGAAAAACTACTGCACTCCCACTAGTTCTCTTGTATACACAAGGTTCCTCTTCGCACTTGATAAAATCAAACATTTTGATCTCTTTATCGAAGCGTTTATTCCAACTTCGTGATGCTTGCTTCAACCCATAAATGGATTTCTGAAGCTTGCATACCTTCCTAGCATTCAACGGATCTACAAAACCTTCTGGTTGTGTCATGTACACATCTTCCTATAAATCACCATTTAGAAATGCATTTTTGACATCAATTTGCCATATTTCATAGTCGTGAAATGCGGCAATTGCTAGAAGGATCCGAATCGACTTAAACATAACTACTGGTGAGAAAGTTTCGTCATAGTCAACTCCTTGAACTTGTTTGAAATCTTTCGCTACCAGTCGTGCCTTGTATGTAGTCAGATTACCATCCATGTCTGTCTTCCTTTTGAAAACCCATTTGTTCTCAATGACTTTTACACCATCAGGAAGATCGACTAAGTTCCAAACTTGATTGTTGTACATGGACTGCATCTCGGATTTCATGGCTCCTAGCCACTCATCAAAGTCAGGTCTGCTAATGCTTCTTTATAAGTCATTGGGTACTCGGTATCTAATACTAGTATCTCATGTAGCCACATGAACCTTGCAGGCATTCGGACTATCCGTGCTGACCTACGCAAAGGTTGTTCTTCCGGCTGAACCTCATCCGCAACAATTTGTGGTTGTTCAACTTCGACTGATGTCGAATCAACTTGAGGCAATACTTGAGCTTCTTCCGCAAGTTGTTGCGAAATTGGCTCTTCTTGACTCGCGTTGGTGGAAACCATCATGGGTTGGGATACATGATAATCCATAACCATATCGTCTTGTAGTGTCCCTTGAATTTCTTCAAGTCTAACGCTACTATCGTTGCCTTTTCGAGTGAGAAACTCTTTCTCCAAGAAAACGCCATGTCGAGCAACAAACACTTTGTTCTCCGACTTATGATAGAAATAATATCCTTTGGTTTCTTTAGGATATCCGAGAAGAAACATTTATCTGATCTAGGGCCAAGTTTATCAACCATCAACCTTTTGACGTAAACCTCGCCACCCCAAATTTTCAGAAAATTCATATTTGGTACCTTACCAAACCACATCTCATATGGTGTCTTTTCTACAGACTTAGAAGGAACTCGGTTTAGTGTGAATGCAGCTGTTTCAAGCGCATAACCCCAAAAGGAAAGAGAAAGTTCAGTTTGACTCATCATAGATCGAACCATGTCCAACAAGGTTCTGTTCCGCCTTTCAGAAACACCATTCCATTGTGGCGTTCCAGGAGGAGTCAACTGTGAAACAATTCCACATTCTTTAAGATAAGTACCAAACTCTATGCTCAAATATTCACCTCCACGGTCTGACCGTAAGGCTTTTATTTTCTTGTTGACCTGGTTTTCAACTTCATTCTTGAATTCTGTGAACCTTTCAAATGATTCAGATTTGTGTCTCATCAGGTAGACATAACCGTATCTACTGAAATCATCAGTAAATGTAATGAAGTATTGATAACCTCCCCGAGCATTAGTCGTCATCGGACCACAAACATCACTATGTATTAGTCCTAGTAGGTCATTTACCCTTTAGCCTCTTTTGGTGAAAGGCGCTTTAATCATCTTCCCGAGCAAGCAAGATTCGCATGTCTCAATTGATTCTAAATCAAATTGACCAAGAAGTCCCACTTCTTGTAACTTCTTATGCGTCTCTCATTTATATGACCTAGGCGACAATGCCACATAAGAGTCATACTCTCATGAGAAATCTTGGATCTTTTGTTATTGATGTTTAAAACTTGTTTTTCCATCTCAAGCAAATATAGACCATTCTTCTCATAAGAACATCCATAATATAAATCATTCTTATAAAATGAAAAACAACCATTTCTTAATGGTAACATGAAATCATCCATGTCCAAACATGAAATAGAAATAATATTTCAAGAGATAGATGGGCGCTTTAATCATCTTCCCGAGCAAGCAAGATTCGCATGTCTCAATTGATTCTAAATCAAATTGACCAAGAAGTCCCACTTCTTGTAACTTCTTAATGCGTCTCTCATTTATATGACCTAGGCGACAATGCCACATAAGAGTCATACTCTCATGAGAAATCTTGGATCTTTTGTTATTGATGTTTAAAACTTGTTTTTCCATCTCAAGCAAATATAGACCATTCTTCTCATAAGAACATCCATAATATAAATCATTCTTATAAAATGAAAAACAACCATTTCTTAATGGTAAAATGAAATCATCCATGTCCAAACATGAAATAGAAATAATATTTCTAGAGATAGATGGAACATAATGAACATTTTTCAGTTCTAAAATAAGTCCACTCGGCAAAGAGACATCTATGCATCCAATAGCAACAGCTGCAACACTTGCACCATTCCCGACACGTAGTTGTACTTCGCCTTTTCTTAGCATCCTCTTATTCTTTAGTGCCTGCATATTCGAACAAATATGAGCGCACGATCCGATATCAAATACCCATTCAGAATCAAAAGTAGCAATATTAACTTCAATAACATATATACCTGAAACGGTTGGAACCTTTCCATTTTTCAAGTCATCAAGATACTTGGGACAATTTCTCTTCCAGTGCCCAATGCCTTTACAGTAAAAGCACTCAGCAGTAGCAGCAACCTTGACCTTGGGAGCGCTCGAACCGACAACCTTGGCCTTATTTTACCAACATTTGGTTTGCCTTTTATTTGGCGCTTGAATTTGTCTTTCTTAATCCTTTTTCCACCTGCATGAATTGCGAGCACATGAGAAACTCCTTTCTTCATATCAAGTTCAGCAGTTTTCAGCATCCCATGAATCTCATCAAAACTCTTATCCATCCCATGCATATGATAGTTCATGATGAACGATGAATAGCTAGGAGGAAGAGAGTTGAAAATAATGTCTGTGGCCAACTCTTTGCCCACAGGAGCGTCAAGTTTCTCCAACTGTTGCACATAACTCAACATCTTGAGCATATGATCACCAACAGAGTTACCCTCAGACATCTTACATGCCAGCAAAGCTCTAGTCACATTATACCTCTCAGCACGTGCATGCTCTTGAAACATTTTCTTGAGCTGCTCCATGATATCGTATGACGTGCTCAACTCGAATCGCTTCTGCAATTCGGGTGCTATTGTCGCCACAATCAGACATTGTACATCGATCTCATCGGAACAATGTCGGTCGTACTCATCGACTTCTTCAACACTTGAATTAGCATTGAGATCTTTGGGAATGGGCGTATTAATTACATATTCCTTGCGCTCTTGCCTAAGAACGATTCTTAGGTTACGGTACCAATCAATAAAATTGGTCCCATTAGAGCTCAATTTGTCCTTGTCCAAAAGCGAACGCAACGACAATGCTTGTGCTGCCATTATCTACGTCACAGAGGAAAAAGTTTCAGTTATTTTCACGTAAATGTTTTATTCACAGAATAAAACTCCCACTACAATTTAATGCCCCATAGTAGTAGATCCAAGATCCATATTTTCACTAAGAATAAACCAGCGGCGGCATGAAACTTTATCAGTTATTTTAGGTAAGCAACACCTTGCTAATCAAATCATATTTGACTCTTGGTTTTGTTAACATCGTATATCAACAAGACTTCTCCCAAAGACCCAAAACGGTTTTGGTCTCTTGATAAGCAAACTCATTCTATTTGATATGGCATATCGGACATACCCCACGACTCTTAAAGATTGAATACGGTGCCTACTGAGTAGGTCCCACCAATATTCGTTCTAAATTCGGCGCGGATAGAATAGCAAGGGAGTGTACTAAATTTAAAACGGGACTCGAATCCGTTAATCATATCAACGAATATTAAATCATTTTCTGATTTAAAATATGATGCGAAATTATTCAAAATAATAATCTAACACACTAGTTATGCAAATTATCTAATAAATCTTGCATAATACATAAAGATATTCATGTCTTATTCCTTGGTCAATCATATTAACCAAAACTGAATTCCACGAGATATATGCTAAGTTAATTCCAAACAGTTTAATCATCATCATGATCGCAGATTGGGTACACATATATATCGATAGATTATTCATGTTCTGTTTATACTAAAATATCAACTGCTTATCGAAAAATCATCATCATGAAAACCCATCGAAAAAGGCCAAAATCACTCCAGCAAATGATATTTTATCAGAATATTAAATAAGAAGCCATGATGAACCACGTTGAATCATGCATATGAAACACATATTCTGAATTGAAAACACCATCATGACATCTAAGCATATATTATATATATGAATACTTTAAGCAAGGCAGTAACGATCATCTCATGATATTGCACTCGTGACATATGATTGCATCTATATACATATATACAAATATATTATGAATATAACTTGAACAACACGTTGAAGCAATCAGATTGATCATGTGAATTCATAAATTATCAAATATATCTATTGCAGAACAAGGTAAGCAACGCAAGATGGCTCTGATACACCTGTAAGGAATCGACGCACATAATCAAATTATTACACGCAGCGGAAATTAAAAATTTTTAGATCAACGTATCAAGCCGATTCCACCAAGATCCATGCGAATTAAACTTAACTCATTCGTAGAGATCATACCTGCTATTACCTTGAGGTTGGGTACGTATTCAAATACCAAACGTATGGTATCTCTACCGATATCCACCAAGAAAAGGACCAAAGAGTCGACCTTCACTAGCTAGAAGGTATTCGGCCGACGTAACTCGATTCACTATTTTTAAGAGCAAAGCAAAACCCTTTTCTTTTATCCCGTATATACTGTAATTTCTAAATAGCTATTCGATGATCAGATCCCATATAAGGCCACGATCTCCCCTTTTTATAGGCCAATTATCTATAATTGGATAAGATAATTAAATCTAATTTAATTATTCTTCTTGCCATAATTGAGATCATATCCCATTTAGCAATCATGACCAATCATAGAACATACCCCACGTTCAATGTAGTTTTCCTTATATACTATATTGTTTCATGATTAGCCCTTAATTTAGGGCAATAGCCGATTTCATAAATCTCTACAGTATTTAAATATATATTGCATATATATTTATCATAAGTTCATATCTTATATGTTATTTGAATCTTATTTATATTCGTATTATATGATGCTCAAATAAATTACTCCATAATTAATTTATCATCATATTTATATCCCCATGTAATATACAAAATATAGTTTCTTTGATCCTTCATTCCTTTTTGTGTGACCCAGTAGGATCCATGTCACGTTGGCAATAGAATTAGAACACATTCTAAATCTATAAATCATAATTAGCATCTAGCAAATGTATTAAGAATACCCAAGTGACACAGATAATAAGTATATCAAATACGTATCACCATCCTTAAGCAGTAATTGCCCATGTCAATTCCTTGTCACATAATATCCTAAATAAGTTCAAGGTAGGAGTGTGTCATCATCGCAACTTATTTATTTCTTGATTCCAAAAGTTTATCGTAAATATGATTGCTCTTAATCACATTGCATGCATTACGATATCACTTTTATCAAGGGGCCCGTGGATATCATCACTCATTAAATATGAGGGACAAAATATTCTTGATGAACGTAATCCACTGCACTAGTCACGCTAGTCGTAACACCACCCGTATGGTTACCTTTTACGGCTAACGTTGAGCGATACTAACAGACGCGCATTTCCAGTGTTGAAAAATGAACATCTTATATTACGGAATTCAAGACACGTATGAAACATTAATGACACAAACACAATCCATAGTATGTTTCATTTCTGGTCTATCCGATATCATAATCTCCATTATATATCTGTGTGATTAAATAGATAACTCTTTATCAAATAGTTTGCAGAATATAATTATCATTTAATCCACACATTAATCTTAAACATGATAATTAGTGTTCTATGCTAAATATCAAGATTAAGGTTAATTTAGAGTAAATATTATTTAATTCAATATGTAATTCTACAATTTAAGTCATCGACTTAAACGACCCACAAATAATTAATTTACTCAAGGAACAAAATGATATAAATCATTCAATTCGTGAAAATTAAAAAGCGCAACAATATAAATGTTGGCTTCTTGATCACAATGCTAACAGTTTAAGTGTGTTTTGTGTGTCAATAAACTCGAATTGAGTGTGAGTGTAATATATTGTATTTCGTGAGGAAATTTTTTATTAATTGGGTCTTCTGCGGTTTTTGGTTGCTGAAAATCCGCCAACATTTTTACTTTAAAAGTGAGGGTCGTTACAGTTGGTATCAGAGCGTTAGGTTTATAGGTTCTGAAGATTGTCCATGTACTGGCGCATCAAAAGCCTGGAGAACTAGCCTCGCCTGTAAGTTTTTTTTTGATAACTTATGTGGTTATGTGTTATTAAAATGAGTTGTATGTGTGATGATAGATCATAATCGAAAATGAGGGGAGGACGTAGAGAAAATGTGGGAGTGTCTAGCCGTAGTGGCGAACCTGAGTCCCCTGCGAGTGAGCGCGATTCCACGATTATGCGTTTAACCGAGCTGATCCAACGCCAATCGGATCAGACAAATTAGCTGATACAGCACCTCAACTAATTTGAGCACCGCTCCTCCCCGCAACCAGAACGTGTCTTATCGGAGAAGGTTTTAGAAAACCGAATCCTCCGACATTCGCTGATGCAACTAATCCTGCAGTGGCAGAAGACTGGTTACGTACGATTGAAGACACGTTCATCTATAGCCGTGTGTCGGAGGAGGAGAAGGTTCTTTGTGCCATTCCATGCTAAGAGGAAACGCTAGGTTTTGGTGGGTGAAGGTACTAGAGAACCCAGTGACGATGCCGTGGGAGCGCGTTCAAGGAGCTGTTCCGCAACAAGTACTTCTCAGCCCATGAACAAGAATGAAGGATGCTCGAGTTTATGAACCTGAAGCAAGGAGGAATGTCAGTTGCGGAGTATATCTGCAAGTTCGAGGAGCTGTCCCGTTTTGCCCCTCACATGGTGTCCACTAATCTGTTGAATGTGACGAGGTTCATAACGGACCTCAAACCTGAAATTTATCGAGACTTAAGTATAACGGGAGTCCGACAGCTGGAGTTTACACAAGTAGCGGAGCGGGCAATGATTGCGGAGCAGGCTGAGGCACATATTTTGGAGGCCTAGAAGGCAAAGAGAAGAAAGGAGAATCAGCAAGGAGGAGGAGGTGATCGGAAGCGCCAATTCTTTGGCAAAAGCCCTGGCAAAAATAATCAAAACAACCGACCGGGCCAACAGAACTGGCGCCCAATGAACCAAGGGCCAGCAAATAGTTCGAATAGGCCTCCAACCCCGCGCCTTGATGCCAACAATGCGGGCGTTATCACTTCGGAATCTGCTTTAGATCCGATTTGAACCCAGGTCCTCATTGCTTTCGATGTGGAAAGAATGGTCATTATGCGAAGAGCTGTCCGGAGAACCTACCCGTGAATCCGACTCAACAGTCGGTTTGACCTCCACCGTCCTAGCCAGGGTTTTCACCCCGACGAACGAGGAAGCAGAAGCAAACCCAGCTGTGGTGACGGGTACGTTGAATATCTTTCACGTGCCTATGTTTGTTCTCATTGACTCTGGAGCCACACATTCGTTTGTGTCGGCTAAGTATGTGGAAAGAGTAGGAATCTATCATACTCAGTCTGAATGCTGTTATGTAGTGATAATACCTCACGGGGACCCAATTCGAACCGACGGGGCTGTAACAACCCGTCCCATACCGGGTGTCACTATAGCTTCGGTCCCTACCGGGACTAGTGGGGTTGGGCCCACCACACTCCGACTGATAGTCTGGCCCCACTGTATCACCATTTAACCTTTTAGCATGCTTCGTGCACTCGCTCACACGCACCCTGAGAAACTTCCCAGGGGGTCACCCATCCCTAGATTGCCCCAAGTCAAGCACGCTTAACTTCGGAGTTTCTATAGATGGACTCCCGAAAAGGTAGGTCGAACTTGGTGATATGAGTAGTACTATCAATTCTTTTATATGATTCTTAGCCTGACACGCCCATACATTGTCAGTCTCAGGATCCCCTCTCATTCTGGTGTTGGATCGGTTCGTTCATGTACCCCTTCGCCTAGAAGCCTGCCAGGAGCCGCTCATTGTCCATGCACCCTGGCACCGGCGATCACTCCCCGCCCTCTTCGGCCCCGGGCGTCACAGAGCAGTACAGAAATCCTATATGTTGGGGTACCCAGTGTCTCCCGGAGATGCCACGTTCCTGGGTACGGTGCGGAACAAAAATTTTCCGGGTTCCCCGATTGCCCTCGTAGCTCGGATCAGAATAGTAACACGTAATAGGGCGGGTCAAACCCGTAGAGAATTACAAGTTGAAGCGAGTGGCAGCTCCTCGTCCTTTTCTTCAAGACTTCGTCGTGGTGGATGACACTAGATTGTCACGCCGACCTCGCAGTGTACCACGGAATCAGTTCTCTAAAGATGGCTAGAGAGAACTGAGCCGCCGCGTGGGAGAAGAGTGTGTGCGTTCAGTATGTGTTTTTTTGTGCCTTGTGATGGACGAAATTTTCTCTCATGAAGCATGAAAATTCTCTTTTAAAATATGAAATAGGGCTGCCCTATTTATACTAAGCTAGAATCGAAAATCCCAAGAATATCTCAAGATAGATTCTTTTGCCATATTTTACTCTCTTTTGAATTCCAAATACAAACTTAAGGAAACTTGTTATTATTAGAAAACCAACTTAAATACCAAGTCAAACTAAGTATCTTTAAATATGAGTGCGAATTTCGACCAAGTTTTTACTCCAGAACCTCACTATAGATTATAGTACGACGTATAAACTCTTCAGTTGTATCCTAATCGAGTGAGAGCCATGGTCTGTGTCAAACTTAATAAACTCGATTCTATGATAAAACGGAGACGAGGCAAATTACCAAAGTACCCTCCATGTCTAACACGAGTTAGTTCAATACCTTGGCCAAGGATTTCGTAATTTCCCGTCACCGTCCACATATGATACTTGTCTCGATTACTTACGAGACTGCGAATTCGTACTTGGCGGTCTGAGCCCGTCAATCACAACCATTATCAAGACCGCATGTGGCCCGGTGACCCATGCAACAACAAATTGGGTCGAGGGGAAGCAGTGACAGTCGAGACTTCGAAGTCAACTCCGTCAAAGCCCCTTTCGGTCTAAGGTTCACGTAGACTACTATAGTGTTGTCGTCGGTCATTGACACTCCTTGAGTAATAAGCCATGTTCGACCGTACGACCCGTGAGTCAGAATCCATGAAACAATTCAACCCCTTGATTCGATTCGTATCACAAGTCATGACTTCCAAGAGGGATATCGACACACGATAGGTCATCGACAAATAAGCCGTAATCAGTTATCCAGCACCCAACTGGAGCCTAAGGCTTACGGACTTTTAATGTTCGAGATTAAGAGTCCACTGGTGCCTTCCTCTCTCGTGCCCATCGAGAACAGTGATTCAACTCGACACATTTGGATTTGTTCATTGATTGCTTTACCGGATGATAACTAAAGAACTCTTATATCCAATAAACGAGCAATGCCTTTCGATAAACACACGAAAATAATTTATTACACAAAAAGTTCGAATGATAAATAAGCTAATGCCCTATATAATGTAATCCTCGTACAACATTCGAGGGCATATTCCTAACAGTATAAACATCGAGGGTAGAAACTTAGAAGTCGATCTTATTGTGATCCCGATGAAAGATTATGACATCATATTTGGGATGGATTGGCTTTTGAAATATGGACCTGTGATTGACTGTGCTAAGAAGTTAGTGAAATTCCAATTTCCTGAGGAGGAGGTATTTACTTTTTTGGGTAAAACGAACCAAAGTTGTATTCCTTTCGGCTCTTAAGGCTCGATGACTTTTGAGATCGGGTAGTGAGTCTTTCCTAGCATGTACGATAAAGGCGGAGGAAGCCCAAGCCAGAATTGAAGGATGTGACACTAGTAACTGAGTTCGCCGATGTATTTCCCGATGATCTCCCGGGGTTACCCCCTGATCGAGAAATATAGTTCACCATCGACTTAGTGCCAGGAGCGGGTCCTATCACTAAACCCCTTATCGATTAGCACCAAACGAGTTAAATAAGTTAAAAGAACAACTTGAGGAGCTGTTACAGGAGGGATTTATTCAGCCTAGTTTCTCACCTTGGGGAGCACCAATATTGTTTGTGAAAAAGAAAGACAGATCGATGATGATGTGCATCGATTATCGGAAGCTGAATAAAATCACGATCAAGAACAGGTACCCATTGCCTATGATAGATGACATGTTCAACCAACAGCATGGTGCTAAAGTATTCTCAAAAATTGACCTTCGTTCGGGGAACCACCAGCTACAAATTCGGGAATCAAACGTCCCGAAAACGGAATTTCGCACGAGGTACGACCATTGTGAATTTTTGGTCATGCCTCTTGGATTGACGAATGCACCGACAGCCTTTATGGACTTGATGAATCGAGTTTTTTTAAGGATTTTCTGGATTGGTTTGTTATCGTTTTTATCGACGATATCCTCATTTATTCCAAGTTAAAGGAAGAACATGCAGTTCGTCTACGAATTGTCTTAGGAACTCTACGAGAAAAACAACTTTATGAAAATTTAGGAAGTGCGAGTTCTGGCTAGAGCTAGTAGCCTTTCTGGGACACGTCGTTTTCGGAAATGGAATTTCTGTAGATCCTGGTAAGATCGAAGCGATAAGTTATTGGCCACGACCAGCTACCCCCATAGAGATCCATAGCTTTCTAGGGCTTGCTGGGTATTATCGGAAATTCATTAAGGATTTCTCCAGCATTTCTTCGACGCTAACAAATCTAACTAAAACGAACGTCCCATTCAGATGGACGGAAGCCTGCGAGCAGAGTTTCCAAGAGCTTAAGAAGCGGCTAACTACAGCCCCAGTCCTTACGACACCTTCGGGAATCGGAGGATTTTCTGTATAGAGTGATGCCTCGAAACAAGGCTTGGGATGCGTACTGATGCAGAATGGGAATGTTATTGTATACGCCTCCCGACAATTGAAGGAATAAGAGAAGAATTACCCAACTCACGATCTCGAGCTCGCAACTGTGGTGTTCGCTTTGAAAATATGGTTGCACACCTGTACGGAGAACAGTGCGAGATCTTTACAGACCACAAGAGCCTGAAGTACTTCACTGGAGCTGAGCATGAGACAAAGGCATTGGTTAGAACTCGTGAACGACTACGACTGTGTAATTAGCTATCACCCAGGGAAAGCGAATGTAGTCGCAGATGCATTACGTAGAAAAGCTGTAAATGTAGAACTTCACCATCTTGGAGTGGAAGAAGTTGCACTGGGGGAAGTGGAGACGAAAATAGCGGCATTGACCCTCCAACCTACCCTGCTCGAAAGGATCACCTTAGCTCATAAGGAAGACGAGCTATACATAAAAATCAAAGACGAATAAACAATGCCCACCGACTTTGAATTCAAGGAAGACAGAAGTCTTCGAATAAAAATCGGTTGTATGTACCTAACAACCAAGAACTTCGACGAACAATAACGATAGAGGCACATGCAACCCAGTACTCGATACACACAGGCGCCACGAAGATGTACCGAGGCCTGCAAATAAATTACTGGTGGCCTGGGATGAAGAAAGACATTCCGAGTTTATAAGTCAATGCCTTACGTGCCAACTCATAAAGGCCGAGCACCAAAGACCAGCAGGAATGTTGCAACCCCTGCCAATCCCCGAACGGAAATGGGGCCATATCACCATGGATTTTGTTGTTGGTTTGCCAAAAACCGTGAAAGGTCACGGTGCTATCTGGGTTATAGTTGATACGTTGACCAAGTAAGCTTATTTCCTACCTATAAGTTCGACATTTCATTGGAGCGTTATGCGGAATTGTACATTCAGGAGATAGTTCGACTTCACGGAATTCCGAAATCGATCATTTCGGATCGAGACTCGAGATTCCTGTCAAACTTCTGGAGGAGTTTGCAAAAGGCAATGGGAACTTAGTTATCATTTAGTACCGCATACCATCCCCAGATTGATGGGCAGTCAGAGAGAACAATCCAAACCCTGGAGGATATGCTACGTGAGTGTGTGCTGGATTTCAAGGGAAATTGGAGCAAATACCTACCGTTCGAATTTTTTTTTTTTTTTTTTTGGAAATTTTCACTAAATAAAAACAAGAAGAGTAGTACATGAGATTCGCTCAAGGAGCGAGAACCAACTGGTAACAAGCTACCAGTAGACACCCCACGACACAATCAAGGCCTAAACAAACACCAATCAACCAACAAGCGAAAGGCGACAAAGAAAGCCAAGAAAAAGACAAACAAGCAGATCTCCAAGTCTGTCCCAGCAAGCCACCCGGGCACGCCCCATGGCACACTCATCCAAGAGACGCGCGGGATCAGGGGTCACCCACGTCGTGGCCAGCTTCTTGGCTGCATATATTCGTCGCCTCATGGTTATCCTCTAGGCCAGCGAGAGCCTCAAACATGTTACGGTCCGCGTGGTGGTAAGGCGTCCCAACGCCTCTGGAAGTGGGTGCGTCCGTCGTGCCCGAATGAGTAGAATGAGCATGACTCCTCCTATCAACGCCATTCTTATCGGCCTCCATATGAACTCTACCTTTACCCTTGGTTTTCCAAGCACGCTTTTGTGTCGGCCCCGTAGGAGGCCGTGGCGGCAGTTTGGTAGGTTGCATGGTCGGGACGGCCGTGTGAATCCTAGTCAAGTTGTTGAGCGGGGTCGTGGCCATGCTCTTAAGCGGTTGTCTCGGTCGGGTTTTGGGGCAAGTCGCAGTACTATGGGCCCAAGAGTCACACGACGAGCATTTTTTCGGCCGCCACTCATATTCGACACTAACAGGTACGACACCCGAAGAGCTCCCATCCTTAGTTGGAATGTGGATATTGAATCGCTCGACAAGAGATTCCGTCAATGGTATTTCAATACATACCCTAGCATACTCAAGGCGTTCCATACGAGCCGTCATAGCATCCGCAAAAAGGGGCTTCCCAAGGACACTAGCGATGATTCCAAGGCCGGCTTGTGTCCAGTATTCCGTTGGGACGTTGCGGAGCTTAACCCACAGGGGAATAGTTGGATGTTGTTTCTTTTCAAAGGAGAATCCAGTATGCCAAGCCTCGAGAAAGATCGGCTGTCCGTGCAAGAGCCATGGACCACCTTCCAAAGCCGCATCAGCCGCCTCTTTCGAGGTAAAACGGAACTTGAAGAAACCGTTAATCGTCGATCTAACTTCAGCAAGGTTCTTCCAAATAGATCGAACAAAGCGTTCAACATGTGGGAAATACGGACGCTTACCAAGAAAATACCCGACGAGCGTATGGTCCCACCGAGCGGCACCTTGTTGAGCAACTTCCCATGAAGGCCGTGCGGCCGCAACACCATCGACGACACTAGGCGCCGTGTAGGATAAAGGGAGGCGTGCCGGACCAGCCCTTTCCCGGTTGTCGTTGATGCCAAGAACGACGTCGGAGAATGATGGACCCGTCCTAGGAATTCCGGGCAGCCCATCCGCGTCATGTGTAGGCCCATGAATGATAGAATGCCCAAAGGTGCTAGGGTTTGTCACTTCCAAAGGTGCTAGGGTTTGTACGGGACAAGTCATGATTAATTATTATATTGATATTATTAAGTAAATAATGAGAAGGTTACAAATTGTTTAATAAGTCCTGTTAGTGGTTTGTCTCTTAGTAGTAAAATAATGGAATCAAAAGAGAATATTACAATGTGTATAAGTAAGACCACGTTGGTTAGGTTAGTAAACCATGTTTAGTATAGTAGTAAAATAATAAGAACCAAAGGAAATTTTTCAATTAGATTAGTAAGGTCATGTGGTGCCTTGTTGGTCCCTTTTAATCCAACAATACTAATCTAGGACGATTTACCACGCTAATGATGAAAGATTTGAAGCTTAGACGTGGGGTGTGTTTGTGAACGAAGGTGAAAGCTGTCAAAATGATTTTCTTACTATTCAACACACACGCAACTCACACATACTACACCAAAAATACACACCCTAATGAATTAGGGTTTGGGGGTATATATACCACATGAGTTGGTATATTATACCCCTAGTAACTAAGAACTAGAATATTACAAACTAGCCCAAAGTTAATTAAGTACAAACCAACTAAGATAAACACATTGAAATTGAACACTATAAAATATTCCTAACAATCTCCCCCTTAGTGTTCAATCTTCAATTCAGCACAAGTTATCTTTGTTGGGCACATGGAGAATCTCTCGAGTCCTAGCAATCTCCCCCTTGCTCCCCCTGCAAAGGCTATCTCCTCTTCTTGTGGAGGATTTGAATGCACTTTCAGCTAGAACTCTCTTGTCTTGACGCTATACGTTGTAGATCGGACGTATGCTGTGATCCACGCCCCGATATTCGTTTCTTGATGATGTCGCAGATCTTTAAATTTCTGTTTGCATCTTGTCCGTGTCTTTTTCCGTATTTTGAAGTCGTCAAGTCTTCTCTAGTCTTCTTCTACTTAGTGCCAGATTCGTCTTCGTCGAAGGAAGTTGTCTGGTTCGGCCTCGAGGAAGCTTGTCTGGCTCCAGAAGAAGATATGCGTGGGGTGTCTTTTAACATGTGCCAAAGCTCCTTTCGAATGTGACAATGTAGGTTCCAGTGGAGTTCGGCTTCATCGTGGAAAGCGCGGCGGAATATTGATGGTGAGCGTGGGATGTGTTATAAAATGTGCCAAGGCTCCTTCTAAATTGACGTTTGAGTGCAGGAGAGCCCGGATTCATAGTGGTACGCGCGGCGGAAGTTGGTGGGTGGTCCGACCTGTTTGTTTATACGTATCCCCTTCTCCCCCTCATGGCGATTCGTGTTAACGAGATCGGCATGCTTGTATAGGAGTCGAAGGAAGATACAAACAACAGGTCGGTTCGGGCAATAACCAGACGGAGCCACTAAGGCAATCCGTCGACACGAGTTCAGAGTTAAACTCTGAGACGCGGCCTGTGAGGACAGGGCTTAGAACCGGAGCCACATAGGCGTATCGATCTAGGAGCGTAGCTCGCAGACGATGGCCTGATGCCGTTGTTGTTTTGATGTTGCAACGGTAGGACTTCCTTCCAATCATGGAATCACATCTAAGAGGATGTGTCTATGGAAGTTCTGATCTGGTCACAAAGTCCAGATAAGAAAAAGTGTATGTGTCCTAAAAATTATAAAACATTTAAGTAGTGAGGACACCTAGACTCGATGTGTTCAAGGAAGTTCAGTGGTGTGGGGCTAACTACCACTAAATTCAATATCTCCCGCTTCCAAGTGAAGCGGTGATAGCATGCGTGGCTCCCCGTGATTTGATGAAACATCGGTCTTTAGGGAGATCGATGAGTGGGTAAGGCTCGGTTGTGCATGCGCCATTGGACCAAATGAGGCGACTTCTACCCAGGAGCTGATAGAAATCAACTCCTGCACCTATATGGGATGGTCCGAGTAATTTGTGAGCTCAGGGAATTTTGTATCTTCCGCTCTTTGGTCTTATCAAGAAATGCCAAATAGGGATGTGGCTTATGGACTTGAATTCTTCACTAACACTCGGCTATGTTCCGGGGATAGGTTCAGTTTGGTCTGACTGAACCATGGGAACCTAGAATCCATGCGTCCGTCAATTTTGTGAGTGCTGCTTCTTCAGCAAGTCGGAGCAGGGCGGTTGAGATCGTTTTCGTGTTTGTGTATGGATGTCACGCCTTTTGTAATTCTCGAACTCTTGAGGGCCGAGTTTTCAAGTGAAGTCCGTCTTGGGAGGTGGAAACATTTGAGAGGGGTTTTTTTTTTTTTTTTTTTTGCTTTTCTTTCCCTTTTTTTTTATATATATATATTATCGTAATAGTAGTAGATAAGTAGTATCGTAATAGTAATGGATATAGGTATATATATAGGTATATGTATATGGGTTACAGTAAGTTTCTCCCCCTCAAATCGTGCACCTAAGATTTACTCCCCCTAAAAATGTACTATTCCCTCATAAATATGGAGTGATACTCCCCCTCAATGCATGCACGTTTAAACATGTATGTTCTCTCCCAATTAGATAAGCGTGAACGTATTTATCTATTTTCAGATCAGATGCAAACTAAAGAATTATTGTTCTTTAAAAATGCATTAGAATGTACGTTTTTCGCTATTAACACTTAAAATAGGTATTTTAACGATTCAGCTTATATGCATACGTGAATGTTTAAGCTTGTAGCTCTTTAAGATATATGCATAGTTAAAATGTACCTATCATGGGGTATTAGACATTTCAGCTCATATGCATGCGAATATTTAACATTTAAAGTACATTTGAGGCATGCATGTTTATAATGTACCCTATTGTTTTCAAAGTAGGTATATTGTCTTTTGATCTCAAGATGCATGCCAAGTTTCTTATGGGATGCATATAGAATTTACCTACGTAGTTGCTCGCATCGCTTACCAGTCGTGTATGTGGAGCAACCCAAGATACCATACACGCTGGGATGTTTGGCTGCTCTCATCACATACCAGTCATGGGTGTGGAGCAGCTCTCTTGTACCTACCCATGCTGGGATTCTGCAAAAACTTTATCGGGACTTTGGTACCCATTTTTGGATGGGTCCTCCCTTGTTAGCAGAAAACAAGTTAAGCAATTTTGGTTCAGATATTGATCCTAAATCATCCTTTAAAGTCCTATCCAATTTGATTTGTGATTTAGGAATCCAGGTTTGGTGAACCTTAGAGGGAAATGACAATTCAGCGCAGGTGAATGTGTGCCTAGGTGTAGAAGACCTAAAGATTTTCTCCCTAGCCAGTCGCATAAGATGCTTTCTAGAATGAATCTTGACTGGGTATTTCAAGTAGGAATATGAGCTTATGGCGCTATATGCGTCATTGGATGATGAGTCGTATTGCCTACAAGAGTTCACATCATTCACGCTATAATGATGATTGTGCGGGATTTGAAAAGTTCGTTTGCGTAAGCTTGGAACTTCTTCTTTGCACGTTTTCCTTTCCCTTTTTATAGGAGTAAGTGGAAAATTCTTGATCATTTTCGACCTCAATTTTAGAATTAAAAGTTGACTTTCCTTTCTCCTTCCTAATCTTTATTTGTTCCTTAGCTATTTGTAGCGCTTTGCTTTTACTTAACGTTTCAGCTTCAGTCAAAATTGACTTAGAATGATTAATAAAAGCTTTCTCAGTTTTAGGAACAAGGATGCTTATTTTAGTTTTAGTTTTATTTACCTGTTTCGAGGAAGATGTATTACTTGACAAATTATTGGAAACAGATAAAGACGGGGAATTTTTGAGATATAAAATCTCCTTTAAAAGCTTTTCCTTTTCAGCGCCAAAACCTATTCTTTCAGAGTCCAAAGTATCTTGTAAATCTTTCAATTTACGGAGGGTCTCTGGAGTATCACATAGAGTAGGTTTTTTATCATGTAAATTATTTTCCCCATTAGAAATTAAGTTAGAAGAACATATTTGATCTGCTAGACCTATATTCGAGGTAACATTCTCTAATCGTTTAATCTTAGAGTAAAGCATACGCTGTTCCTCTAAGACAGTCTCATATTTTGATGAGACTTCATTTCGCTCAGCTTCGCAAGAACGTAAATTCTTAGTCATCTCGCAGACCCTATTTTCACTATCTTCTAACTTAAATTCTAAGCTAATGATCTTTGACTTGGCGTTGGTCAAATCTTCATTAGCATAGGCTAGGCTTTCTTGTTGCTTAAGCAACACAGAGTAATTATTAGCAAGTCTTGCTTCTAATTCCTCAATTTTCCTAGCTTGAGCATCCATTTTAATTAATATAATATTTAATTGAAAATAGAAATTGGCTTTTAAAATTTCAGTGACGAAAAGTTTGGTTTACTCGAGAAGTATCGTGAAGTATCGAAGAAAGTCGGCGTCGAAAATTTTTTGGCGTGCACCGAAAAATTTTGTGATGATTTCGAAAACTTCGAGAAAATGACCAAAACTTTTTCTATAATTTGCCAATGATGTCCTAAGTTGATTGTTGGATATAAATGACCGTTGACACGTTTTGTGGATTTGCTTAAATATATATATATATATATATATATTTTTCAAGATATTTATTTTTTATTTTTATATATTTTTTTTTTTGATCAAGAGCGTTTAAGTGTGATTTTCAAAGTGTGATTAAGTGAGATTTGAATTTCCCGATTAAAGTTGATGAAGATTTTGACTGAAAATTCTAAGTGTGAAATGGATAGCAAATCGGGCGAATTTGCAAATTCTAGCAACAGTACCAAATCGTGCGCTTAAGTAATTGAAATTGAAATTCCTACAGTGAATTCGTGCAATTGAGTGACTGAAATTGAATTCAAAGTGGGACCAAAGAAGATTTTTTAAGTGGCACAATTTGGTGCGATTGATTTTTAATAGTTTCGGGCGATTGACTGAATTTGCAAGTGAAATCGCTACAGTGAATTTTCTATACTGTAATTTTAACAATCGGGCGAATTGTTAAAATAGTTGGAATTGGCCTATGATTGTAATTGTAATCCAAGGTTGAGTCACAGAAAGAATCGAGCGTAACAGTGATTGGGGGGAATTGCTACAGTTAAATTATGAAAAACTTTTGCAATTGGACGAAAAAGGAACAGTGAATTGAAGTAGTTTCGATCGAAAGAATTGCTACATTGATCTTATTGGATTTGCTACAGTGATGCTACAGTGATTTGAAGTAGTTTCGATCGAAAGAATTGCTACATTGATCTTATTGAATTTGCTACAGTGATTGCAACTAGTTTCGCCCGAAACTAAAAAGTTTCGATCGAAACCAGATTTGATTATTTCGCTACAGTGAAATCGCTTTGCTACAGTGTTGCTACAGTGAATTCGAAATTGCTACAGTGATTTTAATAGTTTCGCCCGAAACTTGTTTTGCTACAGTGATTTGCTAAAAGCTACAGTGAAATTTAAAGTTTCGACCGATACTCGCTACAGTAACTATGCTACAGTGACACTACAGTGAAATTGGTAGTTTCGCCCGAAACAAGTTAATTTGCTACAGTAACTGTTTTGAAAATTAGTCCACTTTCGGGTGTTGACCAGTCAAGTTTCGGGTTGACCAGTCCAGTTTCGGGTTTGACCAGTCAAAATTGGATAATTCTGTCAAATTTCGGGTGTTGACCAGTCCAGTTTCGGGTTGACCAGTTCAATTTCGAGTTGACCAGTCCAGTTTCGGGTTTGACCAGTCAAAATTCGCCCGAAACTGAATAAAAACGCCCGAAACTGAGTAAATTGGTACTGTAGCTATTTCAGGTACTGTAGCAATCGGGCGATTTGTTCATCTACCCGATTCTGGACTGAAAATGACGAAAAACAGATGCGATTTCCACCCAAAACTCACCCAAATCAACTGAAAAAAGTTGGGTAATCACTTCAAATCACTTGAAAACAACCTAATTACCTCATGAGCTTACAAAATCAGTAAAATCAACTCAAAAACTCAAGAAATGGCAGAAATTCGAACCCAAAAAAAATACCCAAAAAATTCGAAAATTGTTCAAATCCGAACGTGTTTTGCTCTGATACCACTTGTTGGTCCCTTTAATCCAACAATACTAATCTAGGACGATTTACCACGCTAATGATGAAAGATTTGAAGCTTAGACGTAGGGTGTGTTTGTGAACGAAGGTGAAAGCTGTCAAAATGATTTTCTTACTATTCAACACACACGCAACTCACACATACTACACCAAAAACACACACCCTAATGAATTAGGGTTTGGGGGTATATATACCACATGAGTTGGTATATTATACCCCTAGTAACTAAGAACTAGAATATTACAAACTAGCCCAAAGTTAATTAAGTACAAACCAACTAAGATAAACACATTGAAATTGAACACTATAAAATATTCCTAACATGCCTTGTCACCCATTTGTCATAATCTAAGAACAACCATTTGAATATAAGGCCACATTTAAAGAGAAGCACAAATGAGGGGAGCCAACGTGAGAAAAGAAGAAATGAGTTGTGATCTACCATGTGCATGAGAGACAAATTTCTTGAATAATAAAAGAAGAAATAAGTTATTATCGATTTGTTAAACCATCACGACCATCGAAACACGAAACATAACTAAATTAACACTTAAAATAATAAACATAACAACAAGATGTAGATACTCAAACCCACATTAAGCATCCATCCCAAGTAAATACATCAAATACAAGGAAGCTTTCATGGCTTGATTTACATCTTGCCCACAAAGTATATCCACTCATTATATTAACGAAAAGAACAAAAGGAGGAAGGGAATCTCACGTTACCATCTATAAAAAATTTCAAGCCTTATCACCAAACTAGATTTCTATAATATCTACACTAAGAAGACACGTTTACCTCATTAAAGAGAAAGAAGAACAGAGAATATTTCTATGGAGAACGTGTGATAATCAAGGGGAGCTTAGGAATCTAACTCAGCAAGATCAAGCTTGGGGGAAAGGTAGGTGGATCACCTACGATACGTAAATCTTATGTGAATTCGGTTTGGAGGTGAATATTTCACCTCAAAACGTTAATTAGTTGAAAATGCTTTATGTGTTTTCGAACATGATGGATATTTTTTTTTTGGGAAGTGTTCACTAAACGAAAGAAACAGGAGTACATGGACAGCGTACATGATAACGCTCACGACGCAACAAGCGGTAACATCTACCGACCAGACAACACAACAAGACCAAAACAGCCCAGACACCAACCAGGTCCCTACAAGACCAAGCCAAATACAGAGACTACCAGCACATGGTAACAAAGGCAAAGGAGGTGTCACACCCCAAAATCAATCTACAGGAGTCTGGCACCAGTTGTAGTGCCAGCAGGGCAGTCGGTTGTTGTGCGAACAAAGTGCCAGAGCACAGCGGAGGAAACTTCCATGCGGAAATTCCTAACGGAGGGGGTGAAGTGCAGCGAGTGCTTCCGCAGGTCTGGTCGGGGAAAGGCTTAGATGCCAACTCCTGTTTCTTTCCGCCAGGGAGCGCAACCAGCAAGTGAGGCCTGCATGCGGCACGGGCGAGCCGGTAGGACACCCCAGATGAAGCAGCAGCCAGGCCAACCTGCAGACAAGCAAAGCGGAGCACAGTACAAGAACGAAAAGAGAAAACAAAACGAAGGGGATGGGGGGAGGGAAGAGGGCAAGATGTGGGGAAAGGGGGAGAAGGGGGGAGGTGGTGTCTCTTATGGGCTCCTTCCAACTCATCCATCAGCCCACCAAACCCTGAACCGAAGCAAGACCAGTCCCAAGCACCCTAGGTAGTCCAGTCCAAACACCAGGTCCGGCGCATGGCGTTCAATTGCAGATTGTACTTGGGCGGAAGAGTCGAGATTCGAATACTAAAGAGGGCCTCCATTTCAGCAACTATCCGTTCCGGTGATCGACGAATCCCATCGTGCCATCTTCTATTGCGCTCCGACCAAAGATGGTAGACAAGTGAAGCAAGGGCATGCCGAGGCCCCAACACGGCAAGGTGCTTGCCCCGCCACCTTCTGGCCGCCCAAAGCACGCTCTCCGGCCAATCCCTGTAAGGCCATCCAAAGTGCAGATGATTACGTATTAGGTTAAGGCAGCGAATAGAGAAGGTACACTCAAAGAATAAATGTCGCGTAGTCTCCATAATATCTGCGTCGCAGAGAAGGCAAACTGAGGTTCCCGCCGCAGAAGCGATCCAAGGCTTGTCTCTAGTCGCTAGCTTATCCCTAATCGCAAGCCAGAGCATGAAGTCATGTCGAGGGATGGCTAATGGGCCGCCGAAGAGGGTATGCCAGGGTACAATCGGTTGCCTTTGGCGGATGCTCTCCCTTGCGGAAGCGGTAGTGAAGCGACCATTTGCGTTGGCAGCCCATCTAATCGTGTCACGTTCGGTCGGGTGGGTGAGTGGTAAAAGAGGGCCGAAGTCGAGGTATTCCACTGAAGTTTGAGCTGGCCAGCACCATCCTCCCTCGTTGATTACCTCGCTGAGTTTCGAGTCCCTGGGTAAGCCCATTATCATAGGTCCTCGAGGGTAGCGTTCCACTAGGGGTTCTTCGAGCAGCCAAGGGTCGGTCCAGAGGAGTGTGTTGGCCCCATTGCCAATGCGGAATTGAATGAGAGTCCTAAATTCGGCTCGCAGCTTCAATATCTTTCTCCAGCTCCATGAAGTCCTAGTCCCCGGTCGGATGGACCATAAGGAACTATTGTGCAGCCTCGTTCGTCTAATCCAGGTGGCCCAAATCGAGGTGTCGTCGTCCGTCAGAATGTTCCAAAGCAGACGCATGAGTAGAGCCTTATTATCAGTCTCAATCGAGCGAAGGCCAAGTCCACCTTCAGCTTTAGGCAAGCAAATATCAGTCCAAGCCACCTTGGCACTCGTACCTTTCCGTAGAAAGGCTCTAAGCCTCGCTTCAATGCTCCGGATAACGCCCTTCGGAAGGAGGAACACACCAGCCCAGTAGGTATGCAGTCCAAGGAGGACCGATTTGATCAATTGGGTGCGACCGGCGTACGATAGAGAGAGATTGGTCCATGAGCCTAGCCGCTTGTCCACGCTGGTCAGAAGAGGGGTACAGTCAGCAATCGTAAGTCTTGATGTAATAAGGGGAACACCGAGATAGCGTACGGGAAGTGATCCCAGCGAGAAACCCATAATATCTTGGAGGGCGTTCTTCAATCGGTCGGCGCGCTTAGATACAAACATTGCACTCTTATTGATGTTTGCTTTTAGGCCTGATAAGTTAGCAAAGAGATCGAGGCTGCGTTTGAAGACCCCTACAGAATCGACATCCGCATGAGAGAAGAGGAGGAGATCATCTGCAAACGTAAGCATGAAAATCGCAGTTGCCTCACAGTTCCAGTGGTATCTGAAATTCGGGCTTTGCCTGATCTCGTCTTCAATGATGCCGTGAAGTACTTCCATAACCAGTGTGAAAAGGTAGGGTGAGATCGGGTCGCCTTGCCGAAGGCCCCTCCTCCCTTTAAAGTATCCCGTCGGAGTACCGTTGATGTTAATCGAGAAAGAGGGCGTGGTCAGGCAGGCCCGGATCCATCCAACGAAAACCCGATGAAACCCAATAGCCTCGAGCGCGGCCAAGAGAAAGTCCCATTCCACCGTGTCATACGCTTTCGCGATGTCCACCTTGAAGGCCACACGGTCAGGCAGCCCCATATTATTATATCCCTGACAAATTTCCTGTGCTAGTAAGATGTTATCCGTGATCCGGCGGCCAGGAATGAAGGCCGTTTGGGTTTGATGGACGAGTTGCCCAAGGCTGCCCCGTAGTCGATTGGCAATAATCTTGGAGATGATCTTGTAGAGTACGTTGCAGCAGGATATTGGCCTAAAGTCCTTAGCCATCCGGGGGCTAGTGTTCTTTGGAATAAGTGTTATGAGCGTAGAGTTCAGTTCCCCCAAGAGATGTCCCGTCCGAAAGAATTCCTTGATGGCGTGGGTTATGTCCCGTCCAATGGTGTCCCACGCGTCTTTAAAGAATGCCGCAGAGAAACCATCCGGCCCAGGAGATTTGTTGTCGCCAATGGAGAACAAAGCTTGCTTGATCTCCAGATCCGTGATCGGAAGAATCATGGCCTCGGCCTCCGTGGGTCCCAGTTTTCGGGCCATGTAAGGTGAGAGAGTGGCAGCATGCAAGGCCACCGTCCGGCTAGATAGTCCAAGCAGCTCAGTATAGTACCGAATGAGTTCAGCGCACACTTGATTATGTCCTTCGAAGGTAGTCCCTACTTCATCTTCAAGGGTGTATATCCGGTTATTGGCGCGACGCATGGCAACCTTCTTAAAAAAGAAGGATGTACATTGGTCCCCATCCTTAAGCCAAGCCACTTTGGCGCGTTGTACTAACGCCGAATGCTCCATATCAACCGCTTTAGCATATGCTAAGCGACATCGCCTCTCAAGGACCAACAACTGCGGCTCCATAGGGTGCTGAATAGCAAGCTCCTGTGCGATATCCAGAAACCCCCGAGCCTCGAGAACATTGCGGTTGAGATCACCTTTGTCACGCCGGAGACGCTTCAGCTGTATTTTGATGTCCTTGAGTTTCTTCGTGACGGCGTACATGGGGTAGCCAGCAACCTCTCGCCTCCAAGCGGCTTTGACTATCGGTAGAAATCGGGGGTCTTTAATCAGGAAGTTGTCAAACCGGAATGCTTTATTTATGTTCCTTGGCTGAGCCGTGTCTTCCAAAATCAGAGGTGAGTGGTCAGAGGTGGAGGGGAGCCCACATCGGTAAGCTAGGTCCCCAAAATGAGCGAACCACGAGGGGTTGCCAACAATTCTGTCAAGGCAGCGCCAAACTCCTGCCGTGCCACTCTGTTGGTTATACCACGTGAACAAAGGGCCAAGTCGGGGTAGACCAATAAGATCAGAGGCGGTAAAGCATTCTGCCATGTCAGTACAGCCTCCTCCAGGTGATCCTCCCCTCGCCTCATAATTATCCAGAATGGCATTAAAATCTCCCATAACAATCCAAGGGCTGTTAACCCGCGCGTTAGAAGTGGCCAGAATATCATTCCAGAGGGCACGTCTTTCCCCCCGCTGGTTACGACCATAAACAAAGGTGATATAGATTTCTTTCCGCTCTTCTAAGATATGAACCTTGCAGTGAACAGCCTGTGATGTGGCGGCCTCAATCGTCACAGTCACGAAGCGAGCATCCCATCCAACCCAAATACGTGATGCCGGTCCGTCCTCGTACTCGTAGAACCAATCCCACGATCTGATAGAGTTAGCGAGTGAAGAAGCATTTTGTTCGGAAACCCTAGTCTCAACCAGGCCAATCAGCTTCAACCCATATTTCGTAATCATCTCCCCGACCGCCCATCTGTGATCTAACCTATTTAGACCACGTACATTCCAAGAGGCGACCGGGATCATGGAACACTCGATTCCAGGGCTGCTTGAGGACCCTGTAATGCGACGTTTTCCCCTTCTAAGTCAGCTAACACGGCAAACGGGTTGCGGTATTCAACTATAGGTAAGGTGGTATTAGTTGTGCTAGTCGGGCTGCCTCCATTTTGTTGCCCCGGCTGCCTGTTATGCCCCTCCCTTACATGGGTGCTATCCATGGCCGAATTATCCAATGGTGTGGTCTGGTGAGTGGCCCGGTAATGCTCTTGCGATGTAGAGCTTCCAATATCCTTGTTGTTGGTTGTGGCTTCCTCCACGATCACCGATTTGCCTTTATCCTTATTGGTCAATCGGCGCCAATTAGCTCTAGGTCTAGCAGGCATACCCTCGGTGAGCTGATGACTTGGCTCGTCGGGTTTCACATAACCACCGAATTAATCTACCCTCGGTAATCTACCTTTTTCGATGGTCGTGATGGTTTAACAAATCGATAATAACTTATTTCTTCTTTTATTATTCAAGAAATTTGTCTCTCATGCACATGGTAGATCACAACTCATTTCTTCTTTTCTCACGTTGGCTCCCCTCATTTGTGCTTCTCTTTAAATGTGGCCTTATATTCAAATGGTTGTTCTTAGATTATGACAAATGGGTGACAAGGCATGTTAGGAATATTTTATAGTGTTCAATTTCAATGTGTTTATCTTAGTTGGTTTGTACTTAATTAACTTTGGGCTAGTTTGTAATATTCTAGTTCTTAGTTACTAGGGGTATAATATACCAACTCATGTGGTATATATACCCCCAAACCCTAATTCATTAGGGTGTGTGTTTTTGGTGTAGTATGTGTGAGTTGCGTGTGTGTTGAATAGTAAGAAAATCATTTTGACAGCTTTCACCTTCGTTCACAAACACACCCTACGTCTAAGCTTCAAATCTTTCATCATTAGCGTGGTAAATCGTCCTAGATTAGTATTGTTGGATTAAAAGGGACCAACAAGTGGTATCAGAGCAAAACACGTTCGGATTTGAACAATTTTCGAATTTTTTGGGTATTTTTTTTGGGTTCGAATTTCTGCCATGTCTTGAGTTTTTGAGTTGATTTTACTGATTTTGTAAGCTCATGAGGTAATTAGGTTGTTTTCAAGTGATTTGAAGTGATTACCCAACTTTTTTCAGTTGATTTGGGTGAGTTTTGGGTGGAAATCGCATCTGTTTTTCGTCATTTTCAGTCCAGAATCGGGTAGATGAACAAATCGCCCGATTGCTACAGTACCTGAAATAGCTACAGTACCAATTTACTCAGTTTCGGGCGTTTTTATTCAGTTTCGGGCGAATTTTGACTGGTCAAACCCGAAACTGGACTGGTCAACTCGAAATTGAACTGGTCAACCCGAAACTGGACTGGTCAACACCCGAAATTTGACAGAATTATCCAATTTTGACTGGTCAAACCCGAAACTGGACTGGTCAACCCGAAACTTGACTGGTCAACACCCGAAAGTGGACTAATTTTCAAAACAGTTACTGTAGCAAATTAACTTGTTTCGGGCGAAACTACCAATTTCACTGTAGTGTCACTGTAGCATAGTTACTGTAGCGAGTATCGGTCGAAACTTTAAATTTCACTGTAGCTTTTAGCAAATCACTGTAGCAAAACAAGTTTCGGGCGAAACTATTAAAATCACTGTAGCAATTTCGAATTCACTGTAGCAACACTGTAGCAAAGCGATTTCACTGTAGCGAAATAATCAAATCTGGTTTCGATCGAAACTTTTTAGTTTCGGGCGAAACTAGTTGCAATCACTGTAGCAAATTCAATAAGATCAATGTAGCAATTCTTTCGATCGAAACTACTTCAAATCACTGTAGCATCACTGTAGCAAATCCAATAAGATCAATGTAGCAATTCTTTCGATCGAAACTACTTCAATTCACTGTTCCTTTTTCGTCCAATTGCAAAAGTTTTTCATAATTTAACTGTAGCAATTCCCCCCAATCACTGTTACGCTCGATTCTTTCTGTGACTCAACCTTGGATTACAATTACAATCATAGGCCAATTCCAACTATTTTAACAATTCGCCCGATTGTTAAAATTACAGTATAGAAAATTCACTGTAGCGATTTCACTTGCAAATTCAGTCAATCGCCCGAAACTATTAAAAATCAATCGCACCAAATTGTGCCACTTAAAAAATCTTCTTTGGTCCCACTTTGAATTCAATTTCAGTCACTCAATTGCACGAATTCACTGTAGGAATTTCAATTTCAATTACTTAAGCGCACGATTTGGTACTGTTGCTAGAATTTGCAAATTCGCCCGATTTGCTATCCATTTCACACTTAGAATTTTCAGTCAAAATCTTCATCAACTTTAATCGGGAAATTCAAATCTCACTTAATCACACTTTGAAAATCACACTTAAACGCTCTTGATCAAAAAAAAAAAAATATAAAAAATAAAAAATAAATATCTTGAAAAATATATATATATATATATTTAAGCAAATCCACAAAACGTGTCAACGGTCATTTATATCCAACAATCAACTTAGGACATCATTGGCAAATTATAGAAAAAGTTTTGGTCATTTTCTCGAAGTTTTCGAAATCATCACAAAATTTTTCGGTGCACGCCAAAAAATTTTCGACGCCGACTTTCTTCGATACTTCACGATACTTCTCGAGTAAACCAAACTTTTCGTCACTGAAATTTTAAAAGCCAATTTCTATTTTCAATTAAATATTATATTAATTAAAATGGATGCTCAAGCTAGGAAAATTGAGGAATTAGAAGCAAGACTTGCTAATAATTACTCTGTGTTGCTTAAGCAACAAGAAAGCCTAGCCTATGCTAATGAAGATTTGACCAACGCCAAGTCAAAGATCATTAGCTTAGAATTTAAGTTAGAAGATAGTGAAAATAGGGTCTGCGAGATGACTAAGAATTTACGTTCTTGCGAAGCTGAGCGAAATGAAGTCTCATCAAAATATGAGACTGTCTTAGAGGAACAGCGTATGCTTTACTCTAAGATTAAACGATTAGAGAATGTTACCTCGAATATAGGTCTAGCAGATCAAATATGTTCTTCTAACTTAATTTCTAATGGGGAAAATAATTTACATGATAAAAAACCTACTCTATGTGATACTCCAGAGACCCTCCGTAAATTGAAAGATTTACAAGATACTTTGGACTCTGAAAGAATAGGTTTTGGCGCTGAAAAGGAAAAGCTTTTAAAGGAGATTTTATATCTCAAAAATTCCCCGTCTTTATCTGTTTCCAATAATTTGTCAAGTAATACATCTTCCGCCACGTTCCACACCTAGATGAGCGCGCGTTGACTTTCGTTGACTTTCTCTCTAACACCGTCAGTGTGTGCGATGTTCACACAGTAGGCGGGATTTTCAATTTTTGATCGTTCTTTGTGCGTTTTTGACGTCCGATCGCCGTCGTCTCCGGCTCTTATTGGCCGGCCGGCGATCCTGGTATCCTCCCTCACCAATCTGGTCGAGGTGGGACTGATTGGAGCGAGGTTTTAGCGTTTTGTGGCGACTAGGGTTCCTTGGCGAGATGCAATCGCCGGGGATTTCACCCGATCCACCTGATCGGGCCATGGCGACGATCGCTGATCCGGTGGTGATGGAGCGTGATCAGCTACCACCGACGGCGCAAGGGGCTGACCCGGCTCTCCCGGATTTGGATGCCATGACCGCGGCATACCCGGATTTTGCAGCGTGCTTCGATGGGGTTCGTTTCCGGGCACTGCAGAACAAGATTGCCGGCGCTGATGGGACGCAGATTGAGACTGGGTTTTCCGGCGATGGAGGACAGCCCAATCGGGCTGTTTCTACGCCCATGGGTGACGGTGGACCTGCTAGGGTTGATCAGGTGATTTCGCGCGAATCTGACGGGGTGGATGACAGCGCTGATCGCGGGATGGTGACGGCTAGGGTTAATTCGGGCATGCCTCAGACGGCGGGCCACGCTGGGAATGGGCCTAGGGTCTCGAATGGATCGCCACCTGCGCGTATGGGCTGTGCTAATGCTGCAGTTCCGCTGCAGGTTCCGCTACAGGGAATTCTGCGAAACCCTAAGCGTCGACCACAGTGGTGGCGGCCTGGAACTCCACCGCCAACTCGTCTGACGGCTCGGCGGTTCGTGGATATGGGAGCCATGATGGTTGATGAACCCGTTGATGAGGAAATCGTGGTTGATGATAGGACGGAGGCTGCTCGGACGGGGTTGGTTACGACCCAACCAGCTAGGGTCTTCGGGTCTAAGCGGGTGATTGTATCGGCCGATTTGCCCCCTTCGTCGTCATCTGCTGATGCGCCGGGGAGGACGGAATTAATCGGTGACGTGGGTTTACCGATGCGGCATATGAGGGGTGATGGACGCTCACCGGGAACATCGACGACCATGCAGCAGATGAGGGCGCCCGGGGTTGAGGCTGTGGTTTTTGGGGCTGGCAACGTGGATGCACCCGCGGTGGCTGCCATGACGGGGAAGTCACTTGGGAAGGGAGGTACTAACCCGTTTCATGGATCCGTCTTTACACGAATGGGGCCGAGCACGATGACGGCGGCAGGGCATGCAGAGCCGGATTCCTTTGTGGCGGCTGTCCAACGAGCTGCCCCTTCACGACCATATGTGCCATCCAAGACTATGGCATTATCATACACACCGCCGACTGTAGTGAATGGGGTGGCTAGAGTGCGAGCAACGGCGGAGATGGCACGTCGAGGGTGCGATCGATGGCAACATACGCTTGTGGGCTACTTTCTAGGGCGTAAACCGTACTTTCCTTTTGTGGAACGCCATTTTCGATCAGTTTGGAAGGGCCTTGCTGAAATACGGACAACTATTAATGGGTTCTTTATGTTTCGGTTTGAATCCAATGAGGCTAAAATGGGTGTGTTAGAGGGGGGCCCTTGGCTCATGCAAGGGCAACCCTTATTCTTGGAACCGTGGCGGCCTCGCATGTCATTTGCACGACGCGAGTTGGTGGAGGTGCCATTGTGGGTGAGACTACGGAATGTACCGTGCGAGTTGTGGACGCAGGAAGGCCTTGGGTTGGTTGCGAGTGCTGTTGGGCGTCCATTGTTTGCGGATAGTATCACGGCGACTGGGGAACGATTGGACTATGCACGTATCTGTGTCATGAAACCGCTCTCTGAGCCGTTTAGAGAGACTTGTGAGGTGTTGATCCAGGGGGATGGTGAGGAGGATGATGCTATTGTGCCGATCCAGGTGGAGTATGACTGGAAACCATCTCCGTGCTCGCACTGTAACTCATGGGCGCATGGGGCAGCACACTGTCCACAACAAACTGCCAAGCCGGCCGGGGCAGCGCTTGCGACGAGTGACGAGCCGGGGCGTGTTGCGGCAGCGCCTCATGGGAAACCTCGCGGGACCACTGGTGAAGAACATCAGCTGGGCCGGAATCGTAGACCGGCCCGACAGAGAGCAGGTCCAAGGCGTCCTAGTCGGATGGATGTGCCTCGCAGAGCATCCCCACCTCCGCAAAATGCATGGCAACTTGTGGGGGTCAAGGGCAAGGCGATCTTGGGTACGTCGAAGGAGGGACGAAGTGATAGATCATCTGCCATGGTTGGGCAGGGGGAGGGTGCCATGACACGGCCCCCGGATGCCGATGTGCCCTCGACTTCGGGCGATCGGAATCGATTTGAATTGCTTCGCTCAGTACCTGAAGTGACTGACTTGACTATCTATACGGGCCCTAAAGCAGATGCAGCCCGCCCAGGGGTGCCTTTATGTTAGGTGTCGGATCCTGGAATGTGCGTGGTCTTAATAAGCAAGACCACAGGAGGGCGGTGGGGGAATTGATTTCGCGTGAAGGGCTATGTATGATTGGGCTAATAGAGACGCGAGTGTCGGCGTCTAATGCTGATTTTATATCGACAGGCATTAGGACTCGTTGGAGTTGGTTCTTTGAGTATGATGACGGCCCAGCGTCGCGCATCTGGGTAGGTTGGGACCCATCGGTCCTGAAGGTGGGGGTTCTTGGTTTCTCGACTCAAGCTATCCACTGCAGGGTTGATTCGTTGGTGACCAAGGAGACATTCTTTATTTCCTTCGCATATGGGCATTCAAGGAGGGAGGAGAGATTGTCCTTATGGGAGGATTTGACTGCTATGTCCGCTGAGCGGGTGGCGGATGCCTGGATAGTCATGGGGGACTTCAACGCTATCTTACATCCGGATGAGGGAAGAGGGGGATCGCCCTCTATTCAAGATATGGCGGACTTTCGAGCATGCTTAGTGAGTGCGGATCTTTTGACGTTACCGACGATGGGCCAGGTCTTCACATGGTATAATCAACAACGTGCTGAGGCTGGGATCTGGAGGCGCTTGGATCGGATTTTGGGCAACCCGCAGTGGTTTGCCAGATTTACGGATGCATTCTGTCGTTGTGGCTTACCTGCGACTTCAGATCACTCGCCGATCCTCTTAGGTGCCACTGTAGCACGGCAGCATAAGGTGACGTTTCGATTCGACAACTTCTTGGCGAAGGATCCGAGATTCTTCGATTTGGTTCAGAAGGCCTGGAGTGTGCCTATTACGGGCTACCCCATGTTCGTGTTGGTGAGACGGCTGAAGATGTTGAAGTCTTCCCTCCTAGAGCTGCGACGGTCGAAAGGGGATTTAACGGCAAATGTCACGGAGGCCAAGTTTTTTCTCGATATTGCACAGGACTATGCTACACGGTATCCAAATGAAGAGGGTTTTTTTGACCTGGAACGGATATGCCGGATGTTATATGCGAAAGCGGTGATGGCGGAGCAGTCGGCATTATCACAGCGGGCTAAGCTTGCGTGGCTCAAGGATGGCGATCAATGCACGTCCTACTTCTTTCGTAGGGTCGCCATGCGCCGGGCTGCTAATCGGATCTGGTCCTTGGAGACGGCCACGGGAACCCTTCTGGAGGAGCCGGATGAGGTGGAAGGCGAGTTGATTGGGTTCTATCGGGACTTATTGGGTCAGTCTATGCACTCGGCGCCGATTGCTGATTCTGATGTGCAGAGTGCTGTTGTGCGGACGCTCTCCCCAGCGAATGCTGCTTCCATGATTGGCGTAGTCACTAACTTGGAGGTTCGGACGGCGCTTTTCTCTATGGGGGATGAGAAAGCGCCTGGCCCTGACGGGTATACAGTTGCGTTCTTTCGGGCGGCATGGGGGATTGTGGGAGATGCAGTGGTCGAGGCGGTACAGGACTTCTTCGTTTCGGGGAGGCTACTTAAGGGGCTCAATAGCACACTCATCACATTGATCCCTAAGAGGGATGCACCGAGGCGGGCGACTGACTTTAGGCCGATCTCATGCTGTAATGTACTTTACAAGGTGATCTCCAAGATCCTGGCCAACCGACTTAAGATACACTTACCTTCGTTGGTGCACGGCTCTCAGACAGCGTTCATACCAGGTCGACGCATTAGCGACAATGTGTTGCTAGCGCAGGAGCTGTGCCTCGGGTATAAGTCCAAGGGGCGTCCGCCACGAGCGATGTTCAAGATTGACTTGGCGAAGGCCTACGACAAGGTCGAGTGGGGCTTTTTGCTGTCGGTGTTACGCGCCATGGGATTTCATCCTACGTACATTGGATGGATTCGCACGTGCCTCACGACTACAGCCTTCTCGCTAAACTTGAATGGCCAGGTGGTGGGGTTTTTTCAGGGAAAGAGGGGTCTGCGACAGGGGATCCCATCTCGCCCTATCTTTTTACCTTGGTTATGGAGGTTCTCCATGGGCTGCTCATGAGGTATGTGTCGGAGGAACCTCGGTTCCGATACCATTGGCGATGTGAGGAACTCAGACTGGTTTCGTTAGCGTTTGCGGATGACCTCCTTCTCTTTAGCCATGCGGATGAAGGGTCGATTGGGGTGCTGAAACGAGCGCTGGATGAGTTTGGAAGGCTATCTGGGTTAGTTCCTAACCCTGATAAGAGCGAGATGTATCTTTCTCGGCGGGCTGAGGGTCTGACGGCGTCGTTTCAGGCCCTGATGGGATATCGTGTGGGCCATCTGCCAGTTCGGTACTTGGGGGTGCCGCTTATCACTTCACGCTTGACGATTCATGACTGTGCGCCGCTACTCCAAAAGGTGGATCAGCGATTAGGGTCATGGCTTAATCGCTCCTTATCCTACGCGGGCCGCCTGCAGCTGGTGAAGTCGGTGCTGCAGGCTCTTCATACGTATTGGTCGGGAGTTTTCCTACTTCCTAAAGGCGTGGTCAACTCCTTGGAAATGCGCTTTAGGAAGTTCTTGTGGGGAGGGGGATCGGCTAAGGTGGCATGGGATGTTCTATGTCTTCCTGTGAGAGAAGGGGGACTGGGACTAAGGTCTATCGCGGTCGACAACAAGGCGTTAATGCTGAAGCACTTGTGGAGTGTTCTTACCAGAACACCAGGCTCGATTTGGGTTGAATGGCTTTATGGGACGCGGCTGATGTCTCGCTCGATTTGGGACCTACGGGTGTCGGCGAATGACGCTTGGAGCTGGAGAAAGATGCTACAATTGAGACCATTGATCCGATCTCTGATTACGTTCCGAGTTGGGGACGGGTCCACGATTTGGTTGTGGAAGGATCCCTGGCTCCTTACTACTCCATTGATTGAGTGTTTCCCTCGGGGACCTGTTGCGATGGGTCTACCACAGGATGCAAGACTTAGTATGGTTATTGTTGCGCATGGATGGAACTGGCCTGGGCAGGGGGCGGTTGAGTACATAGAGATCAGCCGGCTACTCCCGAATGTTGTGCGCGGGCCTCGCGATGGGGTGCTGTGGAAGGGATCGCCGGACGGGAATATGATGACTTCGATGGCTAGGGACGCGATGAGACATAGGAGGCCACCTGTTTGCTGGGCTGCACTGTTTGGGGGCCCATTGAAGGTTCCTAGGCACGAGTTCATTCTTTATTTGGGTTTGCAGGATCGCCTCTCGACTAGGGACAAGCCGTGGATTGCTCAGCGGGCGGGAACTCCGGCTTGTTGCCTTTGTGATGAGCTGCACTTTGAGACGGCCCAACATCTCTTTTTGACTGCCCATTCTCACGGCAGTGCCTTCGACTTTTACGGCGGCGGATTAGGTGGATCTGGCCCTATCAGGAATGGAGCACTGGTATTCAGTGGGCGGCCTCCCGGTGGCGAGGGAAGCACCTTTTACAGGCTGCTTATCGACATGTCCTTGCCTCGCTTGTTTATCATATTTGGCAGGCGAGGAACAGACGTTGGAAGGAGGGGATCATCACGACGCCTCACAGGTTGGTAGGGAGTGTTCTTGCATTGGTTATCTTGCGTATTGGTGGTACGCCAGCCAAGTACGAGCTGCATCGGGTGGCCATCCGCAGACTATGGCGTGTGGCTTGGTAGTGCGTTTGACTTGTGTAGGTAGTGTTTGTGCTTGTACCCAGTAGCCTGTTACTGGTTGGATTGCGGAGCTTATCTCCTGCTCACTATGTACATACCTTTTCGCTTATATATATATGGGACATTAAAACCAAAAAAAAAAAAAAAAAAAAAAAAAAAAAAAGTAATACATCTTCCTCGAAACAGGTAAATAAAACTAAAACTAAAATAAGCATCCTTGTTCCTAAAACTGAGAAAGCTTTTATTAATCATTCTAAGTCAATTTTGACTGAAGCTGAAACGTTAAGTAAAAGCAAAGCGCTACAAATAGCTAAGGAACAAATAAAGATTAGGAAGGAGAAAGGAAAGTCAACTTTTAATTCTAAAATTGAGGTCGAAAATGATCAAGAATTTTCCACTTACTCCTATAAAAAGGGAAAGGAAAACGTGCAAAGAAGAAGTTCCAAGCTTACGCAAACGAACTTTTCAAATCCCGCACAATCATCATTATAGCGTGAATGATGTGAACTCTTGTAGGCAATACGACTCATCATCCAATGACGCATATAGCGCCATAAGCTCATATTCCTACTTGAAATACCCAGTCAAGATTCATTCTAGAAAGCATCTTATGCGACTGGCTAGGGAGAAAATCTTTAGGTCTTCTACACCTAGGCACACATTCACCTGCGCTGAATTGTCATTTCCCTCTAAGGTTCACCAAACCTGGATTCCTAAATCACAAATCAAATTGGATAGGACTTTAAAGGATGATTTAGGATCAATATCTGAACCAAAATTGCTTAACTTGTTTTCTGCTAACAAGGGAGGACCCATCCAAAAATGGGTACCAAAGTCCCGATAAAGTTTTTGCAGAATCCCAGCATGGGTAGGTACAAGAGAGCTGCTCCACACCCATGACTGGTATGTGATGAGAGCAGCCAAACATCCCAGCGTGTATGGTATCTTGGGTTGCTCCACATACACGACTGGTAAGCGATGCGAGCAACTACGTAGGTAAATTCTATATGCATCCCATAAGAAACTTGGCATGCATCTTGAGATCAAAAGACAATATACCTACTTTGAAAACAATAGGGTACATTATAAACATGCATGCCTCAAATGTACTTTAAATGTTAAATATTCGCATGCATATGAGCTGAAATGTCTAATACCCCATGATAGGTACATTTTAACTATGCATATATCTTAAAGAGCTACAAGCTTAAACATTCACGTATGCATATAAGCTGAATCGTTAAAATACCTATTTTAAGTGTTAATAGCGAAAAACGTACATTCTAATGCATTTTTAAAGAACAATAATTCTTTAGTTTGCATCTGATCTGAAAATAGATAAATACGTTCACGCTTATCTAATTGGGAGAGAACATACATGTTTAAACGTGCATGCATTGAGGGGGAGTATCACTCCATATTTATGAGGGAATAGTACATTTTTAGGGGGAGTAAATCTTAGGTGCACGATTTGAGGGGGAGAAACTTACTGTAACCCATATACATATACCTATATATATACCTATATCCATTACTATTACGATACTACTTATCTACTACTATTACGATAATATATATATATAAAAAAAAAAGGGAAAGAAAAGCAAAAAAAAAAAAAAAAAAAAACCCCTCTCAAATGTTTCCACCTCCCAAGACGGACTTCACTTGAAAACTCGGCCCTCAAGAGTTCGAGAATTACAAAAGGCGTGACATCCATACACAAACACGAAAACGATCTCAACCGCCCTGCTCCGACTTGCTGAAGAAGCAGCACTCACAAAATTGACGGACGCATGGATTCTAGGTTCCCATGGTTCAGTCAGACCAAACTGAACCTATCCCCGGAACATAGCCGAGTGTTAGTGAAGAATTCAAGTCCATAAGCCACATCCCTATTTGGCATTTCTTGATAAGACCAAAGAGCGGAAGATACAAAATTCCCTGAGCTCACAAATTACTCGGACCATCCCATATAGGTGCAGGAGTTGATTTCTATCAGCTCCTGGGTAGAAGTCGCCTCATTTGGTCCAATGGCGCATGCACAACCGAGCCTTACCCACTCATCGATCTCCCTAAAGACCGATGTTTCATCAAATCACGGGGAGCCACGCATGCTATCACCGCTTCACTTGGAAGCGGGAGATATTGAATTTAGTGGTAGTTAGCCCCACACCACTGAACTTCCTTGAACACATCGAGTCTAGGTGTCCTCAATACTTAAATGTTTTATAATTTTTAGGACACATACACTTTTTCTTATCTGGACTTTGTGACCAGATCAGAACTTCCATAGACACATCCTCTTAGATGTGATTCCATGATTGGAAGGAAGTCCTACCGTTGCAACATCAAAACAACAACGGCATCAGGCCATCGTCTGCGAGCTACGCTCCTAGATCGATACGCCTATGTGGCTCCGGTTCTAAGCCCTGTCCTCACAGGCCGCGTCTCAGAGTTTAACTCTGAACTCGTGTCGACGGATTGCCTTAGTGGCTCCGTCTGGTTATTGCCCGAACCGACCTGTTGTTTGTATCTTCCTTCGACTCCTATACAAGCATGCCGATCTCGTTAACACGAATCGCCATGAGGGGGAGAAGGGGATACGTATAAACAAACAGGTCGGACCACCCACCAACTTCCGCCGCGCGTACCACTATGAATCCGGGCTCTCCTGCACTCAAACGTCAATTTAGAAGGAGCCTTGGCACATTTTATAACACATCCCACGCTCACCATCAATATTCCGCCGCGCTTTCCACGATGAAGCCGAACTCCACTGGAACCTACATTGTCACATTCGAAAGGAGCTTTGGCACATGTTAAAAGACACCCCACGCATATCTTCTTCTGGAGCCAGACAAGCTTCCTCGAGGCCGAACCAGACAACTTCCTTCGACGAAGACGAATCTGGCACTAAGTAGAAGAAGACTAGAGAAGACTTGACGACTTCAAAATACGGAAAAAGACACGGACAAGATGCAAACAGAAATTTAAAGATCTGCGACATCATCAAGAAACGAATATCGGGGCGTGGATCACAGCATACGTCCGATCTACAACGTATAGCGTCAAGACAAGAGAGTTCTAGCTGAAAGTGCATTCAAATCCTCCACAAGAAGAGGAGATAGCCTTTGCAGGGGGAGCAAGGGGGAGATTGCTAGGACTCGAGAGATTCTCCATGTGCCCAACAAAGATAACTTGTGCTGAATTGAAGATTGAACACTAAGGGGGAGATTGTTAGGAATATTTTATAGTGTTCAATTTCAATGTGTTTATCTTAGTTGGTTTGTACTTAATTAACTTTGGGCTAGTTTGTAATATTCTAGTTCTTAGTTACTAGGGGTATAATATACCAACTCATGTGGTATATATACCCCCAAACCCTAATTCATTAGGGTGTGTATTTTTGGTGTAGTATGTGTGAGTTGCGTGTGTGTTGAATAGTAAGAAAATCATTTTGACAGCTTTCACCTTCGTTCACAAACACACCCCACGTCTAAGCTTCAAATCTTTCATCATTAGCGTGGTAAATCGTCCTAGATTAGTATTGTTGGATTAAAAGGGACCAACAAGGCACCACATGACCTTACTAATCTAATTGAAAAATTTCCTTTGGTTCTTATTATTTTACTACTATACTAAACATGGTTTACTAACCTAACCAACGTGGTCTTACTTATACACATTGTAATATTCTCTTTTGATTCCATTATTTTACTACTAAGAGACAAACCACTAACAGGACTTATTAAACAATTTGTAACCTTCTCATTATTTACTTAATAATATCAATATAATAATTAATCATGACTTGGCCCTTTTTACTTACTTGAAATTCGTTTGGGCCATTGAACCATTTTAGTTTTATTCTGTTTGGGTTTCGGTAGTAAATCAACCCTTTACACTTAAATTTTATTTGGACTTGTTTGAAATAATATTTGTTATTTTATTGTAAATTTACTCCATTAACTAATTTAATTTATTTATTTTTAACTTCTATAATTTATATTTTTCATCTAAAATTTTAGATTAATATTCCGAAACTTCTAAGTTAAAAAGTTACTCTGCTAAATTACATTAAAACCCCGTATTAAATTTTTTTTGGGTATTACATTCGCTCCCCTTAAAGAATTTCGTCCCCGAAATTATGCCGTTTGAAATAAATCGGGGCTCGTCCTCCTCCACTGTAACTGAAGCAGCCAGCTAAGGAGCCTTGACCAGGATATGGTGATATTCAAAGTTGGGAAATGCTTATGTCTGCATTCTTTCGATTGTTTAAGATGATTCCTCTTTCCCATGTGGCCTCTTCAACTGACTGGTTTCGCAACACCTTGACTAACGGAATAACTTTATTCCAAAGTTGTTTCACGTCTCTCATTAAACTCTCTACCGGATGTTCTTCATAAGTTAAGTCTTGCTTTAATTGTTGATAGAGAACTTCATTCTTCAATACGTGGCTCGGATCCGCAAAATACTTCCTTAATGCCGATATATGAAAAACGTCGTGAACTTGTGCGAGTGTCGCCGGTAGTTCTATCTGGTATGCAACTTCGCCAACTCGTTTGAGTATTCTGAAAGGACCAATAAATCTAGGGCTTAGTTTGCCCTTCTTCCCGAAAAGTTTCACGCCCTTCATAGGGATACTTTTAGGAGTACCCAATCGTCTATTGCAAACTCTAGCGCCCTTCGTCTATGATCTGCGTAACTTTTCTGGCGACTCCGAGCCGTCCGAATTCTTTTCCCGAATTTTAGCTATTGCCTCAGTCATTTCCCGTACCATCTCGGGACCCAATAAGATTCTTTCGCCAACATCATCCCAATGAACCGGTGATCGACATTTCCGTCCATATAATGCCTCGTACGGGACCATTCCTATCGTAGCGTGATAGCTGTTGTTGTAGGAAAATTCGAACGGTAGGTATTTGCTCCAATTTCCCTTGAAATCCAGCACACACTCACGTAGCATATCCTCCAGGGTTTGGATTGTTCTCTCTGACTGCCCATCAATCTGGGGATGGTATGCGGTACTAAATGATAACTAAGTTCCCATTGCCTTTTGCAAACTCCTCCAGAAGTTTGACAGGAATCTCGAGTCTCGATCCGAAATGATCGATTTCGGAATTCCGTGAAGTCGAACTATCTCCTGAATGTACAATTCCGCATAACGCTCCAATGAAATGTCGAACTTATAGGTAGGAAATAAGCTTACTTGGTCAACGTATCAACTATAACCCAGATAGCACCGTGACCTTTCACGGTTTTTGGCAAACCAACAACAAAATCCATGGTGATATGGCCCCATTTCCGTTCGGGGATTGGCAGGGGTTGCAACATTCCTGCTGGTCTTTGGTGCTCGGCCTTTATGAGTTGGCACGTAAGGCATTGACTTATAAACTCGGAATGTCTTTCTTCATCCCAGGCCACCAGTAATTTATTTGCAGGCCTCGGTACATCTTCGTGGCGCCTGTGTGTATCGAGTACTGGGTTGCATGTGCCTCTATCGTTATTGTTCGTCGAAGTTCTTGGTTGTTAGGTACATACAACCGATTTTTATTCGAAGACTTCTGTCTTCCTTGAATTCAAAGTCGGTGGGCATTGTTTATTCGTCTTTGATTTTTATGTATAGCTCGTCTTCCTTATGAGCTAAGGTGATCCTTTCGAGCAGGGTAGGTTGGAGGGTCAATGCCGCTATTTTCGTCTCCACTTCCCCCAGTGCAACTTCTTCCACTCCAAGATGGTGAAGTTCTACATTTACAGCTTTTCTACGTAATGCATCTGCGACTACATTCGCTTTCCCTGGGTGATAGCTAATTACACAGTCGTAGTCGTTCACGAGTTCTAACCAATGCCTTTGTCTCATGCTCAGCTCCAGTGAAGTACTTCAGGCTCTTGTGGTCTGTAAGATCTCGCACTGTTCTCCGTACAGGTGTGCAACCATATTTTCAAAGCGAACACCACAGTTGCGAGCTCGAGATCGTGAGTTGGGTAATTCTTCTCTTATTCCTTCAATTGTCGGGAGGCGTATACAATAACATTCCCATTCTGCATCAGTACGCATCCCAAGCCTTGTTTCGAGGCATCACTCTATACAGAAAATCCTCCGATTCCCGAAGGTGTCGTAAGGACTGGGGCTGTAGTTAGCCGCTTCTTAAGCTCTTGGAAACTCTGCTCGCAGGCTTCCGTCCATCTGAATGGGACGTTCGTTTTAGTTAGATTTGTTAGCGTCGAAGAAATGCTGGAGAAATCCTTAATGAATTTCCGATAATACCCAGCAAGCCCTAGAAAGCTATGGATCTCTATGGGGGTAGCTGGTCGTGGCCAATAACTTATCGCTTCGATCTTACCAGGATCTACAGAAATTCCATTTCCGAAAACGACGTGTCCCAGAAAGGCTACTAGCTCTAGCCAGAACTCGCACTTCCTAAATTTTCATAAAGTTGTTTTTCTCGTAGAGTTCCTAAGACAATTCGTAGACGAACTGCATGTTCTTCCTTTAACTTGGAATAAATGAGGATATCGTCGATAAAAACGATAACAAACCAATCCAGAAAATCCTTAAAAAAACTCGATTCATCAAGTCCATAAAGGCTGTCGGTGCATTCGTCAATCCAAGAGGCATGACCAAAAATTCACAATGGTCGTACCTCGTGCGAAATTCCGTTTTCGGGACGTTTGATTCCCGAATTTGTAGCTGGTGGTTCCCCGAACGAAGGTCAATTTTTGAGAATACTTTAGCACCATGCTGTTGGTTGAACATGTCATCTATCATAGGCAATGGGTACCTGTTCTTGATCGTGATTTTATTCAGCTTCCGATAATCGATGCACATCATCATCGATCTGTCTTTCTTTTTCACAAACAATATTGGTGCTCCCCAAGGTGAGAAACTAGGCTGAATAAATCCCTCCTGTAACAGCTCCTCAAGTTGTTCTTTTAACTTATTTAACTCGTTTGGTGCTAATCGATAAGGGGTTTAGTGATAGGACCCGCTCCTGGCACTAAGTCGATGGTGAACTATATTTCTCGATCAGGGGGTAACCCCGGGAGATCATCGGGAAATACATCGGCGAACTCAGTTACTAGTGTCACATCCTTCAATTCTGGCTTGGGCTTCCTCCGCCTTTATCGTACATGCTAGGAAAGACTCACTACCCGATCTCAAAAGTCATCGAGCCTTAAGAGCCGAAAGGAATACAACTTTGGTTCGTTTTACCCAAAAAAGTAAATACCTCCTCCTCAGGAAATTGGAATTTCACTAACTTCTTAGCACAGTCAATCACAGGTCCATATTTCAAAGCCAATCCATCCCAAATATGATGTCATAATCTTTCATCGGGATCACAATAAGATCGACTTCTAAGTTTCTACCCTCGATGTTTATACTGTTAGGAATATGCCCTCGAATGTTGTACGAGGATTACATTATATAGGGCATTAGCTTATTTATCATTCGAACTTTTTGTGTAATAAATTATTTTCGTGTGTTTATCGAAAGGCATTGCTCGTTTATTGGATATAAGAGTTCTTTAGTTATCATCCGGTAAAGCAATCAATGAACAAATCCAAATGTGTCGAGTTGAATCACTGTTCTCGATGGGCACGAGAGAGGAAGGCACCAGTGGACTCTTAATCTCGAACATTAAAAGTCCGTAAGCCTTAGGCTCCAGTTGGGTGCTGGATAACTGATTACGGCTTATTTGTCGATGACCTATCGTGTGTCGATATCCCTCTTGGAAGTCATGACTTGTGATACGAATCGAATCAAGGGGTTGAATTGTTTCATGGATTCTGACTCACGGGTCGTACGGTCGAACATGGCTTATTACTCAAGGAGTGTCAATGACCGACGACAACACTATAGTAGTCTACGTGAACCTTAGACCGAAAGGGGCTTTGACGGAGTTGACTTCGAAGTCTCGACTGTCACTGCTTCCCCTCGACCCAATTTGTTGTTGCATGGGTCACCGGGCCACATGCGGTCTTGATAATGGTTGTGATTGACGGGCTCAGACCGCCAAGTACGAATTCGCAGTCTCGTAAGTAATCGAGACAAGTATCATATGTGGACGGTGACGGGAAATTACGAAATCCTTGGCCAAGGTATTGAACTAACTCGTGTTAGACATGGAGGGTACTTTGGTAATTTGCCTCGTCTCCGTTTTATCATAGAATCGAGTTTATTAAGTTTGACACAGACCATGGCTCTCACTCGATTAGGATACAACTGAAGAGTTTATACGTCGTACTATAATCTATAGTGAGGTTCTGGAGTAAAAACTTGGTCGAAATTCGCACTCATATTTAAAGATACTTAGTTTGACTTGGTATTTAAGTTGGTTTTCTAATAATAACAAGTTTCCTTAAGTTTGTATTTGGAATTCAAAAGAGAGTAAAATATGGCAAAAGAATCTATCTTGAGATATTCTTGGGATTTTCGATTCTAGCTTAGTATAAATAGGGCAGCCCTATTTCATATTTTAAAAGAGAATTTTCATGCTTCATGAGAGAAAATTTCGTCCATCACAAGGCACAAAAAAACACATACTGAACGCACACACTCTTCTCCCACGCGGCGGCTCAGTTCTCTCTAGCCATCTTTAGAGAACTGATTCCGTGGTACACTGCGAGGTCGGCGTGACAATCTAGTGTCATCCACCACGACGAAGTCTTGAAGAAAAGGACGAGGAGCTGCCACTCGCTTCAACTTGTAATTCTCTACGGGTTTGACCCGCCCTATTACGTGTTACTATTCTGATCCGAGCTACGAGGGCAATCGGGGAACCCGGAAAATTTTTGTTCCGCACCGTACCCAGGAACGTGGCATCTCCGGGAGACACTGGGTACCCCAACATATAGGATTTCTGTACTGCTCTGTGACGCCCGGGGCCGAAGAGGGCGGGGAGTGATCGCCGGTGCCAGGGTGCATGGACAATGAGCGGCTCCTGGCAGGCTTCTAGGCGAAGGGGTACATGAACGAACCGATCCAACACCAGAATGAGAGGGGATCCTGAGACTGACAATGTATGGGCGTGTCAGGCTAAGAATCATATAAAAGAATTGATAGTACTACTCATATCACCAAGTTCGACCTACCTTTTCGGGAGTCCATCTATAGAAACTCCGAAGTTAAGCGTGCTTGACTTGGGGCAATCTAGGGATGGGTGACCCCCTGGGAAGTTTCTCAGGGTGCGTGTGAGCGAGTGCACGAAGCATGCTAAAAGGTTAAATGGTGATACAGTGGGGCCAGACTATCAGTCGGAGTGTGGTGGGCCCAACCCCACTAGTCCCGGTAGGGACCGAAGCTATAGTGACACCCGGTATGGGACGGGTTGTTACAGCCCCGTCGGTTCGAATTGGGTCCCCGTGAGGTATTATCACTACATAACAGCATTCAGACTGAGTATGATAGATTCCTACTCTTTCCACATACTTAGCCGACACAAACGAATGTGTGGCTCCAGAGTCAATGAGAACAAACATAGGCACGTGAAAGATATTCAACGTACCCGTCACCACAGCTGGGTTTGCTTCTGCTTCCTCGTTCGTCGGGGTGAAAACCCTGGCTAGGACGGTGGAGGTCAAACCGACTGTTGAGTCGGATTCACGGGTAGGTTCTCCGGACAGCTCTTCGCATAATGACCATTCTTTCCACATCGAAAGCAATGAGGACCTGGGTTCAAATCGGATCTAAAGCAGATTCCGAAGTGATAACGCCCGCATTGTTGGCATCAAGGCGCGGGGTTGGAGGCCTATTCGAACTATTTGCTGGCCCTTGGTTCATTGGGCGCCAGTTCTGTTGGCCCGGTCGGTTGTTTTGATTATTTTTGCCAGGGCTTTTGCCAAAGAATTGGCGCTTCCGATCACCTCCTCCTCCTTGCTGATTCTCCTTTCTTCTCTTTGCCTTCTAGGCCTCCAAAATATGTGCCTCAGCCTGCTCCGCAATCATTGCCCGCTCCGCTACTTGTGTAAACTCCAGCTGTCGGACTCCCGTTATACTTAAGTCTCGATAAATTTCAGGTTTGAGGTCCGTTATGAACCTCGTCACATTCAACAGATTAGTGGACACCATGTGAGGGGCAAAACGGGACAGCTCCTCGAACTTGCAGATATACTCCGCAACTGACATTCCTCCTTGCTTCAGGTTCATAAACTCGAGCATCCTTCATTCTTGTTCATGGGCTGAGAAGTACTTGTTGCGGAACAGCTCCTTGAACGCGCTCCCACGGCATCGTCACTGGGTTCTCTAGTACCTTCACCCACCAAAACCTAGCGTTTCCTCTTAGCATGGAATGGCACAAAGAACCTTCTCCTCCTCCGACACACGGCTATAGATGAACGTGTCTTCAATCGTACGTAACCAGTCTTCTGCCACTGCAGGATTAGTTGCATCAGCGAATGTCGGAGGATTCGGTTTTCTAAAACCTTCTCCGATAAGACACGTTCTGGTTGCGGGGAGGAGCGGTGCTCAAATTAGTTGAGGTGCTGTATCAGCTAATTTGTCTGATCCGATTGGCGTTGGATCAGCTCGGTTAAACGCATAATCGTGGAATCGCGCTCACTCGCAGGGGACTCAGGTTCGCCACTACGGCTAGACACTCCCACATTTTCTCTACGTCCTCCCCTCATTTTCGATTATGATCTATCATCACACATACAACTCATTTTAATAACACATAACCACATAAGTTATCAAAAAAAAACTTACAGGCGAGGCTAGTTCTCCAGGCTTTTGATGCGCCAGTACATGGACAATCTTCAGAACCTATAAACCTAACGCTCTGATACCAACTGTAACGACCCTCACTTTTAAAGTAAAAATGTTGGCGGATTTTCAGCAACCAAAAACCGCAGAAGACCCAATTAATAAAAAATTTCCTCACGAAATACAATATATTACACTCACACTCAATTCGAGTTTATTGACACACAAAACACACTTAAACTGTTAGCATTGTGATCAAGAAGCCAACATTTATATTGTTGCGCTTTTTAATTTTCACGAATTGAATGATTTATATCATTTTGTTCCTTGAGTAAATTAATTATTTGTGGGTCGTTTAAGTCGATGACTTAAATTGTAGAATTACATATTGAATTAAATAATATTTACTCTAAATTAACCTTAATCTTGATATTTAGCATAGAACACTAATTATCATGTTTAAGATTAATGTGTGGATTAAATGATAATTATATTCTGCAAACTATTTGATAAAGAGTTATCTATTTAATCACACAGATATATAATGGAGATTATGATATCGGATAGACCAGAAATGAAACATACTATGGATTGTGTTTGTGTCATTAATGTTTCATACGTGTCTTGAATTCCGTAATATAAGATGTTCATTTTTCAACACTGGAAATGCGCGTCTGTTAGTATCGCTCAACGTTAGCCGTAAAAGGTAACCATACGGGTGGTGTTACGACTAGCGTGACTAGTGCAGTGGATTACGTTCATCAAGAATATTTTGTCCCTCATATTTAATGAGTGATGATATCCACGGGCCCCTTGATAAAAGTGATATCGTAATGCATGCAATGTGATTAAGAGCAATCATATTTACGATAAACTTTTGGAATCAAGAAATAAATAAGTTGCGATGATGACACACTCCTACCTTGAACTTATTTAGGATATTATGTGACAAGGAATTGACATGGGCAATTACTGCTTAAGGATGGTGATACGTATTTGATATACTTATTATCTGTGTCACTTGGGTATTCTTAATACATTTGCTAGATGCTAATTATGATTTATAGATTTAGAATGTGTTCTAATTCTATTGCCAACGTGACATGGATCCTACTGGGTCACACAAAAAGGAATGAAGGATCAAAGAAACTATATTTTGTATATTACATGGGGATATAAATATGATGATAAATTAATTATGGAGTAATTTATTTGAGCATCATATAATACGAATATAAATAAGATTCAAATAACATATAAGATATGAACTTATGATAAATATATATGCAATATATATTTAAATACTGTAGAGATTTATGAAATCGGCTATTGCCCTAAATTAAGGGCTAATCATGAAACAATATAGTATATAAGGAAAACTACATTGAACGTGGGGTATGTTCTATGATTGGTCATGATTGCTAAATGGGATATGATCTCAATTATGGCAAGAAGAATAATTAAATTAGATTTAATTATCTTATCCAATTATAGATAATTGGCCTATAAAAAGGGGAGATCGTGGCCTTATATGGGATCTGATCATCGAATAGCTATTTAGAAATTACAGTATATACGGGATAAAAGAAAAGGGTTTTGCTTTGCTCTTAAAAATAGTGAATCGAGTTACGTCGGCCGAATACCTTCTAGCTAGTGAAGGTCGACTCTTTGGTCCTTTTCTTGGTGGATATCGGTAGAGATACCATACGTTTGGTATTTGAATACGTACCCAACCTCAAGGTAATAGCAGGTATGATCTCTACGAATGAGTTAAGTTTAATTCGCATGGATCTTGGTGGAATCGGCTTGATACGTTGATCTAAAAATTTTTAATTTCCGCTGCGTGTAATAATTTGATTATGTGCGTCGATTCCTTACAGGTGTATCAGAGCCATCTTGCGTTGCTTACCTTGTTCTGCAATAGATATATTTGATAATTTATGAATTCACATGATCAATCTGATTGCTTCAACGTGTTGTTCAAGTTATATTCATAATATATTTGTATATATGTATATAGATGCAATCATATGTCACGAGTGCAATATCATGAGATGATCGTTACTGCCTTGCTTAAAGTATTCATATATATAATATATGCTTAGATGTCATGATGGTGTTTTCAATTCAGAATATGTGTTTCATATGCATGATTCAACGTGGTTCATCATGGCTTCTTATTTAATATTCTGATAAAATATCATTTGCTGGAGTGATTTTGGCCTTTTTCGATGGGTTTTCATGATGATGATTTTTCGATAAGCAGTTGATATTTTAGTATAAACAGAACATGAATAATCTATCGATATATATGTGTACCCAATCTGCGATCATGATGATGATTAAACTGTTTGGAATTAACTTAGCATATATCTCGTGGAATTCAGTTTTGGTTAATATGATTGACCAAGGAATAAGACATGAATATCTTTATGTATTATGCAAGATTTATTAGATAATTTGCATAACTAGTGTGTTAGATTATTATTTTGAATAATTTCGCATCATATTTTAAATCAGAAAATGATTTAATATTCGTTGATATGATTAACGGATTCGAGTCCCGTTTTAAATTTAGTACACTCCCTTGCTATTCTATCCGCGCCGAATTTAGAACGAATATTGGTGGGACCTACTCAGTAGGCACCGTATTCAATCTTTAAGAGTCGTGGGGTATGTCCGATATGCCATATCAAATAGAATGAGTTTGCTTATCAAGAGACCAAAACCGTTTTGGGTCTTTGGGAGAAGTCTTGTTGATATACGATGTTAACAAAACCAAGAGTCAAATATGATTTGATTAGCAAGGTGTTGCTTACCTAAAATAACTGATAAAGTTTCATGCCGCCGCTGGTTTATTCTTAGTGAAAATATGGATCTTGGATCTACTACTATGGGGCATTAAATTGTAGTGGGAGTTTTATTCTGTGAATAAAACATTTACGTGAAAATAACTGAAACTTTTTCCTCTGTGACGTAGATAATGGCAGCACAAGCATTGTCGTTGCGTTCGCTTTTGGACAAGGACAAATTGAGCTCTAATGGGACCAATTTTATTGATTGGTACCGTAACCTAAGAATCGTTCTTAGGCAAGAGCGCAAGGAATATGTAATTAATACGCCCATTCCCAAAGATCTCAATGCTAATTCAAGTGTTGAAGAAGTCGATGAGTACGACCGACATTGTTCCGATGAGATCGATGTACAATGTCTGATTGTGGCGACAATAGCACCCGAATTGCAGAAGCGATTCGAGTTGAGCACGTCATACGATATCATGGAGCAGCTCAAGAAAATGTTTCAAGAGCATGCACGTGCTGAGAGGTATAATGTGACTAGAGCTTTGCTGGCATGTAAGATGTCTGAGGGTAACTCTGTTGGTGATCATATGCTCAAGATGTTGAGTTATGTGCAACAGTTGGAGAAACTTGACGCTCCTGTGGGCAAAGAGTTGGCCACAGACATTATTTTCAACTCTCTTCCTCCTAGCTATTCATCGTTCATCATGAACTATCATATGCATGGGATGGATAAGAGTTTTGATGAGATTCATGGGATGCTGAAAACTGCTGAACTTGATATGAAGAAAGGAGTTTCTCATGTGCTCGCAATTCATGCAGGTGGAAAAAGGATTAAGAAAGACAAATTCAAGCGCCAAATAAAAGGCAAACCAAATGTTGGTAAAAATAAGGCCAAGGTTGTCGGTTCGAGCGCTCCCAAGGTCAAGGTTGCTGCTACTGCTGAGTGCTTTTACTGTAAAGGCATTGGGCACTGGAAGAGAAATTGTCCCAAGTATCTTGATGACTTGAAAAATGGAAAGGTTCCAACCGTTTCAGGTATATATGTTATTGAAGTTAATATTGCTACTTTTGATTCTGAATGGGTATTTGATATCGGATCGTGCGCTCATATTTGTTCGAATATGCAGGCACTAAAGAATAAGAGGATGCTAAGAAAAGGCGAAGTACAACTACGTGTCGGGAATGGTGCAAGTGTTGCAGCTGTTGCTATTGGATGCATAGATGTCTCTTTGCCGAGTGGACTTATTTTAGAACTGAAAAATGTTCATTATGTTCCATCTATCTCTAGAAATATTATTTCTATTTCATGTTTGGACATGGATGATTTCATTTTACCATTAAGAAATGGTTGTTTTTCATTTTATAAGAATGATTTATATTATGGATGTTCTTATGAGAAGAATGGTCTATATTTGCTTGAGATGGAAAAACAAGTTTTAAACATCAATAACAAAAGATCCAAGATTTCTCATGAGAGTATGACTCTTATGTGGCATTGTCGCCTAGGTCATATAAATGAGAGACGCATAAGAAGTTACAAGAAGTGGGACTTCTTGGTCAATTTGATTTAGAATCAATTGAGACATGCGAATCTTGCTTGCTCGGGAAGATGATTAAAGCGCCTTTCACCAAAAGAGGCTAAAGGGTAAATGACCTACTAGGACTAATACATAGTGATGTTTGTGGTCCGATGACGACTAATGCTCGGGGAGGTTATCAATACTTCATTACATTTACTGATGATTTCAGTAGATACGGTTATGTCTACCTGATGAGACACAAATCTGAATCATTTGAAAGGTTCACAGAATTCAAGAATGAAGTTGAAAACCAGGTCAACAAGAAAATAAAAGCCTTACGGTCAGACCGTGGAGGTGAATATTTGAGCATAGAGTTTGGTACTTATCTTAAAGAATGTGGAATTGTTTCACAGTTGACTCCTCCTGGAACGCCACAATGGAATGGTGTTTCTGAAAGGCGGAACAGAACCTTGTTGGACATGGTTCGATCTATGATGAGTCAAACTGAACTTTCTCTTTCCTTTTGGGGTTATGCGCTTGAAACAGCTGCATTCACACTAAACCGAGTTCCTTCTAAGTCTGTAGAAAAGACACCATATGAGATGTGGTTTGGTAAGGTACCAAATATGAATTTTCTGAAAATTTGGGGTGGCGAGGTTTACGTCAAAAGGTTGATGGTTGATAAACTTGGCCCTAGATCAGATAAATGTTTCTTCTCGGATATCCTAAAGAAACCAAAGGATATTATTTCTATCATAAGTCGGAGAACAAAGTGTTTGTTGCTCGACATGGCGTTTTCTTGGAGAAAGAGTTTCTCACTCGAAAAGGCAACGATAGTAGCGTTAGACTTGAAGAAATTCAAGGGACACTACAAGACGATATGGTTATGGATTATCATGTATCCCAACCCATGATGGTTTCCACCAACGCGAGTCAAGAAGAGCCAATTTCGCAACAACTTGCGGAAGAAGCTCAAGTATTGCCTCAAGTTGATTCGACATCAGTCGAAGTTGAACAACCACAAATTGTTGCGGATGAGGTTCAGCCGGAAGAACAACCTTTGCGTAGGTCAGCACGGATAGTCCGAATGCCTGCAAGGTTCATGTGGCTACATGAGATACTAGTATTAGATACCGAGTACCCAATGACTTATAAAGAAGCATTAGCAGACCTGACTTTGATGAGTGGCTAGGAGCCATGAAATCCGAGATGCAGTCCATGTACAACAATCAAGTTTGGAACTTAGTCGATCTTCCTGATGGTGTAAAAGTCATTGAGAACAAATGGGTTTTCAAAAGGAAGACAGACATGGATGGTAATCTGACTACATACAAGGCACGACTGGTAGCGAAAGATTTCAAACAAGTTCAAGGAGTTGACTATGACGAAACTTTCTCACCAGTAGTTATGTTTAAGTCGATTCGGATCCTTCTAGCAATTGCCGCATTTCACGACTATGAAATATGGCAAATTGATGTCAAAAATGCATTTCTAAATGGTGATTTATAGGAAGATGTGTACATGACACAACCAGAAGGTTTTGTACATGACACAACCAGAAGGTATGCAAGCTTCAGAAATCCATTTATGGGTTGAAGCAAGCATCACGAAGTTGGAATAAACGCTTCGATAAAGAGATCAAAATGTTTGATTTTATCAAGTGCGAAGAGGAACCTTGTGTATACAAGAGAACTAGTGGGAGTGCAATAGTTTTTCTAGTATTGTATGTAGATGACATACTTCTTATCGGCAATGATATTCCATCACTGGAGTTTGTCAAATCCTCGTTAATGAAAGTGTTCTTGATGAAGGATTTAGGAGATGCTGCTTACATTTTGGGCATCAAGATCTATAGAGATAGATCGAAGAGACTCATAGGACTGAGTCAAAGTGCATATATTGAAAAGGTGTTGAAGCGGTTTTCTAGCAAGATTGCAAGAAAGGTTTCATACCTATGTCACATGGTATACATTTAAGCAAGAATCAGTGTCCTAAAACACCTGGTGAGCTGAATGAGATGAGTAGGGTTCCATATGCTTCGGCAATTGGATTTATCATGTCGCCATGATATGCACTCGCCCTGACGTGGCATACGCGCTTAGTGTGACAAGTAGATACCAAGCAACTCCGGGCATAGCGCATTGGCGTGCAGTTAAAAATATTCTCAAGTACCTGAAAAGGACTAAGGATATGTTCCTTGTTTATGGTGGTGAACCTGAGCTCGTTGTAAAAGGTTACACTGATGCTAGTTTTCAAACCGACCATGATGATATGAGATCGCAATCAGGATATGTATTTCTGCTCAATGGAGGTGCCGTTAGTTGGAAGAGTTCCAAACAGGAAACAACAGCAGATTCCACTACTGAGGCAGTTCCAAACAGGAAACAACAGCTTATTCTGAGGACCCTTGTTTATTGCTACATGCATAGAGATGTTTGGTTTTGGCTTTAGATCAAGTGGGAGATTGTTAGTATTGTGATCAAGAAGCCAACATTTATATTGTTGCGCTTTTTAATTTTCACGAATTGAATGATTTATATCATTTTGTTCCTTGAGTAAATTAATTATTTGTGGGTCGTTTAAGTCGATGACTTAAATTGTAGAATTCCATATTGAATTAAATAATATTTACTCTAAATTATCCTTAATCTTGATATTTAGCATAGAACACTAATTATCATGTTTAAGATTTTTTTTTTTTGGAATTGGTCACTAAAAAAAAGAAAAAGTACACGGGTTCCGCTCAGAGAGCACAAAACCACCGGTAACAGGCTACCAGCTCACATCCAAGGAAAAATGGAACATGTCCCAAGGGCAGAGCAAACACAGATCTAAAATGCAAACTAAGACGCAACAACTAATCAAGACAACTAAACACTTCAAAGCTGTATCATCCAACGTCAACGTGAGGACCATCAGCATCATTGTCCGTCGTCTCGAGTGTCGCAAGAACCTCAAACATGTTGCAAGCATGAGTCTCGACCACCTTGCTAACGGAGGCTTCGTCATTTCTTGGCCTACTCGAACGCTTATCGTGTACGAGAGTAGGGGAGGTACGATTCTTGCCGTCCCCAACAAGGCCATCCACGTTGGCCGCCTTAGTGACAATGGCCATACCTTTGTCAACCAAGCGACTACCTTCCCGACTAGGTGTAGCCACCGTAGTCGGCCTTGTCGGCCGAGGCGCCTGGATGTGAGCGTGTTGCTTGGCCGAGCTCTTTGGTGGTGGTTTCTGCCGGTTGGTAGGGCAAGTCGCGGTACTATGGGTCCATGAGTCACAAGACGAGCACTTACGAGGCCGCCACTCATATTCAACACTAACGGGCACGATGCCCGAGGAGCCACCATCCTTAGTTGGGATGTGGACATTAAACTGCTCAATCAAGGGGTTGGCCAGACAGATTTCAATGCACACCCTAGCGTACTCAAGGCGTTCCTCACGAGCCGTCACACCGTCCGCAAAAAGAGGTTTTCCAAGCACACTAGCAACGATTCCCAAACCGTCCTGTGTCCAAAATTCCGTTGGGACATTCCGGAGTCTAACCCAAAGCGGAACAGCTGAGCGCGGTTTCTTTTCAAAGGAGAATCCCGTACGCCACTTCTCCAGAAAGAGTGGCTGTCCCTGTAAGAGCCACGGACCGCCTTCCAAGGCCACAGCTGTCGCATCCTCCGTGCTAAAACGGAACATGAAAAAGCCATTGATCGTCGATCTAACCTCGACAAGGTTCTTCCAAATAGACCTGACATAGCGTTCCACATGAGGGAAGTACGGTCGCTTCCCAAGAAAATATCCGACAAGTGTGTGCTCCCACCGAGTGATACCTTGTTGGGCAACTTCCCACGAGGGCCGAGCCGCCGGAATACCATCAATAACAGTAGGCGCCGTGTAGGAAAGAGGGAGTCGAGCCGAGTTAGGTGACCCTCCTCGCCTAGTGAGTAGCCGGTCGCTGTTAGAGCCAAGAACAACATCGGAGAAAGACTGACCGGGGTATGGGAGTCGAGGTTGGTCCACCGCCCCGAGTGGGCTGTGGTTCTGTTCCGGTGTGGCGTCAGTCGCCGGCGAAGGGATAGGGGTGGGTGTAGGCCCGGGCGCTATGACGGAGCCATGGCCGACAAACGCATTCTCCGCGCGCGGACCGGGGGAAGACGAGTGAATGGCCCCTGGCCCAGTGGCATTCCTCCGTGACACTACCCATGCCGCGCGTCAACCATTGCGGAAGGGCACCCCACCGCCGCCAACTCACGCTAACCTGGGCTTGGATGTTCATGACGATGAGGATGCGCCGCTTGCCATGTTTAAGATTAATGTGTGGATTAAATGATAGTTATATTCTGCAAACTATTTGATAAAGAGTTATCTATTTAATCACACAGATATATAATAATGGAGATTATGATATCGGATAGACCAGAAGTGAAACATACTATGGATTGTGTTTGTGTCATTAATGTTTCATACGTGTCTTGAAATCTTTTTTTTTGGAGTAAGTTCCGTGTATATATATAAAGGGGGTAAATGTACAGATGAGTGAGGGTGTGACTCCTCACGTGCAAACCAGTAACAGACTACTGGCATAGACCAACAAAACGAAAGCTAAAACATCCAACTCACTACCAAGCTACTCGCCAGAGACGTCGAATGGCTGCTCTCTGTAGATCGAACTTGGGCGATGTCCCAGTAAGCCGCATACAAACCATATCGAGGACAACAGCAACCAGCCTATCTGGAGTCGTGATAGCCCCCTCCTTCCAGCGCTTGTTGCGTGCCTGCCAAATGTGATATACCAACGAAGCAAGGACGTGACGGTAGGCGAACTGTAGGAGATGATGGCCACCGTATACCCTGCCCCCAGTCCCGATACGGCCATCCCCACCTGATCTTCTGCCTCAGCATCCGAACACAGTCGCGTGAGAATCGACAATCAAAAAATAAATGTTGCACAGTCTCAGCATGCAGCGCGTCACAGAGAACACAAGCAGGGGTTCCAGCGCGCTGTGCCACCCAGGCCTTATCTCTAGTCGATAAACGATCACGGATGGCAAACCACAGTATGACCTCATGTCGAGGGATCTTCAAAGGCCCCCCAAACAAGGACGCCCAAGGTACAATAGGCCTTCGTACGCGTAAGGACTCCCTAATCAGTCGTGTCGTCGGTCGGCCATCTGGCGCTCCCTTCCAACAAATAGCATCGGTCCGATTAGGCTGAACCCGTTGAAGGTGCGGACTAAAATCCAAATACTCCACCGCCGACTCTCCTGGCCAATTCCAGCCTTGGTGGTCGATGACAGAGCTTAGGCGGGTCCCTGCTGGCAGCCCCATCGCCAGTGGGCCTCTAGGATAGCTCTCCAATAATGGGACAGCCCGTAGCCATGGGTCTTCCCATAATAACAACGACGAACCATTCCCAATAGAAAAATCAATGAAGGGTAGAATCACCTGCCTTAACTGCATCAGCTTCCTCCAGCTCCATGCAGTGTTAGCCGAGATGGTGATGGTCCAAAGCTATCGCGTATGCAGTCGTGTGCTGTACAACCACTCCACCCAGATCGAGTCAGCAGGCCGGCTGATCACCCTCCATAGAAGCTGTACCAGAAGAGCCCTATTGTCATTAGCGATCGAGCGAATCCCCAACCCGCCCTCATTAACTGGCAGACAAACATCATCCCAAGCTACCTTGGCCGAGGCACCACCCCACAAGAATCGGCGAAATCGTGCTTCCAAGGCACGGATGATTCCCTTGGGCAGCAAGAAGACCCCAGACCAATAGACGTGTAAAGCCTGAAGGATAGATTTAATGAGCTGCACCCTACCCGCGTAAGATAGTGACTGATTCAGCCACGATCCTAGACGAGAATCCACCCACTGCAACAGTGGTGCACAGTCACTGAGAGTCAGGCGTGAAGCAATCAGTGGGACCGCCAAGTAACGCACTGGCAGGCGGCCTGCGCAAAATCCCGTCATAGACAGTAGCTGGGCCTTGATGCCCTCCGCCCTCCGTGAAATGTAAACCTCACTCTTGTCCGGATTAGGTGTAACCCAGACAGCTGAGAGAATGTCATCAGAGCCTCCTTCAGCACCCCTACAGAGATAGGATCTGCATGGCAGAAAAGGAGGAGATCATCCGCGAAGGCCAACATGGGGAGCGAAGTGGTCTCACAACGCCAGTGATAGCGAAAGCGCGGTTCCGCCTGTATATGACACTCCACAAGGCCATGGAGCACCTCCATGACGAGGGTGAAGAGGTATGGTGAAATGGGGTCCCCTTGGCGCATTCCTCTCTTTCCAGCAAAGAACCCTGCCGGTCTCCCATTAAGGTTGATGGAAAAAGTGGTCGTTGTCAAGCAGCTCCGTATCCACTCAATATATCGTGGGTGGAATCCCATCGCCTGCATCGTCGCCAGCAAAAAACTCCATTCCACCTTATCATAGGCCTTGGCTAGATCGACCTTAAGCATAGCCCGTGGGGGACGGCCTTTGCTGGTGTACCCTAGGCAAAGTTCCTGTGCCAGAAGTATATTATCACTGATGCGCCTTCCAGGTATAAATGCCGTCTGCGATGCGTGGACCAGCCCTCCCAGCACTGATTTCAACCGATTAGCCAAAACTTTCGATCGACGTGGCGACTCACACTTAGGTATGAGCGTGATAAGCGTACTATTAAGCCCCTTAAGTAGGCGGCCCGTAGCGAAGAAATCCTTAGTCGCTCGTATCACATTAGGGCCGACCGTCCCCCAAGCCACTTTGAAGAAAGCGGCTGTATACCCATCAGGCCCCGGCGCCTTCTCATCCCCCATAGAGAATAGCGCATGTTTCACCTCAAGGTCTTCAACTGGGCGGACCATGTCTAAGGACGTAGCTGGGGAGAGCTTACGCGTGATAGCCCCCTGTACCTCGGCCATGTCCACCGGTGACGCTCGTGCGGATGAGCCAAGTAATTCCTGATAAAACCCCAGTAACTCCCCTTCCACCTCTTCTGGCGTATTAAGTAGGTCTCCAGTTGGGCCTTCCAATGAGATGATTCGATTAGTCGCTCGACGAACCGCCTAAAGAAGTAAGATGAGCATTGATCGCCATCCTTGAGCCAAGCAAGCTTGGCCCTTTGGGATAACGCCGTATGCTCTACATCGACAGCCCTAGCGTAGAGAAACCGACAATGCCGTTCAAGATCATGAAACATAATCTCTAGGGGATATTTCGCTGCGAATTCCTGTGCAATCCCCAAGAAGCGTAATGCGTCCGCAACATTTGCAGCAAGGTCTCCCTTTACACGTCGCATGTGCATGAAAATGGGCTTCAACAACTTGAGCCGCTGGACCAACACATACATAGGAAACCCCGCCATGGGGATACTCCAAACACGCTGAACATGTTCCAAAAAGCCCTCCTCCTTAGTAAGAAAGTTCTCAAAACGAAAACTCACACCGCGTGGTCTCGGCGCTGACACCCCTAATGACAGTGGCGAATGATCCGATGTGAAAGGGAGTTCACACCGATAAAACGTATCTGGCCAGCGAGCAAACCACTGTGGGTTGCCGAGCATGCGATCCAACTTCCTCCAGATGCCTGCCAGAGCCCGTTGCTGATTATACCACGTGAATTCCTGGCCCATCGACGGCAGCATCATAAGGTCGGCCTGTAGGAGACATGCCTGAAAATCAGCCATATCCCGTGCTTGAGGTGCACCCCCACGCCCCTCACTCGCATGCAAGATAGTGTTGAAATCCCCCGCCACTACCCACGCATCCTCAACTCGCAACGCTGAAAACTGAATCAGCTCATCCCAAAGGGCCACTCTATCCTCCCTTCGTGATTTCCCATACACGAACGAGATAAACGCATGTTCACGCGTATCAAGCTGTTCCACGCGACAATGAACAGCCTGAGCAGATTTTGCGACAATTGTGACGTGAAGCAAAGAGGTATCCCAGCCCACCCAAATGCGAGTAGCCGGACCATCATCATAGTCAAAGAACCAGGCCCAACGCGGTCGAATAGCCTCTGAAATGTGGGCTGCGTTCGACGCAGCCACCCGCGTCTCCAGAAGACCAACAATGCGCAACCCCCCACGGGCAATCCAATCCCCCACCGCCCTCCTGTGGTCTTGTCGGTTAAGACCACGCACGTTCCAAGACCCAATCGGCATTATGAATGAGCCCCATGTAGGGCTGCGTTTGCTTTAGGGCCCTTAATATGAGAAACCTTATCAACATCCTCGTCATCATTAAAATCCCGCAATAAGGCAAAGGAGTTTTGGTCAACTTGCTGTTCGTCGACCGCCCGCCATGGAGAAGAGCCAGACGCGGACGCCTGTACCCCCGTATGGGTGGACTGATCCGACCTTGGATTCGCCATACTCGGCGCTATCTGCACCGCCTTGCCATGGGCACCAATTTGTCTCCACTCAGCTTGGGGAGCCCGGCCTCGACCTTGTCGTGAATGGTCACGAGGCGGTCCTTGAATACGTGGTCTATCATGAACCACCACACGAGCATCGGGAGGGGCTGGCCGACCAGTTGTCGGGTGTTTCTGTCTCGGCCCCGGCGTATTAGGCTTCCGCAGAGGCGCCGGGCTTGGTTGCCTCTTGGGGCATTGTGTGTCCCCATGGGCCCATGTCGCACAGTGGCTGCACCTAGTCAGCCTCCACTCGTATTCAACCCTCACCAAAACCGTACCCGATACACATCCTTCGGCAGTTGGGATCTCAATTTCCACTTTCTCAACAAACGGCGTGTCAAGCAGCTTCATGATGCAAACACGCGCATAATCAATACGCTCTCCTTTGGCCGTAATCCCATCGGCAAATAAAGGCCTGCCAACACCACTAGCTACCACACACAACCCCGCTTTAGTCCAAAATTCACTTGGCACATTCCACAGTTTCACCCAAAAAGGAACCTCCACGAGATCCTTCCTCTCCAGCGACATTCCAGGACGCCACACTTCTAAGAACAGCGGTTGACCATGCAAGAGCCACGGGCCACCTTCCAACACTTCAGTCATAGCCGTGGCCGATTCAAAGCGAAACCGGAAAAAACCATTTCTAGTGGCTCGAACCTCCACCAAGCCAGTCCATCGTGCCCTCACAAACCGGTCGGCGAATGGGAAGTATGGTTTCGGCCCAAGGAAATATCCAACCAAGGTATGGTCCCACCTTGCAATCCCTTGTTTTGCCACGTCCCAGGTAGGGGCCACAACGGATATACCAGCATTTGTCGACTTAGGCGCCACATAGTCAAGCGCTAACCGTGCTTGGTCCCCTCTCTCTCCCCGTATACCCACGTTGTGGGATGTCGTATCAGCCCTAGCTTTCCCCACCACTACATCAGCAAACGACGCCGAGGGCGACGACGATTCGGCGGTGGCCTTGACGTGTGGGGACGAACCTGGAATCAGCGCATCAGTGAGCGAAACCCTAGCCAACGACCATGCATCCGCAGTGGAATTTGATTCACAAACCCTAGAATGCTTCGGAACAGTACCGGGCTGAGCAGCCCCACCCTCCTCGACGACTATCTCCTCATCCACCGGCTTATCAGATGTCACGGACCCCATATCCACAAACCGCCGAGCCATCATACGCTGAGGTGGTGGTGTCCCAGGTCGTCCCCATTGCTGTCGGCGGTTATGATTCCGAAGGATACCCTTGAGCGGAGCACTAACGCCGGTTCGCATAGGCGGAGATCCCATCGAAGCCCTAGGCCCAATGCGACCCCCCGCCAAATTTTGATTGATCGTCGTAGTAGGAACCCGCGGCCCCTGAGACGGGATGGTCTCCCTTCCCATTAGACCCGTAACCACAACCGCATCAGATTTATCAGAATTTGCAGAAACCCTAGCAGCCTTTGCGCACTCAGGTCGTCCCATGGCAGATCGGCGCTCCCCATCAGAGTTGGCCAATGTAGATCCATGAACCGTGCTCATCAAAGAACGAAACCGTGCACCATCAAAGCAACTCACGAATTCAGGATATGCCGCGGCAAGAGCATCCAAATCAGGCATGGCTGGCATCGCCACATTGCCCGTCGCTGCCGTGTCAACCGGATGTCGCTCACTCTCCGTCTCCACCATCGCCAAAACCCTAGGCGAAACATCCTCCGCCATCGCAGCACCCAGTCCAAGAACCACAGATGATCGTCGGCCAGTCAAGAAGGACCGGAAACGACGACGATCGGTGCTGAAACCGCGATGGAAACCTTCGAAAATTTGAAAAAATCGCCAACTGTGTGAAAATCGCACACAAAGGTGTAATACTGTGTGAAAATCGCACACACTGGAGGTGTAATCCGAAATCTGACGTGTATTGAATTCTGTAATATAAGATGTTCATTTTTCAACACTGGAAATGCGCGTCTGTTAGTATCGCTCAACGTTAGCCGTAAAAGGTAACCATACGGGTGGCGTTACGACCAGCGTGACTAGTGCAGTGGATTACGTTCATCAAGAATATTTTGTCCCTCATATTTAATGAGTGATGATATCCACGGGCCCCTTGATAAAAGTGATATCGTAATCCATGCAATGTGATTAAGAGCAATCATATTTACGATAAACTTTTGGAATCAAGAAATAAATAAGTTGCGAGGATGACACACTCCTACCTTGAACTTATTTAGGATATTATATGACAAGGAATTGACATGGGCAATTACTGCTTAAGGATGGTGATACGTATTTGATATACTTATTATCTGTGTCACTTTGGTATTCTTAATACATTTGCTAGATGCTAATTATGATTTATAGATTTAGAATGTGTTCTAATTCTATTGCCAACGTGACATGGATCCTACTGGGTCACACAAAAAGGAATGAAGGATCAAAGAAACTATATTTTGTATATTACATGGGGATATAAATATGATGATAAATTAATTTTGGAGTAATTTATTTGAGCATCATATAATACGAATATAAAAAAGATTCAAATAACATATAAGATATGAACTTATGATAAATATATATGCAATATATATTAAATACTGTAGAGATTTATGAAATCGGTTATTGCCCTAAATTAAGGGCTAATCATGAAACAATATAGTATATAAGGAAAACTACATTGAACGTGGGGTATGTTCTATGATTGGTCATGATTGCTAAAGGGGATATGATCTCAATTATGGCAAGAAGAATAATTAAATTAGATTTAATTATCTTATCCAATTATAAAGATAATTGGCCTATAAAAAGGGGAGATCGTGGCCTTATATGGGATCTGATCATCGAATAGCTATTTAGAAATTACAATATATACGGGATAAAAGAAAAGGGTTTTGCTTTGCTCGTAAAAAGAGTGAATCGAGTTACGTCGGCCGAATACCTTCTAGCTAGTGAAGGTCGACTCTTTGGTCCTTTTCTTGGTGGATATCGGTAGAGATACCATACGTTTGGTATTTGAATTCGTACCCAACCTCAAGGTAATGAGTTAAGTTTAATTCGCATGGATCTTGGTGGAATCGGCTTGATACGTTGATTTAAAATTTTTTAATTTCCGCTGCGTGTAATAATTTGATTATGTGCGTCGATTCCTTACAGGGGTATCAGAGCCATCTTGCGTTGCTTACCTTGTTCTGCAATAGATATATTTGATAATTAATGAATTCACATGATCAATCTGATTGCTTCAACGTGTTGTTCAAGTTATATTCATAATATATTTGTATATATGTATATAGATGCAATCATATGTCATGAGTGCAATATCATGAGATGATCGTTACTGCCTTGCTTAAAGTATTCATATATATAATATATGCTTAGATGTCATGATGGTGTTTTCAATTCAGAATATGTGTTTCATATGCATGATTCAACGTGGTTCATCATGGCTTCTTTAATGAATTAATATTCTGATAAAATATCATTTGCTGGAGTTTTGGCCTTTTTCGATGGGTTTTCATGATGCTGATTTTTCGATAAGCAGTTGATTATTTTAGTATAAACAGAACATGAATAATCTATCGGTATATATGTGTACCCAATCTGCGATCATGATGATGATTAAACTGTTGGAACCATGTACCACCTTGCCCTCAAAAGACCACAGAGCACCGCCACCATCCGCGTTGTTTTGACATGTTTCCATGTCAGGCCCGTCAGTACCTACAACACGTACACTGAGCTCCTTGCCCAATAGATGAAATAAAGCATGATGTAATCGTGCACTCAATCCCAAACCCGGCATCTCACATGTAATGCACGTTCTTTCTTTTCTCACGCTAATCTCCCATTTCACAAATTAGGGCCCTAGGTTAGACTTGACACCTCGCATGCCAATCACAATAACAGTAGCCTACCGTGGAAGTTCACATCAGGTCACTTCTTCCGTATAATATATAAGACGGTCGAACCTCGGGAAGTTCACGCCCAGGTAGACAAAGCGTTCTCATCTGTGTAGTTGACAGAACGCTCACACCTCTCTGCCAGGTGTCATGAGTACTAACCTCGACTCTTCAGAGAGTCACCAATCACAAAACCATCATCTACCCACTTAACAAAGCGTTACCGTCTCCAATACGGTACACACGATATCAGTTCTTCACCGACCCACACGGTCTGAACTTCTCTCGTTGTAATATGAAATGCAAATGACAGATAAATGCATGATATACGTAATTTATTCAAATCACATAAAAATATTCACATATTTCAAGTAAAACACGCAAGCGTGAAACCACATAAAAGCACATATTGTTTACGTGACGTAGGTGATTATTTCACCTACCTGTCGTCCTAAATTTCCTAACCGAAATACCTTGGACCTCTGGACAGAAAACGATAGTTACATCAGTACAAAACACGCTCTTGGACAAATTACAATAAAAGACTTTATTTCGAAGTTGTCACATATTCATAAATATACATGTTCCGAAAACCCTAAATACCAAATTCGACTTGCGACGAACATTTTTTTAAATATATTTTGCACGTTAAAAACATTTAACCCAAGAATTTATTATTAAAAGTCCCGGAAATTTAAAAAGGCTCAAAAATTATTTAAGATGCCCGAAAATTCGACCAGAACGAAAACAACGCCCAAAACCTTTTTCGAAATATTGCATGCCGATCCCAAAGTTTTACATTTTCGCAAAACAGAAAATTTCGAAAATATTCCTTGACCCAAAAATTCATTCTCCACTCCAAGATTTTTAAGAATGCTGAAAACATTCTTTGCCCAAAACTTTCAAAAGTCGTAACTTTAATTTCCAAAAATATTTACACCCAACCAAAACGTCATACGACCAAAACGCTCAAACAGCTAAAGTCAACTTCACCTTCCTAACACATGTTCAAAATCTTATAACAACAAAATATCAAAAGGTCGAAAATAATATTTATCAAAACTAATTTTTCTTCCTAATGTGAGTTTCAAATTTGAAACTCACATTAAATCAGGAACGTCCTAAAACTAATGTAATCATATATATAAAAGTAGAATAGGGTCTCTACTGTGCCGCCACGTCAGCAAAAAATTCCCCCAAAACCATCAAACGACGTCGTTTTATTGTATTTTTGTCTATGTTCAATGAACGAAGTTGAACAGTTCTATTTTTTGCTATTAAATAAAAGGAGAATAGGGTCTCTACTGTGCCGCCACGTCAGCAAAAAAATTCCCCCAAAACCATCAAACGACGTCGTTTTATTGTATTTTTGTCTATGTTCAATGATACGAAGTTGAACAGTTCTAATTTTTGTTATTTTGTGCTGATGTGGCGGGCAATTAGCCATTTTATTTGTTTTTGGTATGCTATTCAGAGCCAGTCGCCTCCCTAATAAATGCAACTCTCTGTATCTAACCATTCACGGTAAGGAAAGCAACAGTCGGTTCATTTCTTAATCAATGCAGCCCTTTGCATACCCTACCCGAGCGAGTGAAGGGCCTGGTCGCAAAGAGGAAGCTAACGAACAAGGAGGACATCGATGACGTGAGGCGAGAGGTGCAGATTATGTACCATTTGACGGGCCAGCCCAACATCGTCGAGCTCAAGGGCGCCTACAAGGACAAGCACAACGTCCACCTCGTCATGGAGCTCTGCGCTGGCGGCTAACTCTTCAATAGGATCATCGACAAGGGCCATTTCACGGAGCGTGGGGCGGCTTCTCGTCTGAGGACGATTGCGCACGATTGTGCAAAATTGATTAAAGGGACGAAGGCATAAGCGTGACCCAGCCAAAGATGTCGTCCCAGGCGGTGGGCTGCACCGAAGCACAAGGTACCTCATGAACTATCTCACTACTGCTTGTAGATCTAGGGATGAGAAACCATCGACGTCAGTGTTTCGGCCATTCGTCGAGTAAGAAAAGCTGTGACATCAAATTTGCGGCACTTAACGAACCATTGTTCCATTTCAGCCGTAGACATTCTAGGTTGAGCCTCAATTTGTCTGCATATCCTTTCGTTGAAAGGATGTAATATCTTATAGTGTCTCTCTTGGCTCCTTTTCAGGTTTTCGAGAGTGTGGTTTGGCATGGGGATTGGATTTAGTTTAGCTGCTGTCATCGGAGTGATTTTTATTTATTTTTTTTGAATAGTTCCCGTGTATATATGTAAAATAAAAGGTCGATGTACAAGGTGGGCGAGGGGTAACCCCTCACAAGCAACCAGTAACAGACTACTGGCCCAAACATAGAAAATGATCACAGCATAGACTACCACGCAACACGCCAGAGCCGTCGAATGGCAGCACGTTGGAGCTCAAATCTAGAAGGTGTCCCACTGAGTCGCAGACACACCAAATCAAGAACCGCAGCCACCAGCCTGTCAGGAGACGTGATGATCCCTTCCTTCCAGCGCTTGTTACGTGTCTGCCAAATATGATAAACCAATGATGCCAAAACGTGACGGTAAGCTGCTGCAATAAGATGTTGTCCTCGCCACTTCCTCGATGCCCACGTTATGGCCTAGGGCCAATCCCTATACGGCCATGACCAGCGAATACGTCGTCCCAACAGTCGAAGACACTGACGAGAGAACCGACAATCGAAAAACAGGTGTTGAGCCGTCTCGTAGCGGAGCACATCACATAGGACACAGGCGGGTGTACCCGCTCGCTGGGCCACCCATGGCTTATCCCTCGTAGACAAGCGGTCACGTATACTCAGCCAAAGTATAAACTCATGCCTAGGCACCTTTAGAGGTCCCCCAAAAAGGGATGCCCAAGGTACAGGTTGCCGTCGAAATCGGAGTGCCTCCCTGATCAAGCGGGTCGTTGCACATCCATCAATAGCCCCCTTCCATAATATCCTATCTCTCACGGCCGGGTCAACAGATGGAAGATGGCGGCTGAAGTCAATGTATTCGGTCGTAGTCTGGCCTGGCCAATTCCATCCATGGGCAGCAATGACAGCGCTCAACCGGGTTCCTACCGGAAGCCCCATGGCAATCGGGCCTCGCGGGTAGCGTCCCAGTAGTGGCGCCTCCTATAGCCATGGGTCCTCCCACAACCAAGTAGTCGACCCATCGCCGATCCGAAAGGAGACAAGTGGAAGGATGGTCGCTCTCAGCTTCATAAGTTTTCGCCAACTCCATGATGTGTTGGCTGAAACAGGGACTGCCCAAATCGTCCTTGCTTGAAGTCGTGTACTGTAAAGCCAATCTACCCAAACAGAGTCTGGCGTACGTCTAATTACCCTCCATAGAAGCTGCACAAGTAGCGATTGGTTATCCGTAGCAATGGAACGAAGTCCCAAGCCACCCTCACATGATGGTAGACAGAGATCCTCCCACGCGACCTTAGCCGATGACCCTCCCCATAGGAACTTCCTAAATCGGGACTCCAACGCATGTGCGACGCCCTTAGGCAAAAGAAACACCCCCGACCAATAGACATGCAATGCTTGAAGAACAGACTTAATCAGTTGGACCCTCCTCGCATAGGACAAGGACTGATTCAGCCATGATCCAAGACGCACATCAACTCGCTGTAGAAGCGGAGCGCAATCCCCAACCGTGAGTCGTGGTGCTATCAGCGGCACCCCCAAATAGCGCACAGGTAACTGTCCCAACCGAAACCCAGAAGGCCCTGCAGCTGGACCTTTAACCCCTCCGCACGCCGTGACAGAAACATCTCGCTCTTATCGGGATTTGGGTATAAGCCTGACAGGGCCGAGAATGCCGTAAGTGCGTTCTGTAGAACACCCACAGAAACCGCATCAGCATGGGAAAATAGAAGAAGATCATCCGCGAAAACCAACATCGACAACAGGTTGGCCTCACATCGCCAATGATAGTGGAATCGCGGCTCCATCAGAATCCTCTCTTCAATAATGCCATGGAGAACCTCCATAACAAGCGTAAAAAGGTATGGCGAAATGGGGTCACCCTGTCGTAGGCCCCGCTTACCCTCGAAGAAGCCCACTGAGCGTCCATTTATATTAATGGAAAATGTCGGCGTAGTCAAGCAACATCGAATCCAATCGATATAAGTTGGGTGGAAACCCATAGCCTGAAGCGTGGCAAGTAAGAAACTCCATTCCACCTTGTCATAAGCCTTGGCGAGGTCCACCTTTAGCATAGCTCTAGGTGGACGACCCTTGCTCGTATAGCCCAAGCATAATTCATGTGCCATAAGAATATTGTCGCTGATTCGCCTCCCAGGAATGAAAGCCGTTTGTGAGACATGAACTAGAGCTCCCAACGAAGTCTTCAGCCTATTCGCCAAGATCTTCGAAATGACTTTGTAGAGGACATTGCAGCACGAGATCGGCCGAAAGTCCGTCGGTCGCCGCGGTGACTGACACTTGGGAATCAATGTAATAAGAGTACTATTCAGCCCCTTAAGTAATCGGCCAGTGACGAAAAAGTCCTGAACTGCTGTAGTAAGATCAGTCCCCACCACCTCCCAGGCAGCCTTGAAGAATGCAGCAGTGTATCCATCTGGACCTGGGGCTTTTTCATCCCCCATAGAGAACAATGCTCATCGTACCTCATGCGGGTCAACGGGCCGAATCATATCCAAAGCCGCCGCTTGGGACGGCGGGTGCTTAATGAATCCCTGCACCTCGGCCCTTGCCACCGGGGTAGACCTAGCCGACTGGCCTAGTAGGCCGTGATAGAAGTTCAGCAGCATCGGAGTGACTGTTGTCGGTGACTCACTTAATGGACATTCATATGTTCTTTATGAGAAGAATTTTAACCTCCTAGATATTAAATTTGAACTTTTTTCTTACGGTTTAGTTGGCTTGCGCTGGCAGGTCATTGTTTGTGAATTGGTTTGGGCACTTCTGTTCTACACAGGACATGGAGGGACCCAAGACTCCTTACTTGGGATTTCCTCTCTGGTCTGTGTTACTTTCTATTTTTGCTGCTATTATACTTGCTTACATGAGTTTTTAGTGTCTTCTTTATACTTGTGAGACATCGTGCAAGTTAGCTAGCATGCTTTACTTTAAAATAGGTTGCAATTTGGTTATCACTGTTTTCATGTTGCAGCGTACAATTAACTGCTATATTGGATATCTTCTTGTGTTTTCTTTGTTATGGAATACAATTCGCTACCCTCAACAAACATGCTTCCATTATTCTTTCTGTGATTTTGTTATGTCTTTTGTGCAGATTGGTAGACAGAACATCTCACTTTTCAGTATAGGATACTTTTCCATCACCGGACAAGAAGAAATCGAGCAAGCACGTCGATCCCACTGTTCCCATCTTCAGCTTGGATGATATCGAAGAAGGCGTCGAAGGTGGTAGTTAGTTATTCGATCTAACTTCCATTTTTTCTTCTTACACCCATAACCTTCTTTCGCCTTTTCGTCATTCGTTCTTACGTCGTTGTCTTCATTAGGCGCTAGATTCGACGACGAGAAATCACTGCTCATGTCCCAAATGAGCCTCGAGAAAGGATTTGGCCAATCTGCAGTTTTCTCACATGCGTTAATAATGGTTTTGGGACGCCGTTGAGGATACCCAAGGTGGTCAAGAGGCAAGGAGAGACCATAAGCAAAGGGCATAGGAATTATGAGCTATGCTCAGTTTGTTGCTTGGGATTAGGTAAACAAAATACAAACAACACGATTTTTAACGCTGCTAAAGATTCGATTTTTACCAAAGGTGAAAGTCGTTTTTTGCTGTGATTCGTTCAGGCATTCAGTGGGAAGGCCTGGGCCGCCGCCTTCGCTTGATTTTAAGCCGCCGGCGTTCGATCCTAAGGAGAAGTATTGGACTAAGTTTCCATCGGAGGGTTAGAAGATAACTCCGCTGCATCAGTCTTGCAAGTTTAAATGGAAAGATTACTGTCCGAAAGTATTCAGGTGAAGTGATGAAGCAACCTGTAGTATGATTTTTGCTTTTACATTTTTTCATATGTTGAAAAAATCGCCCAAGTAATCTTTCTTGCAGGACCTGAGGATTCTGTTTAAGGTTGATCCAGCGGATTACATGCTGTCCATATGCGGCAACGATGCATTGCGAGAGCTTTCTTCGCCTGGAAAAAACCGTGATTTTCTTTTATTTGACGAACGACGACCGTTATATGATCAAGACGAAGGCTGAAACAAAGGTGTAGAAAACAGATAACTTTCATTCGTTACAGAAAACGAGCATCTATCAATAGCTTTGGTGTCGATAGGTGCTTCTAAGGATGTTGAGCGCGTACTATAACCACATCCGATCGTTCGAAAACACGATGGTGGGCCTTCACTGCATCAAATTAACTGGGCCTGCTCAGAAGAAGGTAAAAATGTCATATAAACATAGCATCCTTTCGATGAAAAATGTCATATCAACATCGGGAATTTGTTCTGTTCTGAGTATACGATCCATAGGAGATACGACTTGAAAGGTTCGACCTTTGGGAGGTTGACCGATAAACCAGAATCAGAGATTGATGCGACTACAACGCTCAAAGACCTCGACCTTTCATCTTTCGACTCGAAAAGACTTGGTATCAAGAATTTCGAAGGTAAAGCAAAGCAAGGCAGCACATTATTTATTTACTGGCAAATTCTCTTATGGTCTAAGAAGTTGATTGTTATAAATGTCGCAGACAAATCGATAGGGACTGCAAATTTCTTTTTTGGAATAAGAGAGAGTAATGGTCTATAGCCTCTTAGTCGGTGTTCACTTTACAGAAGCTTCATGCGGCGATCAAACACCTACTGGTAAGTGAACTACTGTTTGCCTACCTTTTTGGCTATGTGATGCAGTTAAGGCAGGTGATTCTACCCTTCATTGATTTTTCTATTGGGAATGGTTCGTCGTTGTTATTATGGGAAGACCCATGTCTACGGGCTGTCCCATTATTGGAGAGCTATCCTAGAGGCCCACTGGCGATGGGGCTGCCAGCAGGGACCCGCCTAAGCTCTGTCATCGACCACCAAGGCTGGAATTGGCCAGGACAGTCGGCGGTGGAGTATTTGGATTTTAGTCCGCACCTTCCACGGGTTCAGCCTAATCGGACCGATGCTATTTGTTGGAAGGGAGCGCCAGATGGCCGACCGACGACACGACTGATTAGGGAGTCCTTATGCGTACGAAGGCCTATTGTACCTTGGGCGTCCTTGTTTGGGGGGCCTTTGAAGATCCCTCGACATGAGGTCATATTGTGGTTTGCCATCCGTGATCGTTTATCGACTAGAGATAAGGCCTGGGTGGCACAGCGCGCTGGAACCCCTGCTTGTGTTCTCTGTGACGCGCTGCATGCTGCGACTGTGCAACATTTATTTTTTGATTGTCGATTCTCATGCGACTGTGTTCGGATGCTGAGGCAGAAGATCAGGTGGGGATGGCCGTATCGGGACTGGGGGCAGGGTATACGGTGGGCTGCATTGCGATGGCGTGGCCATCATCTCCTACAGTTCGCCTACCGTCACGTCCTTGCTTCGTTGGTATATCACATTTGGCAGGCACGCAACAAGCGCTGGAAGGAGGGGGCTATCACGACTCCAGATAGGCTGGTTGCTGTTGTCCTCGATATGGTTTGTATGCGGCTTACTGGGACATCGCCCAAGTTCGATCTACAGAGAGCGGCCATTCGACGTCTCTGGCGAGTAGCTTGGTAGTGAGCTGGATGTTTTAGCTTTCGTTTTGTTGGTCTATGCCAGTAGTCTGTTACTGGTTTGCACGTGAGGAGTCACACCCTCACTCATCTGTACATTTACCCCCTTTATATATATACACGGAACTTACTCCAAAAAAGAAACTCGGGTCAAGGCAAGTCAATTTTAACAAAAACGATTTTTAACTAGTGTTGGATCTACCCTTCAGCCACAATTACGACCCGATGCTGATGAATGCTGACACAGTGAGAGATTTTCTTAAAATGGGGTACCAACCTCCGCTTGCCAAGTTTGCACAGCTCAGAGCAACGGAATTCCCCATCCTTAGAAGACGCTATTTGGCATAGTCAACAAATGCCTCTCACCTAAGCACGTCGGATTCAACAAGCGCAACGGCAACATTCTTCGGATATTTCACGGCATCGTGTTCTCATGGAACTACGATGTAGTTCAGCTGATCTGGCATGATCTTGCTGAACAGATCAGGCAAAAGCACAACAAGAAGTCGAAGAATATGTCGTACCCTAGGTGGTTTTCGGTGCTAATTGCCCATCTCATGGAGATTCACACGGACATTCCCCGACTGCCACCTGGCAAAAACTACCAACCGCCAAAGCTCATGTTCTTCCACCACCCCAAACTGACTGATCTCGACCGGCCATCGATGCCCATTTTATTCGAACTTATCCGTCTTGCCGACCCCACGAAAGACGTGTATAGATTGTACTGTTGGGAACATCATCTCACAGAGGCAATGATCTGAGGGCCCCCGGACTTCAATGTGAGCCCTCAACAACATCAGAGTCTTGAGGCTGCGTTGATAGATGAAGTTGCCCATGAATCCTAGGTGGAGGATTCAACCCAAGATCTTGACCACCCGATGATTGAAGAAGTGACTCAAGAGTTGCAGTAGAACAACCCGTCATTGTGAGCGTGCTTCAAGAGCCAATTGAGGAGGTTCTAATGCATGAGGCACCGGTCGAAGCAAAAATGGGGAACAATCCACTTCAACAGGAAATTACGCCTGACACAGAGGCTCTGATCTCCTTGATCGCACCTTCTGAGCCTCAGGTAACAACACAAGTCCATGAGGAAGCTGAACGTGAACTGTCTCCTCAAACTGCTACCTCTTATGAAGCTACGGCATCAAACGAGGAGGTTCAATCTGTCCGACGGGTTCCCCATCAACTACTCTCATCCACCGAACCCGCTGACACAGCTCTCATCCCAACTTCAGAAACGATGCAGACGTCACTCCACGTGCTGAGGACTTCTCTTCGCTCAATCTTGAGCCGCAGCACAACTTAGTAGCGTCAATCGAGGACGAAATTACCATTTCAACCACTGGCGGCCGCGAAGCTCAGATGTCTGAATCACAGGTTCACACTGAACCTGTAACAATGTCCATAGAGATAGCTCCTCCATCTCAACGATTGGACGAAAGTCTCGAAACGTCGCAACCTCAAGCGACGACGAGCCAACCCATTGAGACGGTGTTCACTCTTGGGTTGACAACAGGCGACATCAGTCGACCTGGTCCTTCATGTCCTGCTCCAGGCGGCACATCAGAGACCTTCTCTGATGTTGCGGGAGTGGAACCCCAACCCGGCTCCACTTCGGAGGTGTTCTGACAATTTTTGACCGAAGCCCATCTACAAGCTGCCCTTTCCCCAGCCTTTAATTCTTTCGAAGACCGCTTCATGGAGAGAGTGCACGCCGCAATGGAGACGTCCCGCCGTAACACAGAGAAAGCACCCGTCTCAAAGGCCACTTCGTCACAACTAAACCTCACACCCACACAACCCATCCACACTGACCCTCTCATCCAATCCACATTACTCATAAACCCAAAGATCGTACCTATCATTGAGCTCCACTCCATTTTGGTGGCTTGGCTATTTGGACTTCCCAACCGAACGCCATAAGATCTTTTCTGGCGTCTCGTTAATCGTCCTGACCTAGCCACACAAATATGCCGTGGCCAAGACTCTTGCTCCAAACGATGACATGACGACCCTGGCGATCAGGATTTCCATGAGGGGGAGAATAGGTCGAGGACATCTACGAGTGGTCAAGGACAAGGCTCGAGCTCAGCACAGACAAGCACTGGAGCTGTTGAAACCTCCACGTACCGCACCCAAACTCTAACCCACATCGAACGACCACCCTTAAGGACACCTCTGCCCATACCACCAGAAACGACTAACACAGGCTCACTGCTTCCAGAAGAAGAAGCAGGTGCTGACATGCTCTTAGCACTAGCAGAAACGATAGCAACCTCAAGCTCAACCACCCTGGACCAATCAGGGACATCAAAATGTGAAGTCGATCCACACGAAGTCCTCGATAAATATATATTCGATGGACAGCGGATGACTCAAAACATGCCCAATAAAATAGCAACAAAGGCTCAAAGGACGTTCGCCATTTTGTAAGACAAGCTTCGCTCGACCTAGTTTTAATAGAAGACGAAGAACTTCAGGAAGGTGGGGACTACAACATGGATCCCCAAGGCTTCCCGAGTTGATTGTACAACGAGCGGACACCCCTCCAACATTGACCGCAGGGACCGTTCGAGTCAACTCGCCATGGGAGAATGGACGGACAGAAGTTCCGTTCCTCGAAGAAGCTAGTCAGCATATTTGGAGGTCACCGAACAAAATCAAGAAGGTGAACGAGTTCAAGCTCAGAGGTATCTCTCATTGGGATCAACAAATAAGGATGAACTACCTAAACAGGCTGACCAAACTCGGAACCGATTGGAGGCTGGGACTTTTTAAAAGTCAGCTGAGGAGTCATTTCAAGAATCTAACTCCAATCTACCAGCGGCTTGGAGACTATCATTCACAAGCGGACAAACATGACTCGAGAAGAGATAGATGAGAACTATCTACCTTACCTTCCAGCTCACGAGATCTACCATCTTTTCCAGATATATGTGGAGAAGTACAAGGATCCTCAAGGCTAATACGTTAAGAAGGAAGGGCTCGAGGGACTCAATAGGGTCATGGTACGGTGTTAGGAATATTTTATAGCATCATTTGATTTATGTAATCTTGGGTTTATTTAGTGGATTGTAGTAGTTTGGGGAGACTTATGATATTAGTTAATAGTTTTGTATTGGGCTTTAATATACCAAATAGTTGTGGTATATAAAGCCCCATTTACCCTAATTAGGGTTTTATCAAAAGAATTAGAAAGGTAAGCCACCTTGTACTTTTCCTTAAAAAACACACACTAACACGCACTCAAGGTGTTCTTCACGTTTTACACATTCAAACCTTTCTTTTTTGTTTGGTAATATAAAGGTCAACAAGTGGTATCAGAGCCTAACGCGGATCAATATCTTCCATTTGAATCCAGTTTTGCTTGATTCCGACGTGATTTTAATGAGTTTTTGGCTTGAAAACTCATTTTCAATATTTTCTCTGTTTTTGGGTGTTTCTTAATTCGTTTTCAATGATTTTTGACCCCTAAAACGTTAGGAAACTACTATTGAAGGTATTTATGTTCTTTCACGTCTATTTCAGTCAAGTTTGAGTATGATTTGAGCAAAAACGAGTCCAAAATCTGGGTTTTTTCTGGACTGTTCATCAGTATCGATAGAACAGTACTTCTTTGTTTGAAGGTTTCGACCGAAACTCACCTTGAAAAGCTTCAATTGATTTGAGTTTCGGGCAATTTCTCCTCAATTTCACAGTTTCGCCGATACATTTCTCGGCGAAAGTCAATCGATTAGAGTCTTGAGGCAATTATCCGCTAATTTCACGGTTTCGATCGACACAACTCTCGGCGAAAGTCAAATCCCGCCCGAAACGCTACAGTATTCAATTTCAAGCTTCGATCAATACATTTCTCGGCGAAAGCCAATCGATATCGCCCGAAACGCTACAGTGCCCAATTTCGCAGTTTCGATCGATACAATTCTCGGCGAAAGTCCAATCTATTTCGCCCGAAAGTCTACAATACCAATTTCAATCGATTTCCTCAGTTTCACTCGATTCATATCTCGGCGAAAGTCCAAATTATTTACTGCTTCGTCCAAATTAGTCAAATTCAATCTTAGTCAATCAAAACAAATCCAATTTGGACCAAGATCGCCCGAAACCTTCTCATTCCTATCGACCGAAACTATATCTTTTTCAAATCAAAATCTAAAGCCCTATTTCGATCGAAACTAACCTTATCTAAATTTGAACCACTCATTCGATCGAAACTCACATTTTCAAATCTTACTAGAATCGATCAAGCATTCAAATTCAGTAGAACAAAGTTCTCGATCTCACATAATACCAATCGCTCCATCTTCGAGCAGTACACTAAACTCACTAAATTCTTATATTGCGACTGAATTCATTAAGTGGAATTACTCATTTAGACACAACACTAGAAATCACTCAAACTTGACTATATCTCATTCAAAACTAAAGCGTTTCATTTCGCAGATATATCACGCGTTAACGATCATTACCAAACACAATCATGGACGGTCTTGCTATTGGATCTGACAACCGCGCACCATTACTAAGATGGGGAGAGTATGGCATATGGAAGCAACGATTCATCAATTTCATAGAAATCAAGGATGTAGACCTCGCAAACGACATGCTTTCCTCCATTTTTGAAGGACCTGCTCAATTTTGGACCATCATCCCTGCACAACCCGATGCAGTTCCTGCAATTCCAGAGAGGATAACTCCTAAGGACCCTAGTCGATACAACGATGCTGAGAGAGCACGAGCCAGAGCAGACAAACTTGCCCGACACTATGTACTTCGGGCTCTACCAAATGATGTCTACAAGCAAGTCGACGCAATGGTCACTGCAAAGGAAATTTGGGATAAAGTCTGCAAGATGATGGTTGGAACAGAAGTTAGTAATTTGTCTAAGAAGTCCAGCATCCTTACTGCCTATGACTCCTTCAAAGCTAAGGAGGGGGAAGAACTTCGAGAACCTTCGCTTCTTGACCATCATCAATGAGATGAGAAAGATCAACATACAGCGCTCCAATCTCGAACACAACATCAAGTTCCTTTCCACACTTCAACCTGAGTGGGGACGGATTGCAGTTCTGGTTAAGCAACAGAACAAAGATCTGGATGCTATGGATATTCACTCCCTACACGATAATCTCTCACAATACTCGCAGTATGCCAAAGAAATCAAGAACGAAGGAAAACCAATCGTCGACATGGAACCAATTGCACTCGTGACTTCTAAGTCAAGCAACAGGAGCTCGAGGACCTCTAAAGGAAAGCAGGTCGTACAATCTGTCACCTCAGACAACGCCGAATCTGACTAAGAATCTGAGGACGAACTCGAATCCATCAGAAAGAAACTGGCAATGATCTCAGATACGGTCATTAAGATGAGCGCCAAGAATCATCTTCTTCCTTCAACAAACAACGAACCTCGGGCGGGAAACAGAAGTACATTGCCCCTGAAGAGGCTGAAACTAAGAAATCTGAAGTAATGAAGAAGTGCTTCAACTGTGGCAAGCCGGGCCACTTTGCTTCTAAATGCTTCAGACCCAAGAAGAAAAACACTGAATACTACAAGAAAAAATTTCAGCTCTCACAGCGCAAGGAAGCAGGAATTGTCTTGGTGGCTGAGGAAGAGGAATGGCTGGAGGACACATCAGACGAGGAGGAAGAAGAAATGGCTTTCATGGTGAAAAGCATCGAGGATGACTCCGACGAGGATGAGCCAGCCATGGGATCAGACAGGACGGATGTCTCTTCATCGGACCTGGAGGTATACACTCCATCCCTAAATGATTTCGTTAAACTTGAACGTAGGATAACCGAACTCTCCATGCATCGTAAAGATTACTCAGAGCTCCAAAGCAATTTCGACAAAAATTTTGCCTTGTTAAACAAATTGGCCACGTGCATGGGCCGAACCAAATTGGTGTGCCGGGTAGGTCTGAGGCAGCTGTGGTGGTGGGGGTCAATCCGCCTGCTCAGAGCGGCTCGCCGCAGCGCCTTGGGGGTGGGTCTATGCCACTTAAAGGAATTTTGAAGAATCCATCACGCCCTAATCGCCGAACTCCGTGGGGTAGACCAGCGACGCCTCCGCCGCGAGGGTTTTTCAGCGCGCCGATGCGTGGTCATGGGGTCCGTTGAGACCGACGATGAGGTGGATGAGGAAATCATTGCCGAGGAACCCCGAGGTTCAGACCCGGTTGCACAGGAGTCCCCAACACCTAGGGTTTCTGATTTGGCGCCATCTATAGTACCTGGGACGGATCACAGCGCCGTGAGGGTGGCGCAGTCGCTTACTGGGACAGCTCCGCAGGACCACCCGATGCCTCACACGATGAATTCAGCACCTAAACAAGTCCATGGCCCATCTTTTGCATCGGTTGTGCAGGGGCGACAATCGACACGACTGATGGGTGGCTCAAACCGGCTCATGCTATCATACAAACCGTCGACACTCATGGCGGATTCAGTCCCAGTGGTGGCCCCTATGTGGGAAGTCGCTAGGAAAGGGTTTTCACGGTGGGAACACACCTTGGTTGGATATTTTCTTGGAAAGAAGCCATACTTCCCGTTTGTCGAACGGTTCGTTCGTTCATCGTGGACGGGCTTGTTAGAAGTACGGGCAACATCAAATGGTTTTTTCAAGTTTCGCTTTGAATCTGAAACGGCAATGACAGTTGCTTTAGAGGGGGGTCCGTGGTTGCTGCAAGGTCAACCGTTACTATTGGAGGTTTTAAGGCCTGGCATGTCATTAGAGAGGCGGGAAATCAGTGAGATCCCGCTTTGGATTAAACTGTGGAATGTCCCGGGCGAGTTTTGGACCCACGAAGGACTTAGTGAGGTGGCTAGTGTTGTGGGACGTCCGCTATTTGCAGATGGGGTAACCGCACGGGGCGACTGTATTGACTATGCTCGCGTCTGCGTGATGAAAGCTCTTGATACACCTTTTTTAGAGCTTCTTTACCTACGGATGCCACGCCCTGATGGCGGATCGGCTGGGGATGTCTCTGTAAGGGTGGAGTACGAGTGGCGCCCGTCGAAATGCCCTGACTGTTCAACTTGGGCGCATTCGGCGGCTCAATGTCCTAAGCGTGATATGCGGCAGCCCCGCCAAACTTCTCAGCCACGGCCACCTAAGCCATGCACGAAACCTGTGACTACTCCACAGATTGCCGAGGGGGATGTTGCTAGGGAGAATCGACTGAACCGAACAACGGCCCAAGGACCTGCGAAGGAATGGCGCCAAGTGAAGGGCAAGGCGGTGATTGTGGCACGTCAGCAAGGGCCACGCATAGTGATGCCTCCAAGTTCTGGATCAATGGGAGAGAGCTCCTCGCATGGGCCGCTAAGACTTCGGCGTACGGCGGACACAACGCATTCTGATCATAACTCTTTCGCTATACTTAGTGGGTTGGAGGATGAAAGTGTAGCGAAAACTCTCACTATGGGCCCTAAAGCAGATGCAGCCCTTCAGCTGCCTCATTCATAATACAGGTGGGATCGTGGAACGTCCGTGGTCTGAACAGGCAAGACCACCGAAGGGCGGTAGGGGAGTGGGTTGGGCAGGCGGGTTTGCGACTTGTGGGGCTCCTTGAGACGCGTGTGTCGGTTGCAAATGCGTCTCAAATTTCGGAGGGCCTTAGGTCACGCTGGATGTGGTTTTTTGATTATGACGTGGGTTGGGACCCGTCTTGGCTTCGGGTCACGATCGTTGCTAAGTCTAGCCAGGCGGTGCACTGCCGGGTTGACCTGCTTGGTTCGGGTGAGATGGTTTTTGTCTCTTTTGTTTATGGGAACTCTAGACGTGAGGATCGCCGCTCTCTTTGGGATGAGTTGATACAATTTTCAGCCTTACGTGTAGATGATGCGTGGTTGGTGGCCGGGGATTTCAATACCATCTTGCATGCGGCCGAGGGTAGGGGAGGGGCGCCAAACGCAATGGATATGGCTGAGTTTCACAATTGTCTAGTCCAGGCGGATCTCTCATCTCTTCCATCCACGGGCCAAGAGTTCACTTGGTACAATCAGCAACGGGCGATGGCGGGTATCTGGCGCAGATTAGATCGCATGTTGGGGAACCCCCAATGGTTCGCCAGGTGTTCGGACTGTTACTATAGATGCGAGCTTCCATCCACCTCTGATCACTCGCCACTCACCTTAGGGGCTGCAGAGACTCGGCATCGGGACATGAGTTTTCGATTCGAGAACTTTCTTATTAAGGAACCAACGTTTTTAGATCACGTTCGTCGGGTGTGGGAGTCGCCAGAGGCGGGGTTTCCTATGTACGTTCTGGTAAATAGGTTAAAGCGTCTCAAACCTATTTTCAAGCAGATGCGTCGGGCCAAAGGGATTTGGCGGCGAATGTAGCGGAGGCGATGCGATTCTTAGGGATCGCTCAGGACTTTCCGGCGCAATATCCACTCGAGGGCTTATTTCAAGATCTGGAGCGTTGCTTACGCAGATTATATGCGCGCGCCGTGGAAGTTGAGCACACGGCTTTGTCCCAACGTGCTAAATTGGCGTGGCTGAAGGATGGAGATCAGTGCACTTCCTATTTCTTTAGGAAGGTTGCCCTACGCCGTGCGACCAACCGTATCTTATCTTTGGAGAATGCGAGTGGGGTTCTATTGGATACACCGGCTACAGTGGAAGGGGAGCTACTGGAGTTCTACCAGGGGCTATTGGGCCAATCTGTGAGGGATTCTCCCGTCACTAGGGCCGAGGTGCAGGGGTCCATAAAGCGCACGCTTTCCCCAGCGGCTGCTGAAGACATGGTTCGGCCAGTGGAGGTGGATGAGGTACGCCAGGCTCTATTCGCTATGGGGGATGAGAAGGCGCCTGGTCCAGATGGATACACTGCTGCTTTCTTTAAGGCTGCGTGGGAGGTGTTGGGGACTGATTTTACTTCCTCAGTCCAGGACTTCTTTGTGACAGGACGATTACTGAAGGGGCTGAATAGTACCCTTATTACACTGATACCCAAAGTTCAGTCCCCTAGGCGAGCGACGGATTTTCGGCCAATTTCTTGCTGCAATGTCATATATAAAGTTATTTCGAAGATTCTGGCGAATAGGCTGAAAACATCGTTAGGCGATCTGGTCCATAAATCACAAACGGCGTTCATTCCTGGGAGGAGGATTAGCGATAATATTCTTATGGCTCAAGAGTTATGCTTGGGATATAAGAGCAAGGGTCGGCCGCCTAGAGCTATGCTCAAGGTGGACCTTGCCAAGGCGTATGATAAGGTCGAATGGAGCTTCCTACTTGCCACGCTTCAGGCTATGGGTTTCCACCCTACTTACATCGAGTGGATCCGGGCATGCTTAACTACGGCGACTTTCTCAATTAATGTAAATGGCCGACCTGTGGGGTTCTTTGAGGGCAAGCGGGGGTTACGACAGGGTGACCCTATTTCGCCGTACCTATTCACGCTGGTGATGGAAGTTTTGCATGGCCTGGTTGAGGATCGGATTCTTATGGAGCCACAGTTTCATTACCATTGGAGATGTGAGGCTAATACGTTGTCTATGCTAGTGTTCGCGGATGACCTTCTTCTCTTTTGTCATGCTGATGCCGTTTCTGTGGGGGTGCTGAAGAACGCATTAACGTCTTTTTCGACTCTGTCAGGTTTGTACCCAAACCCTGACAAGAGTGAGATGTATCTATCACGACGGGCGGAGGGTCTGAAGGTACAGCTACATGCCATTATGGGTTTTCGGGAGGGTCACTTACCTGTCCGCTATTTGGGAGTACCGCTGATAGCTTCACGCCTTACGATTGGGGACTGTGCACCGTTGTTACAGCGGGTTGACGCTCGGCTGGGTTCTTGGCTGAATAAGTCATTGTCATATGCGGGCAGGGTCCAACTGATAAAGTCGGTCCTTCAGGCGTTACATGTCTACTGGTCGGGAGTTTTCCTATTGCCCAAGGGTATTGTTCATGCCCTGGAGTCGCGTTTTAGGCAGTTCTTATGGGGTGGCTCGTCGGCCAAGGCTGCATGGGATGATCTCTGTCTTCCGCCGTCTGAAGGGGGGCTGGGACTTCGCTCGATAGCTACCGATAACAGAGCCTTACTTGTACAGCTTTTGTGGAGGGTGCTTACGCGTGCGCCTGATTCTATATGGGCGAACTGGTTGTATAGTACACGCCTACATTCGAGGTCCGTTTGGGCTGCCCCTATCTCGGCCAACACATCATGGAGCTGGAGGAAACTTATGCAGTTGAGGTCGGTCGTCTTCCCACTTATCTCGTTCAGGATTGGTGATGGCTCTACAATATGGTTATGGGAGGATCCTTGGCTACAGGAAGCGCCACTTCTGGACCGCTACCCAAGAGGCCCTCTAGCGATGGGGCTTTCCACGGGGACCCGATTGAGTGCAGTCATTGATGACCATGGATGGAGCTGGCCAGGAAGGACGACGACCGAATACATTGACTTCAGTCGCCACCTTCCATCTGTTGACCCGACCTCGCCGGATAGGATATTATGGAAAGGGGCGGTGGATGGCCGAGCATCCGCCCGGCTGATTAGGGAGGCCCTGCGTTTTCGCCGCCAGGCTGTACCTTGGTCGACCTTGTTTGGGGGACCCTTAAAGGTCCCTAGGTATGAGGTTATCCTGTGGCTGAGTATACGTGATCGCCTGTCTACGAGGGATAAACCTTGGGTGGCTCAGCGAGCGGGCACCCCCGCGTGTGTGCTATGTGATATGCTACGCTATGAGACGGTTCAGCACCTGTACTTCGAGTGTCGGTTTTCTCGTCAGTGTGTTCGGCTGCTTAGGCAAGGTATCCGCTGGTCATGGCCGTATAGGGACTGGGCTGACGGCATTCTGTGGGCTTCAAAGAAATGGCGAGGCAACCATCTTATTTCAGCGGCTTATCGTCATGTCTTGGCTTCTTTGGTTTACCATATTTGGCAGGCACGTAACAAGCGATGGAAGGAAGGGATCATCACGACTCCTGACAGGCTGGTGGCTGCAGTCGTTGATATGGTCTGCATGCGACTAAGTGGTACTTCGGCGAAGTATGATCTTCAAAGAGCAGCCATACGTCGCCTATGGCGTGTGGCGTGGTAGCTTAGCTGTGCTTGGGAGTACTGGTTTGGGTTTATTAGGTTTATTGGCTTTATCTGTTTGTTAATCCAGTAGTCTGTTACTGGTTGCTTGTGAGAGGTGTTTACTCTCACCCATCATGTATATTCACCCATTTATATATATACACACGGGAACCTTTCCAAAAAAAAAATAAATAAATAAAGCCCCTAATTAGAAGGATAACTAATTATTGAACACAATTAAGTATCTTCTTCAAGAAGGCATCACTTGCAACGACGCAACGCTTCAAGAGATTTGTGAGTTGTGGGCCGAGTACTTCAATGAAGTTTGTCGTGTTATAGAAAGTGATACACCAGGGAATGGCTTCTCTCTCTAGCTTCTCTCTCTAGCGAATTCACTCTCCAACCCTAAAACCCTTCACATCCCGCCACCTTCCACCACCACCATCCTTCACCATCACGGCCGCCGGCTTCCCACCCAGCCTACTGCCACTCGCCGGAAACCATCTCGCCACCCTCCATCGCCGGGATCAGACGGCGATGGAAGGTTTCTAAGTCTCCACCCACTTCTCTTTTTCGTGTCCCTTCGTCTTCCACATCTGTACTCGCCATCCATGGAAGCTGAAACATCAGATTTCGATGCTATTGGAACCATGCCGGATTACGGCTTACTTCGGCAGTCCATCCCTGAGTTCGACAAGCTATTCGATGCTCCTTCGTTTGAAGGACTGTTTGGCCGCGTCACTAGCATGGGCCCTGCTTCTCCTACATCGCCGGTGAGTCCTTCGAACCGGCCGAAACCCCCCACCACGGGAGTTGCACTCAACCATGAGTTTGTCTCCACCCCTCTGCCCCGACCACTGTGGATTCCGCAGCGACGCCGCAGATTCACCTCCCACACAGCCCCTCTCCGTGACACTACCCATGCCGCGCGTCAACCATTGCGGAAGGGCACCCCACCGCCGCCAACTCACGCTAACCTGGGCTTGGATGTTCATGACGATGAGGATGCGCCGCTTGCCAACGGTCCTCAGCCCGGCGACTCCGCCCTGCTCGACTCCGAACAGCCGTCGTTAGGAGAGGCGGCGTTTCACTCCCACAGCTCCTCTAGGGCTTCAAACTCTACTACTGGGCCTAGGGCTCTCATGGCTAAGGCCCAATCTGGGCCCAACTTCACTAGGCCGGGCCCAACTTGTGGGATTTCTTCCTTTGGAGCGAACCATTCTCCACCTGGGCCCTCCTCTAATGGGCTGGATATGAACACTAGCCCATCAAGGGCCTCATCCACTGCGCCTCCTAGGGTTTCCTCTCCTCATGCAACGGACTTGACGACGACGGCTTTGGGCACAGGGCTGACGTTGAAAACGGGGACCGATGTAGCGGTGGAGGCGAATGCCACTGGGCCAGGGGCCATTCACTCGTCTTCCCCCGGTCCGCGCGCGGAGAATGCGTTTGTCGGCCATGGCTCCGTCATAGCGCCCGGGCCTACACCCACCCCTATCCCTTCGCCGGCGACTGACGCCACACCGGAACAGAACCACAGCCCACTCGGGGCGGTGGACCAACCTCGACTCCCATACCCCGGTCAGTCTTTCTCCGATGTTGTTCTTGGCTCTAACAGCGACCGGCTACTCACTAGGCGAGGAGGGTCACCTAACTCGGCTCGACTCCCTCTTTCCTACACGGCGCCTACTGTTATTGATGGTATTCCGGCGGCTCGGCCCTCGTGGGAAGTTGCCCAACAAGGTATCACTCGGTGGGAGCACACACTTGTCGGATATTTTCTTGGGAAGCGACCGTACTTCCCTCATGTGGAACGCTATGTCAGGTCTATTTGGAAGAACCTTGTCGAGGTTAGATCGACGATCAATGGCTTTTTCATGTTCCGTTTTAGCACGGAGGACGCGACAGCTGTGGCCTTGGAAGGCGGTCCGTGGCTCTTACAGGGACAGCCACTCTTTCTGGAGAAGTGGCGTACGGGATTCTCCTTTGAAAAGAAACCGCGCTCAGCTGTTCCGCTTTGGGTTAGACTCCGGAATGTCCCAACGGAATTTTGGACACAGGACGGTTTGGGAATCGTTGCTAGTGTGCTTGGAAAACCTCTTTTTGCGGACGGTGTGACGGCTCGTGAGGAACGCCTTGAGTACGCTAGGGTGTGCATTGAAATCTGTCTGGCCAACCCCTTGATTGAGCAGTTTAATGTCCACATCCCAACTAAGGATGGTGGCTCCTCGGGCATCGTGCCCGTTAGTGTTGAATATGAGTGGCGGCCTCGTAAGTGCTCGTCTTGTGACTCATGGACCCATAGTACCGCGACTTGCCCTACCAACCGGCAGAAACCACCACCAAAGAGCTCGGCCAAGCAACACGCTCACATCCAGGCGCCTCGGCCGACAAGGCCGACTACGGTGGCTCCACCTAGTCGGGAAGGTAGTCGCTTGGTTGACAAAGGTATGGCCATTGTCACTAAGGCGGCCAACGTGGATGGCCTTGTTGGGGACGGCAAGAATCGTACCTCCCCTACTCTCGTACACGATAAGCGTTCGAGTAGGCCAAGAAATGACGAAGCCTCCGTTAGCAAGGTGGTCGAGACTCATGCTTGCAACATGTTTGAGGTTCTTGCGACACTCGAGACGACGGACAATGATGCTGATGGTCCTCACGTTGACGTTGGATGATACAGCTTTGAAGTGTTTAGTTGTCTTGATTAGTTGTTGCGTCTTAGTTTGCATTTTAGATCTGTGTTTGCTCTGCCCTTGGGACATGTTCCATTTTTCCTTGGATGTGAGCTGGTAGCCTGTTACCGGTGGTTTTGTGCTCTCTGAGCGGATCCCGTGTACTTTTTCTTTTTTTAGTGACCAATTCCCAAAAAAAAAAAAAAAAAAAAAGTTTGTCGTGTTGTGAGTGTTCTTTTATTACATGTTATTAGAAATTCATTGAGAAAATATTTTTATGGGAAATAGTTTAATACTTTGATTAAATATTATTTGATGTTTTGTATTGTATTTTGTTGTCTTTCGATTTTGTTATTATTGGGAAATTTAATTGTTTGATTGATTACATTCCAAAAATTGAATACATTGTATTTGAACAACTAATAAAAATAATAAGAGCAAATATTGATAAAATAAATTATCGCAGTTGTTTACATTATCATCTGTGGTTACTCCTAACGACCATCGCATATAAGTTACAAGCCACGGTTAAAAACCATCACCTATAACTTCAGTTATGTGCATGGATGTTGTCTGCGTAGAAACTGTCGCGTGTAGCAAAAAAAATAACCGCTATCCATTACCCTTTAAGTTATGTAGTACCCCACAAAAATTAGCCCAGCGTACGCGAAGAAGACCTAGCTGAATACCGCTTGAGTAACGATCAATGTTCCAAAAACCAGGTCTAGGATAGCTTGTAATGATGTAGCGACCTTTAGGGGTACATCGTAGTAAGCATGGAAGGTGCTGTGGTTGATCGATGGCGCGGCGAACAGGGAAAAGAGGACCGTGATGTGAGCGAAGAGGGGGACGAAGAGAGGGTGAGAGGTAATGAAATTGGAGTTGGGGTTTTCAGGCGAAGCTGAGATTTGAAGGGCGTTGAGTATTAGGGTTGAGAGTGATAGTGGGAAAACAAACATGAGAGATAGAATTGTGAAGTGGCGAGGGTTTGATGTCACTACATGATAAGCTTCGAAATGTCTTGAAGAGGCTTATTGGCTGCTTTTGACTACACGTTGTCGGGAAGAGCGATCCTAAACCTCGCCGGAGTCGCCGGAATTGACCGGAGAAAGAGATCGGATCGAAACATGCTCGCAGCTAGGGTTCGTCGGCACTCGCACAAGGCGTCACGGCCATGACTGATGGCAGTGTGAGATGCTGCCCGGCGTCACGGCCCTGAACATAGCTGTCAGAGGCCGTGACGCATGGCAGAATGGAGTGCCCGTCACAGTCACGGGCGTGAAGGTGATGTCTAAGGCCGTGAAGGACGACAGTGTGAGCGCGCGAAACTTGTTCGAAGTTGTCATGGCCATGACTAATATGTTCCAGGCCGTGTGGCAGTGGCCACACATGAGGAAAAGCATGCTTGGTCACGGCTGTGACCGAGGATGCAAGAGGCCATGAGCTGTCACGAATAGGTTGCTTGGGTCATGCTTTGCTTGCTAAGGTCATGCACAAAGGCAATGGGGCACGTGGGGCAATCTAGGACGTCCAAGTGGCTAAAGATTGGTGACTAGGATCAAGACCAATTCACACAATGGGTGTGAATTGCATCTATAAATAGATCTCAGATGTTCTCTATTTTGGGTGATCAATTTTGAGAGCTTATTTCTTTGTATAGAGAGGAAATCACTGTGAGGGTAGAACACGGAAGTTGTAGAGGCTTGAGTGCTGTGTAAACTTCGTGTTGGTGACTAAGTGAAAAGAAGCTCGGTTGATCCGTGGACGTAGGTACAAGTTGGGCCGAACCACGTTAAAAATCTGCGTTAGAGCTCTGTGTGTTTGGGTTGCTTAAATTGGGTTGATTGAGCTCGTTATAGCTTGAATCCATCCTTAGAACTAGCAAACACGGAAATTACATTGAATAACGAATCCGACGGTGGTCATTCCTCAACAAGTGGTGCGGTGAGCGTGGACGAGAGCTCGATTCCCAGGATGGCTATGACGAAGTTGGAGATGGAGGTATTCAATGGCTCTAACGACTTTGGTCTGTGGAAGCTCAAGATGAAGGCGGTGCTAGTGGAGAAGGGGCTCGAGGAGGCTCTCAAGACCGAGGCTGAGATGGAGCCGGCCACTTTGACGGCAGCCGCAAAGAAGAAGATACGGGAGAAGGCGTTCTCAACGTTGATCTTATCACTTTCAGATCAAGTGCTTCAAAGGATGGCTTCAGAGAATTCGGCGGAGGAAATTTGGAGGAAGCTCGATGCCCTTTACATGACCAAGTCTTTGGCTCGTAGATTGTACCTCAAAACAAGCTCTCTATCGGTTCCAAATGGAGGAAGGGGCGGTCCTCGACGAGCAAGTAAACCAGTTTCAGAAATTGGTGCTCGACTTTCAAAACATCGGGGAGGAGATCAAGGACGAAGATCAGGCTCTGTTGCTGTTGTGTTCTCTGCCCAAAAGCCACGATTACTTCAAGGAGGCTCTCCTTTACGGAAGGGAAAAGCTCAATTTGGAGGATGTGATGTCTGCGTTAAGCACAAAACAGCTCAACAACAAAGCTTTACCTAAACATGTTGCTGAAAATGCAGGTGTAGCTGAGATGCTTATGGTGCAGAACAAGGCCAAATCGTGGAAGAAGAAGGTAAATGAGAAAGATCATCCGGAGCCTAAGAGGTGCTATCATTGCAACGAGGTGGGGCATTTCAAGAGATCGTGCCCAAGCTGCAAAAAGGAGGAAGTGCAAACTCGGCTAACTTGGCGGATGATGGTTTCGAGTATGCCGAGGTGCTCAATGTATCCGAGCTCGAGAGGAATGAGGAGTGGATCTTAGACTCCGGCTCAAGTTTCCACATCACCTGCAAGAAGTAATGGCCGCACGACTTCAAGGCGTTGAAGGGAAAAACAGTCACGCTAGGCGATGGGAAAAATTACGAGGTTCGGGGCTGCGGATCCATCCGAATGAGGCTAGCAAATGGAGTGTTGGGGATCCTAAAAGACGTAAGGTATGTTCCGGAGTTGAAGCGAAACTTGATATCCATTGGAACGTTGGATAGGAGGGGATACAACACTCAAGTCGCAGCCGGGAAAATGAAGGTACGAAAACAGGGCAGGCTGATTCTGGAAGGGGTAAAAAGGCGCGGTATCTAAGTCTTGAAGGGTTGCTCCGTGGTGACATCCACTCCTGGAGAAACTAGGAAAGTGGTGGTTCAAAAGCTGTGAAAGAGGAGCAACAGAAGTCACATTTCGAGGTGGAGAAACGCGGAGCAAAAGTGAAGCTCGAAACTGGAAAACAGAAACCTGCTACGGGGCTGGTTTTGATGAGCTCGTGCGACGATCTTTTGGAGCCCGAAACGGAGATGTTCGTGCCTAAGGATGAGGCCACATGGTGGGGAGGTCTCAGAGGCGGAAAATAGCTCAGAAATTGGGGAGGAAGATGGTGGAAGCTCAGCTACAAGATGGGACGAATCTGACAGGAATACTGAGTTTTCTGAGAATGAGGTTGAATGTTTTTTAGGTGTCCGAGCTGCTGCGGTCTTGGATGCGAAGAAGGCCAAAAGGAAGGTGTTCTCCAGCCGGAGGGGAGTCAATGAGGTGGCTCAAGAGGCTAGGATCGAATGGATCTTCGGGAAAAACGAAGATGGTGAGCTCAAAGGTTCGAGTCGATCCCAAGTGGGAAATTTCAATCCTACTTGGGGTCGGCAAGTTCACGATTGAGGCACGCAGCTCCTAAGGGTGCTGGATGATCAACCGAGCAGGAGCACATTAGTCGAGGTGGAGCTTTGAGGAGAGATCGAAGCTCACGGATGTGATTTTCGTGACAAAGGAAGACAATGGCGAAGCTGATTTCCGGGCGAGTTCAAGCGAGTGTAGTGTGTGAATTAGGGCAGCTATGAGGATGCTTGGAGTTGGGATTGTGAGGTTATAGTCTCGACGTGGAGATTGTCGGGAAGAGCGAACCTAAACCTCGTCGAAGTCGCCGGAATTGACCGGAGAAAGAGATCGGATCGAAACATGCTCGCAGCTAGGGTTCGTCGGCACTCGCACAAGGCGTCACGGCCATGACTGATGGCAGTGTGAGATGCTGCCCGGCGTCACGGCCGTGAACATAGCTGCCAGAGGCCGTGACGCATGGCAGAATGGAGTGCCCGTCACAGTCACGGCTGTGAAGGTGATGTCTGAGGCCGTGAAGGACGACAGTGTGAGCGCGCGAAACTTGTTCGAAGTTGTCATGGCCGTGACTGATGCCAGTAGCCACACATGAGGAAAAGCATGCTTGGTCACGGCCGTGACCGAGGATGCTAGAGGCCGTGACCTGTCCGGAATTGGTTGCTTGGGTCATGCTTTGCTTGCTAAGGTCATGCACAAAGGCAATGGGGCACGTGGGGCAATCTAGGACGTCCAAGTGGCTAAAGATTGGTGGCTAGGATCAAGACCAATTCACACAATGGGTGTGAATTGCATCTATAAATAGATCTCAGATTTCTCTGTTTTGGGTGATCACTTTTGAGAGCTTATTTCTTTGTATAGAGAGGAAATCACTGTGAGGGTAGAACACGGAAGTTGTAGAGGCTTGAGTGCTGTGTAAACTTCGAGTTGGTGACTAAGTGAAAAGAAGTTCGGTTGATCCGTGGACGTAGGCACAAGTTGGGCCGAACCACGTTAAAAATCTGCGTTAGAGTTGTGTGTGTTTGGGTTGCTTAACTTGGGTTGATTGAGCTAGTTATAGCTTGAATCAATCCTTAGAACTAGCAAACACGGAAATTACATTGAATAACGAATCCGACGGTGGTCATTCCTCAACACACATGATCGAAGAAGAAATGGTGTTAGCGTGAGATTGCTGATCGACACGGATAGATCAAATAGGAATTTATACTGTTAATATCAGAGATGATACATATATATTCATATATATATATGGAAAGTTTTTGGGAATTGGTCACTAAAAAAGAAAAAGTACACGGGATCCGCTCAGAGAGCACAAAACCACCGGTAACAGGCTACCAGCTCACATCCAAGGAAAAATGGAACATGTCCCAAGGGCAGAGCAAACACAGATCTAAAATGCAAACTAAGACGCAACAACTAATCAAGACAACTAAACACTTCAAAGCTGTATCATCCAACGTCAACGTGAGGACCATCAGCATCATTGTCCGTCGTCTCGAGTGTCGCAAGAACCTCAAACATGTTGCAAGCATGAGTCTCGACCACCTTGCTAACGGAGGCTTCGTCATTTCTTGGCCTACTCGAACGCTTATCGTGTACGAGAGTAGGGGAGGTACGATTCTTGCCGTCCCCAACAAGGCCATCCACGTTGGCCGCCTTAGTGACAATGGCCATACCTTTGTCAACCAAGCGACTACCTTCCCGACTAGGTGGAGCCACCGTAGTCGGCCTTGTCGGCCGAGGCGCCTGGATGTGAGCGTGTTGCTTGGCCGAGCTCTTTGGTGGTGGTTTCTGCCGGTTGGTAGGGCAAGTCGCGGTACTATGGGTCCATGAGTCACAAGACGAGCACTTACGAGGCCGCCACTCATATTCAACACTAACGGGCACGATGCCCGAGGAGCCACCATCCTTAGTTGGGATGTGGACATTAAACTGCTCAATCAAGGGGTTGGCCAGACAGATTTCAATGCACACCCTAGCGTACTCAAGGCGTTCCTCACGAGCCGTCACACCGTCCGCAAAAAGAGGTTTTCCAAGCACACTAGCAACGATTCCCAAACCGTCCTGTGTCCAAAATTCCGTTGGGACATTCCGGAGTCTAACCCAAAGCGGAACAGCTGAGCGCGGTTTCTTTTCAAAGGAGAATCCCGTACGCCACTTCTCCAGAAAGAGTGGCTGTCCCTGTAAGAGCCACGGACCGCCTTCCAAGGCCACAGCTGTCGCATCCTCCGTGCTAAAACGGAACATGAAAAAGCCATTGATCGTCGATCTAACCTCGACAAGGTTCTTCCAAATAGACCTGACATAGCGTTCCACATGAGGGAAGTACGGTCGCTTCCCAAGAAAATATCCGACAAGTGTGTGCTCCCACCGAGTGATACCTTGTTGGGCAACTTCCCACGAGGGCCGAGCCGCCGGAATACCATCAATAACAGTAGGCGCCGTGTAGGAAAGAGGGAGTCGAGCCGAGTTAGGTGACCCTCCTCGCCTAGTGAGTAGCCGGTCGCTGTTAGAGCCAAGAACAACATCGGAGAAAGACTGACCGGGGTATGGGAGTCGAGGTTGGTCCACCGCCCCGAGTGGGCTGTGGTTCTGTTCCGGTGTGGCGTCAGTCGCCGGCGAAGGGATAGGGGTGGGTGTAGGCCCGGGCGCTATGACGGAGCCATGGCCGACAAACGCATTCTCCGCGCGCGGACCGGGGGAAGACGAGTGAATGGCCCCTGGCCCAGTGGCATTCGCCTCCACCGCTACATCGGTCCCCGTTTTCAACGTCAGCCCTGTGCCCAAAGCCGTCGTCGTCAAGTCCGTTGCATGAGGAGAGGAAACCCTAGGAGGCGCAGTGGATGAGGCCCTTGATGGGCTAGTGTTCATATCCAGCCCATTAGAGGAGGGCCCAGGTGGAGAATGGTTCGCTCCAAAGGAAGAAATCCCACAAGTTGGGCCCGGCCTAGTGAAGTTGGGCCCAGATTGGGCCTTAGCCATGAGAGCCCTAGGCCCAGTAGTAGAGTTTGAAGCCCTAGAGGAGCTGTGGGAGTGAAACGCCGCCTCTCCTAACGACGGCTGTTCGGAGTCGAGCAGGGCGGAGTCGCCGGGCTGAGGACCGTTGGCAAGCGGCGCATCCTCATCGTCATGAACATCCAAGCCCAGGTTAGCGTGAGTTGGCGGCGGTGGGGTGCCCTTCCGCAATGGTTGACGCGCGGCATGGGTAGTGTCACGGAGAGGGGCTGTGTGGGAGGTGAATCTGCGGCGTCGCTGCGGAATCCACAGTGGTCGGGGCAGAGGGGTGGAGACAAACTCATGGTTGAGTGCAACTCCCGTGGTGGGGGGTTTCGGCCGGTTCGAAGGACTCACCGGCGATGTAGGAGAAGCAGGGCCCATGCTAGTGACGCGGCCAAACAGTCCTTCAAACGAAGGAGCATCGAATAGCTTGTCGAACTCAGGGATGGACTGCCGAAGTAAGCCGTAATCCGGCATGGTTCCAATAGCATCGAAATCTGATGTTTCAGCTTCCATGGATGGCGAGTACAGATGTGGAAGACGAAGGGACACGAAAAAGAGAAGTGGGTGGAGACTTAGAAACCTTCCATCGCCGTCTGATCCCGGCGATGGAGGGTGGCGAGATGGTTTTCCGGCGAGTGGCAGTAGGCTGGGTGGGAAGCCGGCGGCCGTGATGGTGAAGGATGGTGGTGGTGGAAGGTGGCGGGATGTGAAGGGTTTTAGGGTTGGAGAGAGAATTCGCTAGAGAGAGAAGCTAGAGAGAGAAGCCATATATATGGAAAGTTCAATGCTTAAATGTGAAAGAGCTGAAATAAAACGCACTACGCTATGACAATGTATAGCTTTTGGATAATGTTGACACATTTTTCAAATGATTGACCATATATAGCTGTTGAATAAATCAAATATGACGGTTTAGAGACGTACTGCTAACGTATTGTTAGTAACCAGTCATGCTGTCTTGGAGTTCTGATGGATTAGTTTGTTAAAACTTAAAAGGGCAATTTTTTGGCCTTGCAACCGTGGTTCGCCGTATCAGCGCGACATCGGCCGTCTCGGCCGTGCCGGAACGGACTCGCCACCCGCCGTGCCGGAGAGACGGGTTAGATCGGTGACGGTTTTGTCGCGGCAAGACAGCGGGCATAATCGCGAGATAATGGGTATCGTGGATCGGCGCGGCCCGAGTTATCGGTTGCAGCGGCGAGATATCGGTTGTAAGGTGTGAGACGAGGATGACGAGGGAAGAAAACGACGACGGCAAATGTGGAAGACGAAGACTGTAGGATGAAAAGGAGGATGGCTGGAAGAAAAAAGCCTAATTTGTTAATAATTTTCTTCAATGGGCTTCTGGGCCATAAATAAAAAAAAAATTTCAATAAGACCAAATTTTAGTTTTAACTTAGTAATTAGATAAAAAAATCTAAGTTCATGTATAAATAATATTATTTGCAATAAAAACTGATATCAAGTTTTAATTAATATAAGGAAAGATAAACAGATTTTTTTACTGCATTAAATTAACTAATCAATATACAAATTGTTATAGCTCATTATTATATATATTCTATACAAATGTATCTCAAAATAAAGTGTAAAAATAAATATAATTGAAGTTAATTGATATTGATACCAATTAAATTAATATGAAAACAGTCTACAAGAAATTAGTTCTTTATATTATATTGTATAAGTGCAAACAAACTTATATAATTATACATTTTTTTACAAAAATTGTGTATCGCCCGCGACCGCGACACCATAATGCAACGTATCCGTATCGCTCGTATCCTCATCGACGTCCGCATCCGCGACGGCGAACCATGCTTGCAACTCTTTTTATCAATTTGTTTGGACTGAAAACTCAGGAGTATTAGTTGCCTCGTAAGAGTTGATTTTCTCATACTAAACTCATATACGTATCCTTCAATTGCTTCGTAGTCTGTTTCCTGTCCTGACACTAGGACTTGCGAGAGTCCACTGTGGCTAAATATGTCGAAAACAACCTTTTTAAGCCGTAAAAGAAGAAAAGATTTGCGAGGCGCTACAGAAGAAGAGAAAAAATGGGTTCTTCGTGTGGATTTTTGATAAATCAAAGAGACGTCAATTTGCCTTCTCCACTGAACCTGAACAGATCAAAACAAAATAAAGAAAAGTCTTTGTTTTGCATTAAACACGGGAACGACATGCTTAGAAAGAGGATATATTAGGTGTCAGCCCCTATTGAATATTTCATTTTAAGAATTTAGGCCCCAAATACGTTTTACATACCAAAAATTAGTTTCATTTAGTGATAAATATCTTATCATTGCGAAAAGACATATTTGCCCATCATAGATGCAAAGATTACGAATTTTTGGCATTGTCAAAAAATTTCAAACTAAAATCCGTCAAAATTGAAGTTAATGACTGAATATGGTTAAATCGACTTCAGTTATCATTCGTCTAGCTGATCTGACCATCTATCAGAGAAAAAAGAACGAACCGATCTTGTAGGATTCCCAGAAATTCTTCGACTTCTTCCGGAAGCAGAAAGAGAAATTATTGATGTATATAATGAAATAATATCTCTAACCAAATTCTAATATTTCGTTAACCTAATCTCGAGTTCAATGATCAAAATCAACTCAGGTTGATCATGGAACCTGATAATCAATGTGAATTATCATTGATCTTATCATTGAATAATGAAGTATTTTGACGCAACCCAATATTGAAATGTTTGTGAAATTTTTGACGCAACCCAATAATGAAGTATTTTGACGCAACCCAATAAGTTTTCTGGAGAACTCCTTTTGCATTATGGGTAACACGTAATAAAAAAAATAACATGTAATATAAACAGAATAACAATTCGCTTCCTGTTAATAAGAATACAACACAATTACGGGTTGTGATGAATGTCGTCGACAACGTCCAACAATAATTGGAAACATCTTAAATCTCAGCGTTATTGACCGAATAAGGTCAAATCGGATTCAATTCTCATGGGTTTTACTAATCAAGAGAAATTATTGATGTATATAGTGAACAATGGGGTATAAGCAGAAACGGAACAAGACAACGTAAATTTAAGGGACCTCGCCGAGGTTCGCTCCTCGACTTAGCCCGTTTTATTCCTCGGCGAACAAAACGTACACTATAGGAAGACTCAAACCCGTGTGGAACCGAACAAGTCTCGGCCTCACCTCGCTAACCCAAACGAAGCTACTAACACGGTTATCCTAAGTGTCCCTTCGGGATCTTAATCACTAGCCTACGCGCTCGTGAAAACCTCTACGCGACCCCTTTGTCGAATTCTACCCTCAGCGAAGAACCCGACTCACTTCACTCGCTCTCGCTCGCTATGAAGTGCACTCGAAATTGCTTGGACTCTCAATTTCGTCTCTCCTCCTTGGCTTGGGCGAATGAGGTCTATTTATAGGCCTCAAGCTTCCTTTTGTGACTTGGTAAAGATCTCCCAAAAGATCTCCAAAGAGATCTTCCATATCTTCTAAATATAGTAAATAATCAAACAAGATCCTCCCCCAAAGATCTCAAATCTTGAACCTAGTCAACCTTCCTTTGAAAGCTTCCATGGACTTGGCAAGCCGCAGCCCCGCCTGCGCCCATGGTCCATGCCCCGCGCGCCAAGTGGCGCGCGTGCCTAGTGCCGCGCGCGCCCAAGAGATCTGCCACGGGTATAATAGCATGAGCTTACCGGAACGGGTGGCTTTCAAGGTGGACATTGCTAAGGCTTACGACCGTGTTGAATGGGATTTTATTCTTCGTACTTTGGAGGCTTTCAACTTCCACCCCACTTTTGTGGGATGGATTCGTGCCTGTATCACGACCCCTTATTACTCGGTCAACATCAATGGCAGACCTAAAGGATTCTTCCAGGGGCGGCGTGGCCTTCGTCAGGGTGATCCTATCTCACCGTACCTGTTCACGCTTGTGATGGAGGTCTTACATGGCATGATCAATGATGGGATTCAGCACAACATCAACTTCCGCTACCACTGGAAATGCGAGACTACAAAGTTATTCATGCTCTCCTTCGCGGACGACCTCCTTCTATTCTCCCATGCGGACACTGAATCTGTGGCTACCTTCAAAGGATGTCTGGACCACTTCGCTATGCTGTCAGGCCTGCAGGCCAATCTTCACAAAAGCGAAATGTTCATTTCTAGACGAGCTGATCGCCTTAAGGACCAAATCCACACGGTAATGCTTTGCCAGTAGTCTGTTACTGGTTTCTTGTGAGGGGTTAAACCTCACCCACCATGTACATTGACCCATTTTTCGTTATATATATACACGGAATTAATCCAAAAAAAAAAAAAAATCCACACGGTAATGGGGATCCCTCCTGGCTCCCTTCCGGTTCGGTATCTTGGGGTCCCCCTCATCACCTCTAGGCTCAGTGTCGCTGACTGCACCCCCCCTCCTCAGCAGCATTGACCGACGCCTGGGGTCCTGGACTAATCTCTCCTTATCTTACGCGGGTCGGGTGCAACTTATTAAGTCCGTTCTCCTTGGGTTTCACACATACTGGGCGAGTGTTTTCCTACTTCCCAAAGGTGACGTAAAGAATATTGAAGCTAAATTGAGAGACTTCCTCTGGAACGGCTCATCTGCGAAAGTGGCATGGGCCGATGTCTGTCTTCCAAAGGACGAAGGCGGCCTGGGGATTAGATCTATCGAAACGGACAACAAGGCCCTTCTACTACGCCTACTTTGGAACATTCTGAGCAGCGAGGATTACTTCACTTTGGGCCTCTTGGATCCGGAAGACTCGTCTCCACAACACTTCACTATGGACTATTAGACCTTCGGCTCGCACTTCGTGGAGTTGGCGGAAGATTTTTGAAGCTACGCGACCAGATCCGACCACTCATCACCTTCAGTATTGGGAATGGTACTTCTATTAGATTGTGGACCGACCCCTGGCTCCTATCGGGCCCCATGATTGACCGCTACCCTCATGGCCCTATGATAATGGGGCTGCCTCTCGACTCCATGCTAAGTGAAGTGATTCAAGAGGATGGATGGTGCTGGCCCACCCGTACATCGACGGAATATCTTGAGTTCGAACCTATGCTACCACAGGTTAGACCTAATGAGGAGGACAAGATTATATGGACTGCGTCGCCAAATGGTATCTTCTCTACTCGCTCCGCCCGGGAGAACATCCGTATGAGGCGGCCAAAGGTGCCCTGGCACACTCTCTTTGGCGGTCCGCTTGTTATTCCTAGGCATGAAATCATCATGTGGCTTGCCATTAGAGATAGGTTGGCTACTAGGGATAAACCTTGGATTGCGGCTAAGGCGGGCTGCTCTACTTGCCTTCTCTGTGACACTCAGGAGGTGGAGACGATTAAACACTTGTTCTTCGACTGTCCATTTTTCCAGGCGTTGCCTCCGACTTCTTTGTCGTAAACTACGCATGGGATGGCCGGTTGGGGATTGGAGTTCTGACATCAGGTGGGCTGCCCGAAGATGGAGAGGCAAACACTTAGCTCAGCTGGGCCCGCGCCATGTACTAATCTCGTTGGTGTATCACCTGTGGCTGGAGCGGAACAGAAGATGGCACGATGGAAGACAACGTCAGCCAGGTCACATTATTACTGATGTTGAATCATTACTGTGCTTACGCCTTGCTACCCTCCCTTCTAAATATGCTTTACAAAAATGTGCCCTTAAGCGGGTGTGGCAGATAGCTTGGTAGGTTGGTAGGTTGGGGTGTCATGCCCAGGTTGCCTGGTTTGCATGGTTGCTTTGTTTGGCTGCTTTGCTTCTTTTTCCAGAGGTGTCGATTTAAGGTTGCATCTTATTGGTGCTCTGGGTGGTGTTGATGGGCTGCACTGGGATGTTGCTGGAGCTTAGGAAAGTCTTCTCTCCCGTCTTCTCCACTCTTCCATCCCGCACTCCCTCTGTTTTGGTCTTTTGTTTTTTCTGCTTGTGTGTTTTTTGTCTTCCTTGTGCAGGCTTGGGCTGGCTGGTTTGGGGAGCGGCGAAGGGATTCTCCTGCCCTGGTGGTGGTGCCTCTGGTAGCAGTCCTGTGCTCGGCTCTGGTAAAGAAACAGGAGTTGGCGCTTAGTCGCTACCCTTGCCGACCTGACCTGCGGAAACTCGACACCCACTGGCATGGCTGTCTCTCCACTATGTTTCCTTGGCTGTGCGCTTGCGCCTCGCCTGCACGTCTCCCGAGCGCCCTGCTGGTACCACAACTGGTGCCTGGATCCTGTTGCTTGTTTTTGGATTTGTACACCTACGTTGTCTCTAGTCGTGTTGCAATTGTTTGTGTTGCAATTGCTTGTTTTTGTCACTGAGGTTCGTAGTCTGTCGACTTGGGTCCCGTCGGGACCTGGTAGGTGTTTGGGCTGCGTCAGTCCTGTCGACGTGTTGTTAGGTCGGTTCCATTACCGCTTGTTGCGTCATGAGCGTCATCATGAACGCAACCACTGTACTCCTGTTTCTTTCCTTTTTAGTGAACGTTTCCCAAAAAAAAAGAAAAGAAGAAACGAGTTGTGATCTACCATTTGCATTAGAGACCAATTTCTTGAATAATAAAAGAAGAAATGAGTTATTATCTATTTGTTTAACCATCACAACCATCGTAACATGAAACATAACTAAATTAGCACTTCAAATTAATAAACATAACAACAAGATGTAGGAACTCAAACCCACGTTAAGCATCCATCCCAAGTAAATACAAACAAACACAAGGAAGCTTTCATAGCTTGATTTACATCTTGCCAACAAAGAAAAGTATATCCACTCGGTATATTAACAAAAAGAACAAAAGGAGGAATGGAATCTTACGTTACCATCTATAAAAAATTTCAAGCCTTATCACCAAATTAGATTTCTATAATATCTACACTAAGAAGAAAAGATTCCCCACGTACGTTTACCTCATTAAAGAGAAAGAAGAATAGAGAATATTTCCATGGAGAACGTGTGATAATCAAGGGGACCTTAGGAATCTAACCTAGCAAGATCAAGCTTGGGGGAAAGTTATGTGGAAATTTCACCTACCATACGTGAATTCGGTCTAGATGTGAATATTTCACCTAAATACGTTAATTAGTTCAGAATGTTTTATGTGTTTTCGAAAATGATGGATATTATGAAGATAGATTTGTCTCTTACTTACATTTAGAGCTTGGAAGCGAATATTGATACATGACTTAGGAACGAAAGATATCATTTACGAAATGGTAGAGTGATTCGGTGGTTATGTGAAACAAGTGTTCGAATGTTTTTGTATATAATTTATGTGCTATATACGAATTAGATGAAGTTCTCAAGGTGTAATCGTAGTTGGATGTAGTATGTATTTTATGCTAACTAGGTTGACCCGTGCGATGCACGGGTTTTTTCATCCCAACTATATAGAGGGCACTATATGTCAATAAGAAAACATTCAGACGTATATAGATAAATAGCATGATCGATGTTGATGAACCATAAAATGGCATGAAAGACCGTTAATTATGATAATAAGAAAACAGTCAGTCGTTTATGCAGATAGATAGTATGATCGATGAAATACTCTTGCTGAAACCACAAAATGACATGCATGAGCATGACCTTTAGTTGATTGATTTGGCTTGTACAATTAAGGAACTAAGATGGTTTATGCACGGGGTTATTTTTTGTCAAATATAAATACAATCTTTTTATTGTGTGATATAAATTATTGCAGGATTATCCTTAGCTCTTATAAAAATAATAATAAAAAATATTATCTACAGTCTCACTGCCGTGCAGTCTTACATCTTACAATGTCTAAGTAGTGCCGTCTGTAGTTGATAAGCCTAAGTTTTTTTTTTTGAATCCGTTTTTTTTTTGAATCGGGATAAGCCTAAGTTGTGACATCAGTATCACTTTATCGTGTTAGATTGCACGATGCAGCTAGCAAACTGCATTACTTACATATTGTAAGACCGCACGGCTGTGAGACTGCAGAATATGTTTTTGATTTTTTTTTTTTATTTTTCAATAATTTTATATTACACAACAAAAAGATTGATGTATGTGACAAACCTGGCTAATAAAATATTAACTTGAAAATTGTTTTTATACTGGACAAAAATTAATCCCGTGCATCGCTCGTTAATAAGAAAAAGTTAGGCGTTTATGCATTAGCATGATCGATGAAATACTCTTCATGAAACACAAATGATACGTATGATCGTTAATTGTATTGATTTGGCTCATAAAATAAAGGAGCTAAAATGGTGTATGCACTGGGTTACTTTTTATCAAATATAAACACAATTTTGAAGTTAGACAGGTTTTGTCCACATATTAATTTTTTATTGAGTAATATAAAATTATTGCAAGATTATCTGTAGCTTTTTTATAAAAACAATAACAAAAAACACATTCTATAGTCTCACAGCCGTGCAGTCTTACAGTCTTACAATGTTCAAGTAGTAGTTGTGCATGCTTACAGTCTTACAATATTAGGTAGTAATGTCTCATTGCCGTCTTACAATGTTTAAGTAGTGTAGCCTCATAGTCTTACAGTCTCACAATATTGATACAAACTTAGTTCTTTCGGTCGCAGAAATGTGACACAGTCTTAAACATTCGCAGTAAATATTCTGAGATATTTTGTAATATGATCGCAATACACTACAACTGTTCGCCTATGACAGATCAATTATGTTGCATTTTTTATGTGGTGGCAATATTGAAAGCAAAAGATTTAAATCTTCCATAACATAATAAATATCGAGACAAACAATGACATATTTATATTATTGATTCGAAGAACTACAATCAGTTGTTGAAGAATATTGATACAGTGAGGAATTCCCCGAACTTTAATCTTCTCAGAATCAATCTTTTTATTGTGTAATATAAAATTATCATAGGATTATAGTTAGCTCTTAACAATAATAAAAAATATTATATACAGTCTCCCTGCCATGCAGTCTTACAATGTCTAAGCAGTGCCGTCTGATAGTTGTGCATCGTACAGTCTTACAATGTTTAATTAATAGTTGTGCAGTCTTACATTGTTTATGCAGTCTTACAGCTGAGTGCAGTCTCATAGTTGTTTGCACGGTCTTAGAATGTTTCAGTATTGCAGCCTCATACAAACTTATACATCGTTCTTTCGGTCACACATACATGACAGTCAAACATAATCCTCAAATTTTCGTTATTACAATGTTATGATTGTATTCAAATAAAAGATCAACTGCTTCACTGTTCAATAATACAATTTAATTGTATGAATGTATTATTTCTCTTGTTGTTTTAATTTGTTTGCTTCATCGGATATCCGATGGGTCAGGTTTTGTTGTTTTAAGCAGTTGAACAACATTTGGCACAAATTTAAATACAGTTATTCAAATGTGGTATTTATAATTAGTTTCTATATAGTAGTAATTTATATTATTTAGCTGTAAGAAAGTAAAAAATATATGAAATATAAGTAAAGTGAGGCTGATATTTTTCGGTCATGTAGCACATTCAATAAAATCTATGGTCAAAAATATTCTGCTCAATTGTGTTGAACTTAATGGTACTACGTGTACGTGATAACCTTGTTGTTTTATACGTGTCTTCTTCTATGCCTAAAATCTTGATTTATGCAAGAACATAACTCAAGCAAAGGGAACATGGCCTGTGAAACTTGCCATATAAAGGTACACATCGACTCTTTTACGTAACAGACTTTCAGTGGGAACTGTCAACGTCACAATTTGAATGGCAACATTGTACCTCGATGGAGAAAGAACGATCCTCGTATATGAGAACTTGCTACATTCCTATAAAACACATTTATGTTCAGAGACTATGTAAGACTGCTAATATGTCTTTAGAATTGTAAGACTGCATAGGACTGCAACAGTCATTACAACTGTAAGGAACGTAAGATTGCAAGACTGTAAGATTGAAGGCGTTACACGTATTGCTCTTTATTCACTACACAATGACACATATGGTGATCTTGAGGCTGATTTTCAGAATTTTACCTAAGATGATGAAGACAAAGAGGTCATCATAAAAAACAAATTTGCTTCATTTGCCTTCAAAAACTATGGTTCTAAACTTGATAAGCCTTTTTTATCTTCCTCATTAGTGGATATGCATAACCGAATAGTTTTGAGATCAATATCACTTTATCATGTTAGGTTGTACGATGCACAGCTAGCAAACTGCACTACTTACACTGCACGGCTTTTGATACTGTAGAATATGTTTTTTATTATTGTTTTTTGTAAAAAGTTTAGATTTATTACGCAATAATTTTATATTACACAATAGAAAAGATTGATGTGTGTGACGAAACATGGATAATAAAATATGAACTTGAAAATTGTGTTTTACTGGTCAAAAATAACCCCGTGCATCGATGGTTAATAGAAAAAGTCAGTCGTTTGTGCAGATAGGTAGCACGACGATGAAATACTCTTCATGAAACCCCAATTGATACGTATGACCGTAATTGTAATGATTTGGCTCATACAGTAAAGAAGCTAAAATGGTGTATGCACTGGGTTACTTTTTATCAAATATAAAAACAATTTTGAAGTTTGACAGGTTTTGTCCACATATCAATTTTATTGTGTAATATAAAATTATTGTAGGATTATCTTTAGCTTCTTATTAAAAGAATAAAAAAACAAATTCTATAGTCTCACAGTCGTGCAGTCTTACAGTGTTCAAGTAGTAATTGTGCAGGCTTACATTCTTACAATATTTAAGTAGTACAATCTCATTGTCGTGCATCGTGCAGTCTTGCAATGTTTAAGTAGTGTAGCCTCATAGTCTTACAGTCTTACAATCATACAAACTTAGTTCTTTCGGGCGCACACACAGTTTTAAACATTCATACAATCTGAGATGTCTTGTAATATGATCGTAATACACTGCAATTGTTCGCCTATGAGCGATGAAAAAATACTACGTGACAACCTTGTTTTATACGTGTTCTTCTTATATGCCTAAAATCTTGCTAATCTCTCTTGTTTGCTTTTAGGGATTCTCTTGTTTTGATTTCAGTAATTAGATTGGAAAAATATTGCTCGCTAATTAATTATGGAATTAACTACTAACATATCAAACAATTGGCTGCCACAAAGTCCGCCACAAAGTCTGCCATATATACGCCTATTCATGATTCCAGTAATTAATTTGGTGGTTGCGTTCCAACCTTAATTAGCGAGCAATGTTTGACAGAGCAAATGACTTTTAACAATGAAGCAAATTCCAGGCTTGAAATGAGAACACTGCACAAGCAGTATATGATAAGAAAATGATTTTGGTATACTTGCGAGTAATAGCATTATAAATAATTAAGCAGACTATGAAAAAAGGAGTATCTAATTAAAAATTACATTTAGCAGTTCACAGCTAGAAAGATGTTGACAAACATTGTTTTCGCAAATGATCTTAAAAAACAATGTTCTACAGCTCAGAAACGCTGACTAGCACTTCAATACCAGCGTGTACCTTCCTCAAGCAATTACACACAACATGCACACTGTAAAATTCGCATACCTTCCTAATCAAACGCAGACACGAACATTTTAGCTAAACTAACAGCAGTATAAAAACAGCTCTATAGCGTTTCCATGAAAATCCGAAAACATTGACTAAAACCGATGCAAGGCGAGATGAAAAATGACAAAATTACAATCGAGCTAAGATCAAGTTTGAGAACCGTACCAAAGATTGTTACAGACTCATTCCCAGCCTTGTTACAGACTTAATATTCGTCGTCATTGTCCCACTAATAATTTTGCATCACTGTTCCTCTGCAGACCTCCATGAAAGAGAAGTCTGACGCTCAAGAAAACCCTTGCGGTCACAGAGCCTTCACTCGCTTGGGTAGAGCACTAATCGCATCACAAAGATCTTAAATATATGAGACACATAAAAAACAGAGCATTATTTAGACGTCATAAAACCCTCAAAGAGGTGCATCATAGTATCCTCCAACGGTGATATGAGCCCTTAGGATAGGAATCCCACTAAGCCCATTCATAGCTTCGCTGAGCTTATTCGCATGGTGAACCATTTGCTTAATCCTCTGCAAATCAAACAAACATAAAAAAATCAAGAATACGATTCCATTAAAACAATAAAGAAGTCTTACCAATAAGGCTCAGGAGTAAGTAAGCAACCTTGTCGTTTGCATAGATCTGAAGCGTAAGCTTCTGATTCTTGAGCAGATTTTTGACCTTTCTTCCTCCGCTGCTAAACAAATGCAATCAGTTGTAGCAGCAAATTTTAATGAGCATATGGCTCCAATCCCAGTTAAGCTTCTCTTCCGTAGATTCATCGCCCCACCTTCTTCATCTTCATCATCATTTCCATCATCATCTACCACATGCATCTAATATAAAACAATAGTCAACTGATAATTTCCTGAAGAAAGAAAGAAAAAGAATCACCAACACATGCAAGAACTCACTTTCAGTGCTAATGGGCTGTCTTGAAATGAAGGTAAAATCTTCGATCAGTGTCTCCTTAGGAAGTTCAGTCACAATATATGGGGAATCCTTGTTCCACAGCCTCACGCTCTTTCAACCGTGAAGATTTTTCAGTTCTGTCGGGCAAAGTGAAGAGAGCCTCCAAAACTTCTCTATGAAGATCTTTGAAGGCCTTAAATATATAGTCGCGGAAGCGCCTTGAATACTGCCTTGGATCAACGGCTGAGATACAGTTTGGATCGTATTGGATTGACTTGTAAGCATGCTCTAGTTTCTTGGTGATGATAGCCTTGAAGTATGTCTATGATTCCGAAGAACGGTATTACATCATAGTACTCCCCCATCGGCTCTCTTATCAACTGATACTCGACGCCGCCATCATCCCTCTCTGTTCTTTCAACCCTTGCTGGCATGTTAATCCCTAAATTTCTGCTAGCCCACCTTGCAAGTGTACATTTTTCCTTGTCGTGGAATAGAATTACAATAATGTATTCTTATATGTATGCGTATGTGTGTGTGTGTTCTTACCCTTTAGGATCTAAGATCAGCTGATCTACTGATGCCCTTGATAGTCGGGAAACTGTCCCAGTTTCTGAGGCATGAGAACAATATCAGATTCCTGCACATAGCCAAAAGGTAGGCAAACAGTAGTTCACTTACCAGTAGGTGTTTGATCGCCGCATGAAGCTTCTGTAAAGTGAACGCCGACTAAGAGGCTATAGACCTCGCTGATGGAGAGATATCCTAGGGGGCCGATGGTGATGGGACTGCCGCATGACTCACGCCTCAGTGAGGTCATTACGTCGGATGGTTGGTCTTGGCCAGCCACGACGTCATCCGAGTTTCTGGAGTTTGGCCCTCTTTTACCACAGGTGGATCCGTCGCAGTCTGATCGTGTTCGCTGGATAGGGACTCCTGATGGACGTTACTCTTCGAGGGCGGTTCGTGAGGCCACTCGACCGCGGCGGGACAGAGTCATTTGGGCTTCTCTCTTCGGGGGCTGTTTACGTATACCACGCCATGAGTTCATTCTCTGGCTTGCTATACGAGGCCGTCTATCTGTTCGTAGCTTACCATGGGTGGCTCAGCGCGCAGGAACGGATGCCTGCCTCCTCTGCGATACCGGGAGTCGGGAGACGATCTCTCACCTCTTCTTTTCTTGCCCCTTTTCGTTGCGATGCCGACGAATACTTAGGGACAGGATACGGTGGCGGATACCATATATTGATTGGGACAGGAGCATTCACTGGGCTGCTCTGAAGTGGAGAAGCCGACATTTAGTTCATATTGCCTATCGACATGTCCTTGCATCGATTGTCTATCATATTTGGCAGGAGCGGAACAGGCGATGGAGGGAGCACATCCGTTCTACCCCAGCCCATGTCGTGGCCACGGCCCTCGGTATTCTTGGTGCACGGCTTGGGACTATAGGCGAGAAGCATGCTCTACAGCAGGCTGCTATTCGGCGGCTATGGAGAGTGGCATGGTAGATAGTTATGTTTAACATATGGTTTGTTCACCAGTAGCCTGTTACTGGTTGCATGTGTTGAGTGACACTCGCACCCATTATGTATACATTCACCCATATATATATAAAACTGGGACCTATTCCAAAAAAAAAAAAAACTGCATCAGCTTCCTCCAGCTCCATGCAGTGTTAGCCGAGATGGTGATGGTCCAAAGCGATCGCGTATGCAGTCGTGTGCTGTACAACCACTCCACCCAGATCGAGTCAGCAGGCCGGCTGATCACCCTCCATAGAAGCTGTACCAGAAGAGCCCTATTGTCATTAGCGATCGAGCGAATCCCCAACCCGCCCTCATTAACTGGCAGACAAACATCATCCCAAGCTACCTTGGCCGAGGCACCACCCCACAAGAATCGGCGAAATCGTGCTTCCAAGGCACGGATGATTCCCTTGGGCAGCAAGAAGACCCCAGACCAATAGACGTGTAAAGCCTGAAGGACAGATTTAATGAGCTGTACCCTACCCGCGTAAGATAGTGACTGATTCAGCCACGATCCTAGACGAGAATCCACCCGCTGCAACAGTGGTGCACAGTCACTGAGAGTCAGGCGTGAAGCAATCAGTGGGACCCCCAAGTAACGCACTGGCAGGCGGCCTGCGCAAAATCCCGTCATAGACAGTAGCTGGGCCTTGATGCCCTCCGCCCTCCGTGAAATGTAAACCTCACTCTTGTCCGGATTAGGGTGTAACCCAGACAACTGAGAGAATGTCATCAGAGCCTCCTTCAGCACCCCTACAGAGATAGGATCTGCATGGCAGAAAAGGAGGAGATCATCCGCGAAGGCCAACATGGGAGCGAAGTGGTCTCACAACGCCAGTGATAGCGAAAGCGCGGTTCCGCCTGTATATGACACTCCACAAGGCCATGGAGCACCTCCATGACGAGGGTGAAGAGGTATGGTGAAATGGGGTCCCCTTGGCGCATTCCTCTCTTTCCAGCAAAGAACCCTGCCGGTCTCCCATTAAGGTTGATGGAAAAGTGGTCGTTGTCAAGCAGCTCCGTATCCACTCAATATATCGTGGGTGGAATCCCATCGCCTGCATCGCCACCAGCAAAAAACTCCATTCCACCTTATCATAGGCCTTGGCTAGATTGACCTTAAGCATAGCCCGTGGGGGACGGCCTTTGCTGGTGTACCCTAGGCAAAGTTCCTGTGCCAGAAGTATATTATCACTGATGCGCCTTCCAAGTATAAATGTCGTCTGCGATGCGTGGACC